>CM046952.1:32938985-33373115 GCA_025698515.1 Gossypium sturtianum | reverse complement strand
GGTCCTAGCGACTCACCTCCTCTTTACTCGAATCCTGCAGTGCGTAGCTACGGTTCACCTTAACCAAGAGGACTTATTCACGGGCTAAACCCGCTAATTAAAACCCGAAAGGGACTAGCCATGCAGTTTTATAAAATTCCTAGTTTTAAAATCCCTAAATTACCCTTTTAATTGTAGTAAAAGATTATTGTGAAATTTTTTTTCCAAAATATCTCCGATTTATAAAATTACAAAAATGCTCCTGTATTGTAAATTACTAAAATACCCTTAGTTCTTAAGATTTTCAAAAATACCCTCGACGCTTGCTACAATATTTCTACTTTACAAAAATACCAAAAACTTCATTTTACAAATAACAAGATACGATTTGGAAAATTTACTGAATCGCCCCTAACTTCCAAAATTACCAGAAATAACCTCGATTTCTCGAAATTTTTGCAACACCTCTGATTTGGAAAACAAAATAACCCAATGATTTTGTAAATTCTGAAATACCTTTAATTTGAAAAATATTTTCGAATTGACCCCGATTTATTACCAAAATACCCCTGTAGGGAAAATGACGAAATTACCCCTGGGTAGGGAAATGGATGGAATGGCCATAAAAGTTTAGTGAATGATGTTGTGAATGAATGTGACTTCATGGAGAAATGAATGTGTCTCTGCTTATGAATGTCAATTTGACTCCCTGAGTTAGAGTAGTGAACTTGAACTGAACCTTTGTGTAATCGAAAGAACTACTTCTAAATACTTTACTTCATAAAATTGTTCGCGGTTAATAAGTGGAACAAAATTCTGATGCATAAAACTTTTTAATCAGATAAGTCGCGACGTTAGAAATGAGTTCTAGGGGACGTGAACTTAAAAAATTGTGCCTAAGAAGTATGATGATTCTATTAAGATCAGAGTGCACAGTATAAGTGTAGTGCGGTGAGTTAAGAGGTACGATTATTCGTTAATAAGTAATTTCGAGGACGAAATTATTTTTAAGGAGGGTAGAACTGTAACATCCTAAAATAGGGCCTATGGATTTTCGGTTTAATTGTATGAAGTGACATGTTTTAAGTATTATGAATAAATTTTGAATATTTTTGGAAACCCGGAAATGAGTGAAAATAAGTTAGAAATGAACATTTTTGGAAACCTGAAAATGTATGGAAATGTTAAGTTTAAAAATGGAAGGTGAACATTTTTGGAAACTTGGAAATGTAAGGAAAATGGAAAGTGAACATTTTTGGAAACTTAGAAATGTAAGGAAATGTCAAGTTTACAGAGTCGATCGAAAATTTTTGGAAACTTAGAAATGACCTAGAAATGACGAGTTTTAAGGTTTAAAAGGGGAAATTAAGGCAAGGTGGCCTTAAAAGAAAAAGTTTGTGAAATTTGACACACAAACAGGCTTGGAAAAGTGGTCTGAAGATGCCACTTAGGGCCTATGGAAATGGCACCATATGCAAGAGGAATGGGCCTGAGTTCGAGTCACTTGGGAAGCAAATAAAGGAGGTTTTATTTTTGCTTCCAGAAGACTGAGGTGGACGGCACATGCTTCTAGAAAGGAGGTGTTTTATTTTCATAAATATTCGATTAAAAAGGGTGATAAATAAAGGATTTTTTTAAATTGGATTATTTTGAAGAGATAAATATTGGATTTAAACTCTTTTATTTATGATAATTAAAGGATAAAGTTATCAGATAGAGGAGTGGTGGCCAAGTAAGGGACTCCTTAGATGATAATTTCAGCTATAAAAGGAAAAGAGAGGCCATTCTGCATTATTTTCTATTCTTTGAAAGCCTCTGCCGAATTCTCTTCACCAAATCTTCTTCTTCTTTTATTTTTGCCAAGCCGAAATACCTTGTGATCTAGCCGAATCCTCCATCTTTATTCTTCCTTCTATTTTCTTTCTAATCCCTCCAAAAGCCGAAAGTTGTGAGATCATCATCTAGCCATAGCCGAATCTCTGAAGGTTGAAGTGAAGGTGCAATCGATTTCTTCAAGTAAGGGTAAGATCTCATTCGATTTCATCCTTTTTTCTTAAGATTTACTGAAATCTAGGACTAACTCCATTAATATCTTGTTGCCGAAACTTTGAAGAGATCTTTCGGGATTTACTAAGTGTCGACTACAAGGAAGGAGAAGTTCTTTTCCTGAAGGTACACCATAGGCAACGTGTTCCCTAGTTATTCGGTGAGTTTCAGGATTTAAAATCCACAAGGTAAGTGTATATAGCATTCGGCCAAGGCCATGTTTGGTAAATATATATGTTCATTAATTATTCAAAAGCCGAAAACTAACCAAGTTAATTGATTCAATGCTTGGCCGAATGCAAGAAGAGTATAGCAGAGATTTCAAGACTTGATTCTTAAGTCAAACGGCAACAAGGTAAGTTTAAGTATACTAATCCTACTAGGATTTGGATTTATGGCCGAATGGCTTTTTATTAAAGTAGTAGGTGATTAATCAAATGTAGGGATTAAGGATCTAAGCATTAGATCAAGCTTTTAAGGATTTCAAGACCCTTTTGGTAAGTATGATAAGTTGTGGATATTTGGTTAAGAATTTGTATATTGATGATTAAATCGATTGTTACGATTAAGTGTGTTGATGGAGGCGAATACCATTCAAGAAGGAAAGGGAAGGTCCCTATCCCGAAGTTTAAGAAGAGATCTGTCTCGGCTAGATTAAGGATTGGCCACCGGGTGTGGACCGTCGAACAAGAAAGTAGGCAAATAGTCGTAGTATCGCCTAGTGATAGCATCGATGATCGAAAGCATAGTTCTCCAAGTGATCAGGTGTGTGATTAACCCACCGTTTTACGGGTATATGATATGTATGTGAAATGTGTATGTGTTATGAATGTGCTAACTAGTGCGAGTGGAAATTGTGATAAGGATACCCTCAAGGGGGTATGTCGATAATCCGGTAAGTACCAAACACGATGATATGTGATTATTAATATGAATATGTGATAATATGCTTGATGAACATGCTCATGCATCATTACATTGTATCATTATTTTATGTGGCATGTGCATGGGTTGGGATATGAAAGAAGGTGCGGGTGTACTCGAGTACGTGGTTTGATGTTAGCCTTGAGCTACATCGTGGATTAATTGCGATTTAGTTCGCGTGGCTTTATGAGTGGCTATGTGCCTCATCGTGGTTGATATCGGCTAGGTGCCATATCGTGGTTGATGAGTGACTATGTGTCCCATCGTGGTTTTGGTGTTAGCTACGGCTACATCGTGGATTGGCGCCGATCGAGGTCGCGTTGTGGACTATTGTGTGTAATTGCACGTGGACGGCAGTGATTGCCTTTGGAGTGAAAAGGAGAGGGTGATTTGATAATCCCCGTGTGTGTAGGCTGGATAAGGGGTGTGTAGCGGATGGACCCTAGGTTTGGGTTGGGCTTCATAATTGCATGATTTCGTATGTGAACATATGTGGAAATGGGCCAAGCCCAATATGATATGTGGATTAATGTGGAAATGGGCAAAGCCCAGTATATGAATGTGGATCAGTGTGGAAATGGGCTAAGCCCAGTATGTGGAAATTATGTGGTCAACTACCCTATTAGATGAATGTGATATGAATATGGGCCAAGCCCAGAATGTGATAAAATGTGAATTTGATAATTGATATCTGATATATGAGTTAATATGTGGTTAACATGTGGGTGGAATTCAGTGGACTAATTACACACTGAGTCTGTATGACTCACCCAAATTTTATTAAACATCGTAGGTGATCATGATTTTTGGACCGGGTTGGAGTGGATACAAAGGTAGCCATGCAGAAGCAGATTTCCATGCAGAAAGATATTTTAATTAATTAAGTAGTTATATTTTCAGTATTTTGATTAAGTGTTTATTGTAATAAGGCCCATTAAAGTGATTGAACATTTTTATTATGTTTAAGCTAGACGACCATTAAATTATTATTTGGAAGTGCTTTTAATTTTGGCAACTTATATTTTAAAAGCTTATAATAAAGTTTTAATTTGGATATTTTTATCAAGCTTATATTATTTAGAATTTTTAATTGGACATGGTTTTCAAATGACAAAATTTTTAAATGTTTTTCCCAAAAGTGAAATCAGTCTTCAAACGTTTTTCCGCAGTGGCATTTCAAATTCAGTCGTAACGAATGGGCCGGGTTTGGGGTGTTTCAGATACCTTTACTAAGAGCCGAAATATTATTTTCATTCTTAGAGTCTATATGCATAGTATGATTACAAGTTTTATCTTTGTATAAACAATCCATTTGTTCCATGTTTTTTATCTCTGGTACCTAAAACCGTCTGTGTCTTAAACGTCTTCACTCAACGCCTACAACGTCCCACTCGGACTAAACGGAAACAAGAAGATAGAATCACAGATATATGGGTTTTAAGATAAAACAACAGTAAAACAAACAGAATTGAAGATAAAAGATAGAAACTTACAATGATAACTACGATATTAGAACTCCATAAATCGTTACTCCGGGGCTCCTCTGGAAGGCGTTACATAAAGCTGATCGCTGTGAAGTCAGAGTTTTAAAATTTATAAAGATAATGATCGAACCTGGAAACTAACTATGACAACGATTAAGGCAAGTGCCCCTATCGAACAGTAGTATAGCTTAGGCAAGACCGGATTGTCGAACCCAAAGGAACTAAAAGTACTGATACTAACTTTCTTTCTATTATTTAGCCTAAAATAAGTGAAGTTGTTTATTAATCTAAATTAACTAATTACTAAGCTAAAGACGCAAAGACAAAAAAGAATGAATTGGGGAAATACTTGGGAAAAACTCAGTTGATTAAGACGATACCCTTAGGAAGAATCCACCTAGACTCCACTTGTTACCTAACACTGAACCAGATGATTTATTCGCTTGACTTGATCCGTATGACTCCCTAACGTATATTAAACCCTCTCTCGAGGCGAATAACGTCTAACCCTAGATTAATTAATTGAAATATCTTTCCCATTAATAACCCCCTAGAATAGCAGTAAATCGATCTATGGACTCCCATATTAGGTTTCACCCTAATCCGGCAAAATCTCGTCACCCTATCTATAGGCGCGCGATCAACTCCGCTCAACTATGCTAGATCTACTCTTAAGCAGGGACTTTTGCTCCACCACCTAAGCACATTCAACTTGAATTAATATCCGCGAAATATCAACACAAGAATTAAGCATACATGATTAAGAACAAATCAAATATTTATCATATAGTTCAGAAAACAATAACAAGATTCGTCTAGGTTTCATCCCCATTCAGGTATCTGAAGGGTTTAGTTCATAATAATAAAGAAAAACATCTCAGAATAAAAGATAAAACAAAACATAAGAAATCCCTAAAACCCCCTGAAAGAATTGAAGAGGAGATCCTCCGTCTTGAGTAGAATTTCGGCTTCTTGATATGGATCAACTGGCTATCCCTTGAGAGTTTCCCACAAATCTGACCTTTTCAGCTCGGCTTGTATCATCCTAGATTAGGGGTTATGCGTTTGGAGCATAACTCAAGTGTTAGTAGGTTTTAAGTATGTTTGGAGGTGTTTTAAGGGTTTTTAGAACCCAAGGATGAAAGGGAAAGCTTTAGGAAAATGTTGGATTTTAAGTCTAAAATAAGAAACTAGGCGAAGGAGGCCTTAAAGGAAAATTGTAGGAGGTTATGGACATGAACTTGGGCTTAGTAAAGTGGCTTGGGACGCTACTTTAGGGGCTTGGAGGCTTGCGTCAAAAGGGAGTGCAGGAGGGAAGAGGTTCGAGCAACTTGGGAAGCAAATAGACTTTTATTTTTGCGCCAAAAGGGGAACTGGGCTAAGGAGGCTTTAAAGGAATTTTTAGGGAATTAATGCCATAAGAAATCATGTGGTAAAGTGGCGGTGGAGCGCCAGTGCGATGACAAGGGCCTTGGTTCGAATCACGTCGGCAGCAAGTAAGTAATTTTATTTTTCTTTTGGCGCTAAGACAAGAGGACTAGGCTAAGGAGGCCTTAAGGGAAATTCGTGAGGAATTATGACACAAGGGTTGGCACAGTAAAGTGGTAGCAGAGCGCTACTTAAGGCTTGGGCAAGTGACGCCTCAAGCAATGGGTAGAGAGCCCAGTTCGAGTTGCGAAGGAAGTAGGAAGGAGCTTTTATTTTTGCGTTAAGAAGGCGCTGGCGAATGAGGGTTTAAAAGAAATTGGGAGTTTATATCACAAGCAGCGCCTTGGCAAAGTGGCTTGGGCGTTGCTGCAGACTTGCGTCAAAGGGCTCAGGTCTCATGTTCGAGTCCTATTGGCGGCAAGGGAAGTGTTTTTATTTTTTTGCTTTGGCGTCAAGGAAGAAAGGGGAGAAGAAATTGGACGGCACATGGAATTTCAATTGGATAAGGATTTGGCTTAATTCTCCTATTGATTTTCGGCTAAGGTAGGATAAATGTTATTTTATTTGTTTATTTTATTTATTTTAGATAGGTAGATAAGAGATAAATGAGGTGATAAATTAGTGTTTTATTTTATTTTTAATAAGTGATTAGGAGATAAAATAGGAACTTGGTGAAGGATAATTGTTGTTAAATGAAGTGATAATAGGAGATTATTATAGGAATTTGATAAAGGATAGTGGGATTAATTTATTTTATTTGTTAAAGGGATAAAGAGTTAAAATAGGAGTTTGATAGGAGATAATGTGAAGGATTATTTTATGTTATTTGTTAAGATAAAGTAGGAGAGTGATAAGAGATAATGTATTGGATTATTTTATGTAGTTATTAAAGTGATTAAAAAGATTAAATGGGAGAAAACTTTGGAATTTGATAAGGGGAAACTAGTATTTGAATTCTTTATAAGGGAGTAATCATCTTTGATATTCTTTTTCTTCTTTAACTTTCTTAGTCTTAGAAAATCCCCTACTCTTTTCCTCTTCTTCTTATTTTTTTTCTTCCAACCCCAAATTCTCTTGTAGCCGAATATTTCTTGTGATTTAAAGCCTTAGCCGAACCTTTTCTAAAAGCCGGGATCCATTCTCTTTTAGTCTTCGCAAGCAACGATAGTGGAAGCATTAAAGGAGTTTGAGATTTGGAGTACTCAAGGGATTTCGGCGGTTTCATAGTTAAGTGGTGATTCGGGATTTTCGGTAAGCAAGGTAAGTGGTATATAGTTTCGGCCATAGGCCATTTTATAAGTTTAAGTGTGATCGATTGTGTATTATGATTTTTAGGGGCTAATCGACAAAAGTAAGTAGAGTATCGGAATTCCAGATCGTGTTAGATTCAAGTAGTTCGAAATTTCGCTAGAAAGTCAGGTGTGTGATTAACCCACCATTTTCCGGGTTTTTGCTATATCTGTATGTGTTGATTGTGTACTAACAAGTACAGTAAAAGTTATGAGATGGATACCCTCAAGGGGTATGTCGATAATCCAAGTAAGTACCGAATCGATGAAGTGTGATTATTGATGTGAATATGTGATAATATGCTAAATAACATGTACATGCATTATCATGGCATTATTTTATGTTGCATGTGCATGGGTGGGTTATGAAAGAAGGACAGGTGTACTTCAAGTACGTGGTTTGATGTTAGCCTTGAGCTACATCGTGGATTGACGTTGGATCGAGGTCACGTTGTGGATTATTTGCGATTAAGTTCGCGTGGTTTGATGAGTAGCTCTGCGCCTCATCGTGGTTGATATCGGCTATGTGCCATATCGTGGTTGATGAGTGACTATGTGTCCCATCGTGGTTTTGGTGTTAGCTACGGCTACATCGTGGATTGGCGCTGATCGAGGTCGCGTTGTGGATTATTGTGCTTAATTGCACGGACAGCGATGATTGCCTTTGGAGTGAAAAGGAAAGGGTGATTTGATAATCCTGGTGTGTGGTAGGCTGGATAAGGGGGTGTGTAGTGGATGGACCCTAGGTTTGGGTTGGGCTTCATAATTGCATGATTTCGTATGTGAACATATGTGAAAATGGGCCAAGCCTAGTGATATGTGGATTAATGTGAAAAGGGCCAAGCCTAGTATATGAATGTGGATCAGTGTGGAAATGGGCTAAGCCCAGTATGTGGAAATTTCGTGGTTAACTACCCTATTATATGAATGTGATATGAATATGGGCCAAGCCCAGAATGTGATAATATGTGAGTATGTTAATTTGTATCTGATATATGGGTTAATATGTGGTTAACATGTGGGTGGAATTCAATGGTTTAATTACACACTGAGTCTGTATGACTCACCCAATTATTTATCAAACATCGCAGGTGATATGATGATCGGGACGGGTTGGAGTAGATACGAGGTGGCCCATGCGAGAAGACGTTTTGATTATTTCAATCGATTTCTTATTAAGTACTTTGGTTTAATTATTTATTGTAATAAGGCCCAGTTAAAGTATTTGAATTTTGTTATGTTTAAGTTAGATTTATAATTAAGTTAATATTTTGTAAGTTAAATTTTTAAAAGCTATGCATATCTCAAAAGTCATATAAAAGTTTTGAATCCGGTACTTTTATAATAATTTAAATTCTATTTTCCTAGAATGTTTTAAATTACGAAAATGTTTTATTAAAGGAAACAATTTTTAACGGTTTTTTACTTTTAAGTAAGAATATTTTCGAACGTGTTCCGCAGTGGCATTTCAAATTCGGTCGTAGTGAATGGGCCGGGTTTGGGGTGTTACAGTTTGGTATCAGAGCCCGGTTCAAAACTCGGCTTTGAGGTTTTGGGCCCAAAAATAGTTTTCAAAAATTGGCTTTTCAAAATATGGACTTTTATTTCAGGTTTATTTTGGCATGGCACCTGTATCTCCGACCCGAAGTCCACCAGGTAAGTACTTCTGACATCTGAAGTGATTTGAATATGTAAACTGTATGGGCAATATGGGAACGTAGATTAGTGAACTAGGATCTGTTGAACCCTAGGACTAGTCTACTCAAACACAAGAACATAAGACTTAAGAACCATTAAACAAACCAGTGATAAGTCGCCGAGTTAAGATGTGGCAACTGTTGTGCGCATGTCTAGGAGTGGATTCAGTAAGAGCTTGGTACTTAAGCAGTCCTAGCGACTCACCTCCTCTTTACTCGAATCCTACCTGGTGCGTAGTAACCGTTCACCCTAACCAAGAGGACTTATTCACGGGCTAAACCGATCATTAAAACCCGAAAGGGACTAGCCATGCTGTTTTAAAAAAAAAACCCTAGTTTTTAAATCACTAAACTACCCTTTTTGATTTGTACAAACTATTTTGAAGACATTTCTCAAAATATTTTTGATTTACAAAATTACGAAAATACCCCTAGTTGAAAAAAATACGAAAATACCCTTGGTTTATACAATTACCATATTACCCTCGACTTTTATGAAAATATTCTCACTTTACAAAAATATCGAAACCCCTATTTTTCAAAATACTAAGATACCCAGATTTGGGAAAATTACTAAAACGCCCCTGACTTCTAAAATTTCCGGTTTAACCCCGATTTCCAAAATTTCTGCAATACCTTTGATTTGAAAAATATTTTCAAAAATACCCTCGAAACTTGGAGATTTCAAAATGCCTTGATTTGTAAAGATTATTTTTGTGACCTCGATTTATTACCAAAATACCCCTATAGGAAAAATGACGAAATTACCCCTAGGGTAGGGAATGATCAGAAATGTCCAAAGTAGTGAAGTGAATGTTGTGGATGAATGTGAATGTGATTCTCTGAATTAGAATAGTGAATTTGAACTGGAAACTTTGATTGATCGAAAGAACAACTTTTGAAAACTTCGTTTCATAAAACTGTTCGCGGATTAACAAAGTGGAACAAAAGTACTAATGCATAAAACTCTTTAATCAGATTAAATCGCGACGTTAGAAATGGGTTCTAGGGGATGTGTTAGATTTGTTAAGATCCGAGTGCGTGACATAAGCGTAGTGCGGTGAGTTAGGATGTACGATTATTCGTTAGTAAGTAATTTCGAGGACGAAATTATTTTTAAGGAGGGTAGAAGCGTAACATCCTAGATTAGGGGTTATGCGTTTGGAGCATAACTCAAGTGTTAGTAGGTTTTAAGTATGTTTGGAGGTGTTTTAAGGGTTTTAGAACCCAAGGATGAAAGGGAAAGCTTTGGGAAAATGTTGGATTTTAAGTCTAAAATAAGAAACTAGGCGAATGAGGCCTTAAAGGAAAATTGTAGGAAGTTATGGACATGAACTTGGGCTTAGTAAGGTGGCTTGGTACGCTACTTTAGGGGCTTGGAGGCTTGCGTCAAAAGGGAGTGCAGGAGGGAAGAGGTTCGAGCAACTTGGGAAGCAAATAGACTTTTATTTTTGCGCCAAAAGGGAACCCAGGCTAAGGAGGCTTTAAAGGAATTTTTAGGGAATTAATGCCATAAGAAATCATGTGGTAAAGTGGCGTGGAGCACCGGTGCAATGACAAGGGCCTTGGTTCGAATCACGTCGGCGACAAGTAAGTAATTTTATTTTTCTTTTGGCGCTAAGACAAGAGGACTAGGCTAAGGAGGCCTTAAGGGAAATTCGTGAGGAATTATGACACAAGGGTTGGCTGGTAAAGTGGTAGCAGAGCGCTACTTAAGGCTTGGGCAAGTGACGCCTCAAGCAATGGGTAGAGAGCCCAGTTCGAGTTGCGAAGAAGCGGGGAAGGAGCTTTTATTTTTGCGTTAAGAAGGCGCTGACGAATGAGGGTTTAAAAGAAATTTGGGAGTTTATATCACAAACAGCGCCTTGGCAAAGTGGCTTGGGCGTTACTGTAGCTTTGCGTCAAAAGGGCTCCAGTGTCTCATGTTCGAGTCCTATTGGCGGCAAGGGAAGTGTTTTTATTTTTTTGCTTTGGCGTCAAGGAAGAAAGGTGAGAAGAAATTGGACGGCACATGGAATTTCAATTGGATAAGGATTTGGCTTAATTCTCCTATTGATTTCTGGCTAAGGTAGGATAAATGTTATTTTATTTGTTTATTTTATTTATTTTAGATAGGTAGATAAGAGATAAATGAGGTGATAAATTAGTGTTTTATTTTATTTTTAATAAGTGATTAGGAGATAAAATAGGAACTTGGTGAAGGATAATTGTTGTTAAATGAAGTGATAATAGGAGATTATTATAGGAATTTGATAAAGGATAGTGGGATTAATTTATTTTATTTGTTAAAGGGATAAAGAGTTAAAATAGGAGTTTGATAGGAGATAATGTGAAGGATTATTTTATGTTATTTGTTAAGATAAAGTAGGAGAGTGATAAGAGATAATGTATTGGATTATTTTATGTAGTTATTAAAGTGATTAAAAAGATTAAATGGGAGAAAACTTTGGAATTTGATAAGGGGGAAGCTAGTAGCTGAATTCTTTATAAGGGGGAGTAATCATCTTTGATATTCTTTTTCTTCTTTAATTTTCTTAGTGCCGAAAATCCCCTACTCTTTTCCTCTTCTTCTTATTTTTTTCTTCCAACCCCAAATTCTCTTGTAGCCGAATATTTCTTGTGATTTAAAGCCTTAGCCGAACCTTTTCTAAAATTCGGGATCCATTCTCTTTTAGTCTTCGCAAGCAACGATAGTGGAAGCATTAAAGGAGTTTCGGGATTTGGAGTACTCAAGGGATTTCGACAGTTTCATAGTTAAGTGGTGATTCGGGATTTTCGGTAAGCAAGGTAAGTGGTATATAGTTTCAGCCATAGGCCATTTTATAAGTTTAAGTGTGACCGATTGTGTATTATGATTTTTAGGGGCTAATCGACAAAAGTAAGCAGAGTATCAGAATTCTAGATCGTGTTAGATTCAAGTAGTTCGGAATTTCGCTAGAAAGTCAGGTGTGTGATTAACCCACCGTTTTCCGAGTTTTTGCTATATCTTTATGTGTTGATTGTGTACTAACAAGTGCAGTAAAAGTTATGAGATGGATACCCTCAAGGGGTATGTCGATAATCCGGTAAGTACCAAACCTGATGATATGTGATTATTAGTATGAATATGTGTTATGACTATGCTTGATGAACATGCTCATGCATCATTATATTATATCATTATTTATGTTACATGTGCATGGGTGGGATATGATATGAAAGAAGGATAGGGTGTACTTCGAGTACGTGGTTTGATGTTAGCCTTGAGCTACATCGTGGATTGACGTTGGATCGAGGTCACGTTGTGGGTTATTTTGCGATTAAGTTCGCGTGGTTTGATGAGTAGCTATGTGCCTCATCGTGGTTGATATCGGCTATGTGCCATATCGTGGTTGATGAGTGACTATGTGTCCCATCGTGGTTTTGGTGTTAGCTACGGCTACATCGTGGATTGGCGTGGATCGAGGTCGCGTTGTGGACTATTGTGCTTAATTGCACGTGGACGGCAAAGTGATTGCCTTTGGAGTGAAAAGGAGAGGGTGATTTGATAATCCCCCGGTGTGTGGTAATTTGGATAAGGGGTGTGTAGCGGATGGGCCCTAGGTTTGGGTTGGGCTTCATAATTGCATGATTTCGTATGTGAACATATGTGGAAATGGGCCAAGCCCAATATGATGTGTGGATTAATGTAAAAATGGGCAAAGCCCAAAGATATGAATGTGGATCGGTGTGGAAATGGGCTAAGCCGGTATGTGGAAATTATGTGGTTAACTACCCTATTAGATGAATGTGATATGAATATGGGCCAAGCCGAATGTGTTAACATGTGAATATGATATTTGTTATCCGATATATGGGTTAATATGTGGTTAACATGTGGGTGGAATTCAAAGTGGATTAATTACACACCGAGTCCGTATGACTCACCCAATTTTTATTAAACATCGCAGATGATTCGTGGTGATTGGACCGGGTTGGAGTGGATACGAGGTGGCCCATGCAGAAGACATCTTCTTTATTTTATTCAGTTTGTTACTAAGAAATTTTGTTTAATTATTTATTGTAATAAGGCCCAGTTAAAGTATTTAAGTATTTCTATTTGAGCATTTTTATTATGTTTAAGCTAGACGACCATTAAATTATTATTTGGAAGTGCTTTTAATTTGGATATTTTTTTCATGCTTATATTATTTAGAATTTTTAATTGGACATGGTTTTCAAATGACAAAATTTTTAATGTTTTTCCCAAAAGTGAAATCAGTCTTCAAACGTTTTTCTGCAGTGGCATCTCAAATTCGGTTTCAACGAATGGGCCGGGTTTGGGGTGTTACACGGCTCCTTGGCCTAGCTGACCGCCTGTCGACTCCCTGAATAAGTTGCCCCCTAGGGTGTTTATATAAGCTTTGAGTTGCCTTACTTGGCCTCCAAGTATCCTAATTTGAGTGCAATTCCTATTTGGGGGTTTAATTAGACTTTGGAGTGTGTTTCTTTGCCTCCAAGCATCCAAATCCGAGTAAAACACCTCTTGGCCGTGGCAGGGACACGCCCATGGCACACGCCCGTGTGAATCGTGGCCAGGCCGTGTTGGACTCCGTTAATGAGGCACGGCCGTGTAGATCGACTTCAGGCCGTGTTCTAGTATATTTGAGGAGGCACGGCCGTGTGGGCTTTAGTCCAGGCCGTGTCGATTTCTTCTTTGGCCCATTTTGGTCCGTTTTGAGCCCGTTTCTCGTTCTTTTTATTCTTGGGTGCTTTCCTGAGTATAAGACATGAAAAGAAAGGATTAAGAGCACCTTTTTACATAAATCAAGGGATAAATCATCCAAAAGTATGCTAAATGTTAGATTAAAATATGTTACTATTTCGGTTTATCAAATACCCCCACACTTAAGCTTTTGCTTGTCCTCAAGCAAAATTCTCAACTTACAATTAAAGCGAACTTTCAATAATTCATAATCCCTATCAACAATGTCTTATCATAATTCATAGATAATTTATTCATGGATAATTCAATTCAAAGAGTCCTAAGGATTCAAACAATCTAAGTCATAGATTTGTAGCTCGAAAATATAGGCGTCTCCCCTTATCTAAATAATTACCTTTAATTTAAAACCGACAAGGATTGACATCCTCACTAGAGATTAACTCAAATCACTCAAAGTGTTTAAGGTTCAGGAAAAAAAACGCTCAAAAGTCGAACATGAAGAGTTAATCCCATAGGCTTGCCTGAAAATCAAATCTCCACCACTATAATATGAGATGATGCACAAATCAAAAGGTCTTTGTCGTGGTTGTACTTGGGGCTAGGGTTAAGGTGTGGATAGAGGCTGAATTAGAAGGTTAGAATCGAGATTGAATTGATAAAATACCTAACGAAACAATAAATTGAATAATTACATAATGGATTGAAACTTTAAACTAATAATACGAGCTTCTTCTTCAATATTTGGAATTAAAGCGTATAAGCTCACTTAATCACAAAACTAGTAATGAATAATGAATATACTTTTGATTGATTTTTTTTAAGAACAAATCATAAATACATAACAAAGGATAAATTACTGAAATAAAAACATAGTTAGACTATTAATCAAATCAAATCTCGATATAAGGGATGTCAAAAACGAATGGTGATAACAAAAACAAAGGGTTTCTGGATTAATATTAGCTGTTATGTCAATAAAAAGGGTTGTTAGGATTAAAAGGGGTTCACTAGGGGTTAATTGTGAAGGTAGGTTTTTAATGGAGTTAGTGGGTTAAAACCTAGGTGCCTTTATCATCTCTGTATATCAAATCATAGGTGTGGTCTCGATATGTATAATTGAGGCAAGTTCTAGAATAACAGTTCAATGTTGACACACTCATAATCAATAAAGTGAGCATGAAAAAGAATATATGCTCTATAAGGCTCAAAAACTCACAAAAATTATGGGTATTTTTGACATCAACCTTGTAAATTTCAAACTTCAAAGTAATATTTAAACTTAGTTCGACAACCTAGAAAATTTTTAATTTCTGAAAAATAGACTTATCATGCTTGATTCTCTAGTATTCTTAGAATTTAATTATCAATGCACAATTATCAATGACTTAATCTAAAACATATCAATAAAAATCATAAATCATTAGAAATTTCATCCTAATTATAATATGAGAAATTTACTTAAAAATCAAGACTAAATTCGGGATTTTGAGAACAATGCAAAAAGTTTGGCACCTAATTTTAGAAATTTGAGAATAATGAAAAAAGTTAGGCGCCTTTTTAGGTTGTTCACCCCCCACACTTAAGATGTACATTGCCCTCAATGTACAAAGTTAGATATATAGACAATAATACAAAAATCATAAGATATGGAGAGAAGTGAAACTCCTTGAATTTTGGATGGATTCCTTGAGTCGAAAGTGAAAGATAAGTTGGAGGGGCCGGTCTGGATGACGATCCTGCGCTAGATGAAAAAATTGGGTAGCTCGTGGAGGATTAGCCAGGATATAATAATAATAATTAAAACTATACTAATTAAATAATTAAAGAAAAGCAAGCTAAAGTGAAGAAAAATAAAGATGAAACTAAAATTAAAAGAAAAGATGGATGGACCGTAGAGTCCTTATTGTTGGCTGTGATTTCTAAGGCTGAGGATATGGTAGTGGTCGTGGTGTGATTCCCTAGCAGCCTTTAGAACCTAAAATTAAGAAACTAAGATAAAATAAACTAAATTAAGCAGAAGAGAAGTAAAGATAAGGAAATTGAAGCAAAAGAGAAAAACGAAATAAAAACTAAATGGTCTCAAATATCCTTGGCTCGTCGAATGATTGAAGGGGCCGGCATGAACTTATATGTATCGGTCTCAATGAGAGAGACTGTGCTTGGCTTCTTCCGCTTCTTTGGCATTGTTTTGGTGTAGCTCAAGGGTATAGAGAAAAGGGGTAGGAAAGAAAATGAAAAGTTGAAGGTTGAAAGTTAGTAGGAGAAGAGGGAAGGGAGGGAGGGTTAAATAGATTTTCAAACCTGGTACCATCCCATGCTCGTGCTCCTTAGGCGTGTCGATTCACACGGCCGCCTCGCACGGCCGTGTGTCTAGGTGTGTTGGTTCACCCACGCCCATTTTACAGATTGCCATGCCCGTTGGTGATAAGTCAGTGTCATCCACGGCCGCGTCGCACGGCCGTGGCATTCTTTTGGTGCCCGTGGGGCAGTGGTTGGAGTCCGTGACTTCAAAGATTTGATTCTCTCTGACTGGTACCACCTCTGCCATGTCAGTACGGCGATTCGGGGCATCCACACGGCCACGGCCACGGCCGTGTGATAGGCCGTGTGGCCTGGAAATCTACACTTTTTGGTTAGTTTAAAGCTAGATACTATAAAGAAAGGGTAAAATAAAAATGTAAAAGTTAATGGGGTTAGTACTCGGGTTGCCTCTCGAGAAGCGCTCGTTTATAGTCTTAAGCTAGACATTCCTCTCGTTTGCATCATCAGGGTGGTTTGAGGAGTTGGAAATCCTTCCTCATGCTATCAGTTTTATCCTCGTGAAAAAGTTTAAGTCGATATGCGTTTATAGTAAAAGTACCAAAAATAGGATTACTTACCTCGACTGTTCCGTATGGGAAAACACTGGTTACCTTAAAAGGTATTTCTTTGTTTATGTTAGGGTCCGAAGGAGATATTCGAGGATCTGCCTTATCTAACAGTACCTGGTCTCCTATTTTGAGGTGGTTTGTTGTTCCTATGAGCTCTTCTGGGGGCTCCTTCGGTTTTACCTTGTGTGGTTCCGGTTCTTCATCATGTAACCCTAATTTTTCCTTGAAGTGTGTCTTCCACTCGTCTAGATCATCGATCTGAATCCTTTGATCTTCATAAACTACTTCCTTGTTGGCATGGGGTTTAGGATCGGGTTCAGTTTTATTCTTTTGTGGTGCTTCCTGAAAATAAGGGTTAACCGAATGGTTATTGGTAGAATTTACGTTCTCACCTTGATTACTTGATGTTCTGGCTGAGTCGAGAGCCTTGATGGTGACTGTCCCATTACCTACACGAAGTATGAGTTCTCCTGCATCAACATCAATTTTAGTCCTGGCAGTTGCTAAAAAGGGTCTTCCTAAAATTAAGGGAATCGAATTATCCTCATCCATGTCTAAGACAACGAAATCTACTGGGAAAACGAATTTGTCAATTTTTAAAAGAACATCTTCAATAATACCCCTAGGAGTTCTAAACGTTTTATCAGCTAATTGAATGCTCATCCTAGTTTGTTTGGGTTTCCCTAGACCTAATTGTTTAAACAATTTATAAGGCATGACATTTATGATTTCCCCTAAATCAGCTAACGCATTATCAACAGTTAGTCTACCAATTAAAAATTGAATTGTAAAACTCCCTGGATCTTTTAGCTTTTGTGGTAGTCTATTCTGTAACATTGCTGAGCATACTGCGTTTAATTCCACATGTGGATCCTCGTCTAATTTGCGTTTGTTCGTCAAGAGATGTTTTAAAAATTTCCTCGAATCTGGCATCTTTGAAAGAGCTTCAAGTAGCGGTAAGTTAATATGTAATTTCTTTAAAAGTTTAAGAAACTTACCGAACTATTCCTGTGTCGTTTCTCGTTAATACTTCGGGATATGGTATGTGAGGTTGGTACTCCTTGATTACCGATTTTGGTTTTTCTTGTGTTACCTCAACTTTACTTTTTTCTACCTCGTTTCCTTGTATTGGACTGGGTTCGTCTAATCCTTCACTTTCTTGAGATGTTATGGCTTGGATTTGCTCCTTTGGATTAATCTCAGTGTTGCTTGGTAGACGCCCTTGCGATCGTTCAGACATCAGCTTCGCGAGTTGTCCAACTGACTTAGAAACTTTCTCAACTGACTTAGTGACTTCCCTAACTTGGCTCTCGATCCCTTTGATCGATGCTTGTTGGGTCTTAAGGGTGGTTTCAGTGTCTTGGAGACGGTTTTTTATGGATGCCATGAATCTTGTTAGCATCTCTTCAATGTTCGGCTTCTTCTCCTGTGGATAGGGCTGATTTTGGAAATTTTGAGGAGGTTGTTGTCTTTGATTTCCTTGATTTCCTTAACCTCCCCACGAAAAATTTGGGTGGTTCCTCCAACTCAGGTTATAATTATTACTATATGGGTTATTGCTAGATCTGAAATTGTTACCTATATAGTTCATCATTCGCTCTCTATGCTCGGTTGGTAGGGTGGGTACTCGTGGATTCGCCACGGTTCCACTTGCGTCAGACTTTGACATCTTTGGATGTACTGCGAAGAACATAAACTATCAAGCTTTTTATTCATCATCTCTACATGTGTTGATAGCATGGTTATTTGCATCTATGTTGAAAAATCCGGCTGATTTTGTTGGTTTTGTCCTTGTAACTCGCCACCGATAGTTATTCAAAGTGACATCTCTTCAATAAACTCGTAGGTCGCGCCGTGGAGTTCTCGTTGTTCGAGGTTCCACCAAAGCAATTGAATCAATTAGTTGCCTCGTTGAGGGCTTTACACCGGTATAGAAAGTTTGGACTTGGAGCCACAAGGATAAACCATGGTGCGGACACCTTCTCAAGAGATCCTTATATCTCTCCTATGCGTCATATAATCTCTCTAAATCCATCTGCACAAAAGAAGAGATATCATTCCGTAATTTGGATGTTTTGGCCGGTGGGAAATATTTTAATAAAAAATTTTTGGTTATTTGATCCCATGTAGTGATTGACCCTCGTGGTAACAAGTTTAACCACTGTTTGGCTTTATTCCTTAATGAAAAGGGAAATAACCGAAGCCTTATGGCATCATCAGAAACGCCATTTATTTTGAAGGTATCACAGAACTCTAAAAAATTAGCTATATGAGTGTTTGGATCTTCGTCCTGCAAACCATCAAATTGAACAAATTGTTGAATCATTTGTATAGTGTTAGGCTTTAATTCAAAATTATTAGCGGCTATAGCAGGCCTAACAATACTAGATTCGGCTCCTGTTAAATGAGGTTTAGCATAATCATACATAGTACGCGGAGCATTATTTTCTGCCACATCTTGTGGTGGTGGATTATTTTCGTCCATCCCTTCAGTAGGATTGGATCTGTCTTCTTGCTCTTCTTCTTGGTAATTTAGGGCTCGCGTAAGTTCTCTGCGATTTCTACGAGCGGTAGCTTCAATATCACTGTCGTATACTAGTGGTCCTCTCGGGTTCCTTCTAGTCATAAACTAGAGGTACCTGCTAGGAAAAGAAAGAAAGAAAAATTTAACAAACTTAAAATTTAAACTTAAAAATAAAAGTAAATTGCAGAAAATAAAAAATAATGACTAAAGTAATAAAAATAGAGCTTTCTTAATATTTTAGTTCCCCGGCAACGGCGCCAAAAACTTGATCGCTGTGAAGTCAGAGTTTTAAAATTTATAAAGATAATGATCGAACCTGGAAACTAACTATGACAACGATTGAGGCAAGTGCACCTATCGAAGAGTAGTAGAGCTTAGGCAAGACCAGATTGTCGAACCCAAAGGAACTAAAAGTACTAATACTAACTTTCTTTCTATTATTTAGCCTAAAATAAGTGAAGTTGTTTATTAATCTAAATTAACTAATTACTAAGCTAAAGACACAAAGACAAAAAGAATGAATTGGGGAAATAGTTGGGAAAAACTCAGTTGATTAAGACGATACCCTTAGGAAGAATCCACCTAGACTCCACTTGTTATCTAACACTGAACCATATGATTTATTCACTTGACTTGATCCGTAGGACTCCCTAACATATATTAAACCCTCTCTCGAGGTGAATAACGCCTAACCTTAGGTTAATTAATTGAAATCTCTTTCCCATTAATAACCCCCTAGAATAGCAGTAAATCGATCTATGGACTCCCATATTAGGTTTCACCCTAATCCGACAAAATCTCGTCACCCGATCTCTAGGCGCGCGATCAACTCCGCTTAATTATGCTAGATCTACTCTTAAGCAGGGACTTTTGCTCCACCACCTAAGCACATTCAACTTGAATTAATATCCGCGAAATATCAACACAAGAATTAAGCACACATAATTAAGAACAAATCAAGTATTTATCATATAGTTCAGAAAACAATAACAAGATTCATCTAGGTTTCATCCCCATTCAGGTATCTGAAGGGTTTAGTTCATAATAATAAAGAAAAACATCTCAGAAGAAAAGATAAAACAAAACATAAGAAATCCCTAAAACCCCCTGAAGGAATTGAAGAGGAGATCCTCCATCTTGAGTAGAATTTCGGCTTCTTAAGATGGATCAACTGGCTATCCCTTGAGAGTTTCCCACAAATCTGACCTTTTCGGCTCGGCTCCTTGGCCTAGCTGTCCGCCTGTCGACTCCCCAAATAAGTTGCCCCCTAGGGTGTTTATATAAGCTTTGAGATGCCTTACTTGGCCTCCAAGTATCCTAATTTGAGTGCAATTCCTATTTGGGGGTTTAATTAGACTCTGGAATGTGTTTCTTTGCCTCCAAGCATCCAAATCCAAGTAAAACTCCTCTTGGCCGCGGCAGGGACACGCCCGTGGCACACACCCGTGTGAATCGTGGCTAGGCCGTGTTGGACTCCGTTAATGAGGCACGGCCATGTAGATCGACTTCAGGCCGTGTTCTAGTATATTTGAGGAGGCACGGCCATGTAGGATTTAGTCCAGGCCGAGTCGATTTCTTCTTTGGCCCATTTTGGTCCGTTTTGAGCCCGTTTCTTATTCTTTTTATTCTTGGGTGCTTTCCTGATTATAAGACATGAAAAGAAAGGATTAAGAGCACCTTTTTACATAAATCAAGGGATAAATCATCCAAAAGTATGCTAAATATGGGAATAAAATATGTTACTATTTCAGTTTATCAAAAGCATTGGGTAGAAGACTGGATTTTAGATTCTTGAAGATATGTTGAGGGGTTGTGTTATCGACTTCAGGGGTAGTAGGGAGGATTTCTTACCGTTGGCAGAATTCGCATACAACAATAGCTATCAATCCAGTATTCAGATGGCACCCTATGAAGCGTTATATGGTCGTAAGTGTCGTACTCCTACCTGCTGGACAGAGTTGGGTGAGCGACAGTTGTTGGGTCCAGAATTGGTTTCATAGACAGAGGAAAATTTAAGTTGATTCAGCCTCGGTTGAAGGAATCTTCCGACAGGCAGAAATCGTATGCAGATCTGAAGCATAAGGAGATAGAATTCTCAGTGGGTGATTAAGTTTTTCTAAAAGTCTCACCTTGGAAGAAGGTTTTAAGGTTTGGACGAAAGGGCAAGTTGAGCCCCAGATTCATCGGGCCTTATCGAGTGCTGAAACGTGTGGGACCAGTAGCGTATCAGCTTGAGTTACCGCCGGAGTTGAATCGGATACATGATGTATTTCATGTTTCAATGTTAAGACGCTATCATTTGGATCCATCTCACATAGTGCCGATAGAGGAAATTGAAGTAAGACCTGATTTGTCTTTTGAAGAAGAACCAGTTCTAATCTTAGATCGAGATGTTAAAGTGTTGAGAAGGAAGTCAGTTCCGTTGGTTAAAGTCTTATGTCAGAATCACGATTCAGAGGAAGCCACGTGGGAGCCAGAGGATGTGATGCGACAGCAATACCCTCACCTCTTTTGATCAGGTAAATTTCGAGGCCGAAATTTCTTTAAGGGGGTAGAACTGTAACATCCTAGAATTAGGGGTTCTGCATTTTATGTTTTTCTGTGTGCTTGGCTTGTTCTACTTTTTATTTAGGTGTGCTTGGGGGTCTTGGTGAGGCTCGGGTTCAAGCCAGAGCCTTGGTGAAATTTTCTATTTTGGGCATCTAAGGGGGGAAAGCTAGTAGGAGCATGCTTTAAGTTTATTTGCGTGTGCTTGATGACACAAAGGAGCTTGTGTCCAAATGGAGGTGGTGTCACTTGTAGGAGCAGAAGGGGAGGAGTTCGAATCCCATAAGCCTCATTTTGGAGCTTTATTTTTGGCGTCAGGATGGAGAGGAGATGGTTTCGGCTTGGACTCTTCAAAGGTGGTGTTTGAATGGGTCAATGCATTCAAATGGATGGACAAGAGAGCTTGGAGGAGTTTGAATTGGTCAAACCAATTTGAATGAGGGATGGGGAGTAATTGGTGGAGCAAATCAGGGGATTAGGTGATGGTGGAGGTGTTGGCCGAATGTTGGGAGCTTAGAGGGGGGATTTCGGTTTAGTTGCTAGGATAGGTGAGTGTGCCGAAATTCTCTTGAGTAGTAGGCATTTTCATTTTGTCATTTTCGGTCATATAGGGAGAGTGCCGAATTTTTGCAAGGGTCTTAGGGAGTTGTTTCTTTTTTCTCTCGTTCAGTTTTCTACTTCTCTTTGTCTTCAGCTTTCTTCTCTTCATCTCTTCTTGTCTCTTTGACATTAGCCGAAACTAGGGTGACCACTCGGGCATTTCTTTTTCCTTTCATTCTTTTTCTCTAACGATTTTCTCTTCTACACTCTTTTCTTCTCTAGCCGAAACATACTTCTCACTCTTTTCTCTTGTGTGTTTCGTTTCTACACCTTTTCACCATAGCCGAATCTCCTTTGGCACCACACTAAATCTATTCTTACACTCTTTTTCTATTAGCCGAACATCGCGAAGCAAGGTGCTAGGAATCTTTGGCTGCAGGAAGTCTCTTCAATCGGTTTCTATTGGTTAAGATAAGGGGGAGACTCTTTCGTTTCTTTCTTTATTTCTTTCGATTCTGTGGTCATAGCCGAATGGCTATTTTGTTTTTGGTGTTTAGATCGCTTCTTTTTCTTCTCTCGTTTTGGAACGTTTACTTCGGGAAACCCCATTAGCCGAACGTTGGAGGTTCGAAGCCTGATGGTTTGTTGATTGCCGAATCTGATCACTCCATTTGGGTTCTTAAGGTCAGGAGCCATCTTTGCATTTTTTGGCTTTTTCATCCCTTTCAATTGTAGTCTACTTTAATCAAATTCTTTTGTTAGTCAACCTACGTTTCTCCTTGGGTACTGATCAAAGATTCTCTCCATGGATGTGAGTGCTAGCAAAACTAAGGAGGGGAGTGGACTCGTAGTCTCTACTCCTAAGTTTAAGCGACATGCTGTGTCAGTGGTTTGAGACTTTTCGCCAGGCTGTGGTAGGGAGCCGACATCTGCCTGGGATAGACAAATCGCGGTTGTTACTTCTAGTGAGATTGTCGACAATCTAGAGAGTTTAGTCTTACGCGTAATCAGGTGTGTGTAACGCTCACACTTTTCTTTATTATTTGCGTTAGTAACTGTGTTGGCTAAAAGCCGAAACGACTGTATAGATAGTCGAGATACCCTTGTGGGTAAGGTTGGAGACACCGGGTAAGTATCTCTATCATTTTACTTTCGAAGATATGTATGTATGAATTAATTGTCTGTTGTACATTGAAAGTATGGTTGCATTCATCTTAGTATGATAATATGTTGCATGGGCTTTGGGATATGATTGACAGGGGAAGTGTGATTTAGTGACTTCATCACGGTGGTGCAGGACCACAGTGGGTTTGGAACCACGTATACATATATTTATCAGTGGCTTATCTCAGTGGTTTGGTACCACAGTGGGTTGGCCCCACATATACTTATCAGAGATTGTCGCAGTGGTCTGGGACCACAGTGGGTTGGCCCCACGTTTATATATCCTTTGACTCTGTCACAAGTGGTCTGGGACCACAGTGGTTTGGAACCACAGTGGCTTGATGCCACGGGTGTTTGGCTGATTCAGGTGACCTAGAGGATGGAAAACTAGGTTGGGTGAAATTTGCATTGCATACATTTTTAATATGCTATATTGTGAGGGCTAAGGCCCAATGTGCATCTGTGGGCTTAAAGCCCGATTGCGTTATAAGGGGAATTACACACTGAGTCTTGATGACTCACCCCTCTGCTTAATTTTGCAGGTAACCCCTAGTTGCAGATTTGGAGCCGAGGTGGGCTTGAGGTGGCCATGCATTATTTTCTCGTAAACTTCCGTTTCTTATTTAAACTTACTTTTTAAATTTTGTGATTTTGCAATATAATAAGGCCTCCATAACTTTAATTTGGGTTTTTGCTTTAAATTGGTTATTGCATATCATATGAATTTTCAAATAAGGAGTTTCTTAAAATAAAAATATAAACAATCATATTTTTAAAGTATTAACAAAAGATGACAAGCGATTAAAGGTTTAAGCTAAATAATCTGGAGATTTTCTTAAAACCTTAACATCATTTTCAAATGTCATGTTTATTGAATTTCCTGATTTCGGCCTTTGTGAAACAAAACCGTTTACGACTTTTTAGTTCATTGTTAAATAGAAGATGGTAAGAAAATCTTCAAACAAATTTTTAAATTACCTTTAAGATGGAATCACTAAACGAAAAGTTTTTCCAAATTACGATGTTCTGTTGAAAATTTCAAAACTACCTTTCTTGTAACATACCAGATTCGGTCGTAACGTATTGATCGGGTTTGGGGTGTTACAATTATGGTATCAGAGCCAAGTTACAAAACTCGACTGTGGTTTTCAGGTTTAAAAATGTTTTCAAAAGTTGGTTTGGAATATGGTTTAGAAAAATACATGTTTTCTGGAAGTATGGCACCCGAGTCTCCGGCACCAATCCGCACTGTAAAGAATGGTTACTAGCGGTCAGGAGGGAGAAGCTAAACAAGCTTTCTTCCAGATGATGAGTGAATGGTTCACTCAATTCGTAAAGAATAACCCGATTGTTTCACAACCCCACTTTCGTTAATAACCCTCGGACATCGTTATGCCTCCGACTATGAATACGAACTTGTTAAACAAACCACCGGTTGACAAAATCCGTAAGTATGGGGCTGAAGAGTTTTAGGCTACTAATGATGATGATGCTGAAAAGGCTGAGTTTTGGTTAGAAAACACGATCCTGGTATTCGATGAGATGTCTTTGACTACGGATGAATGCATAAAGTGTGTTGTATCTTTGCTCCAAGATGCAGCTTATCAATGGTGGAAAGCTTTGATATCTGTTATTCCAAAAGAACGGGTTACATGGGACTTCTTTCAAATTGAGTTCCGGAAGAAATATATTAGTGATAGGTTCATTGATCAGAAACTGAAGGAATTTTTGGACTTTAAACAGGATCGTATGTCTGTTATGGAATATGAACGGGAGTTTGTCAGATTGAGTCAATATGCTCGTGAATGTGTAACATCTGAAGCAATAATGTGCAAAAGGTTCGAAGATGGGCTTAATGAAGACATCTGTTTACTAGTCAGGATTTTAGAGATAAAAGAGTTTGTTGTACTTGTTGATCGAGCATGCAAAGCTGAGGCACTTGGGAAAGATAAAGAGAAAGCTGAGTCAGAAGCCCGAGAAGTGAGAAAGAGATTTCAGAGTAGATCATTTCGGTCTGCTCCAAAGAAATTTAGAGATGATCAAAGCCATTTGAGATTTAATATGGGATATTCAAATAGAAATCGAGATAGATCATAAATGAGCTCCAAAGCTCCAGCAACTTCAGTGGCAAGTGTTGGAAATGTACGATCCAAGAAACCATAATGTAAGCATTGTGGGAAAAGACATCCGGGAAAATGTAGAATGAATGACAGAGCTTGTTTCAGATGTGGATCACTTGATCATTTTATCCGTGATTGCCCTGAGTCTGTCGAGCCGGAGACTGTTCAGAATCTGAGATCTGATAATGCACCTGTGAGAGGTAGACCTTTGAAGAATGTAAGAAATGTCAGTGGTAGCCAGAGAACTACGAGAGAGACTGTTGCAAGATCTGAAGTTAGAGCGCCTGCCAGAGCATATGCTATTCGAGCTCGTGAGGAAGCTTTATCTCCAGATGTTATAACGGGTACTTTTACACTTTTTGATACTTCTGTGATTGCATTGATAGACCCTGGTTCTACGCATTCGTATATATGTATTGTCGAAACCATTTTTTTGAAAAAGGTTTTAAAATGGGGATCGACTTTAAAATATGGAAATGGAGTCACCACCGATCTTTTATTCGAGGTGTGATCGGATCACCTTGAGATGAATTATTTTAATAAAACATTTTGATTTATTAAAACAATAATTTTGGTCTGCGAAATCTAAGAAAACGAGTTCGGGAGTTGGTTATGTATTATCCTTGATTTTGGGCTTATGCATTTGTGCTTAAATATATGTGAAAGCATGCCTTTGTGTGTTATGAATGTGTTGTGTAACACCCTGGTTTAGGGGCTATGCATGTTGGGTATAATTCATGTTCTAGTAGGTTTTAGGTAGGCTTGGATGTATTTGAGAGGTGTTAAGAATGTTTGGACTCAAGGGGAAGACTTTAGAAAATTTTGGATTTTAGTGGAAAAGAGAATCGGGCCAAGGGAGGCCTTAAGAATAATTTTCGGTAATTTTTGACACAAGAATGCCTTTGGCAAAGTGGCATGGAGGGCTTCTTTGGGTCGAGGAAGGTGACGCTAAAGATTCAAGAAAGCGACAATCGGTTTTGAATTTTGGGTTTGGCGTTTAAAGGAGGAGGCTTTAAAAAGAAGTGGGGCGTGTTTTGACACAAGAAGCGGTGGTCCAAGTGGCTAGCGTAAGCGTCACTTAGGCGCTGGAGAGAGAGAGAGCGCTTGGGTTGAGAGGGCTGGAGCAGCGATTTTGGGCGTTTATATTTTGCTTGTGATGGGCTGAAGTAGGAAGGGTTTAAAAATAAATTTGGGGGCTTTATGTCATAAAAATCAAAGTGGCCGAGTGGCACAGGCGTTGGGGGTAAAAAGTGACATGGTTCGAGTTCGAACCATGTGAGTGGCATTTGGGGTTTTATTTTATTTTATTCTTTTTGGCAGCAAATTTGAAGGTGGGGACGGCACATGGAGTTTAAATTAGAAGATAAGGATGAGTTTTGTTTTTATTTTCTTTTGGATTCGATTGGGATAATGGTTTGATATTAGTTTATTTTATTTTTTTAAATTGAAGGAGGTAGTGGATAAAAGGTGGGATATTGTTTTTAATTTGAATTGGTTGGTATTGAGTGTTTTTAGGAAAGAATTTTGGGATTTGGAGCGACCATGGCGAATGTGGGATTAGTTTTATCTAGTATTTGTTTTTATTATTGTAGGATTATTATTATTTATTTTGATTTGGATAAGTGGGATAATAGTGGAACAACTCATTGTTTTTGAATTGAACTAATTCAAATTAATTTGAATTAGTAGTTGATGGCCGAATGATGGATTCTTCATGTGGGAAGGTGCCGAATGCTATAAATAGAGGGAAGTGCTCACCTTTTGGTTCCTTTCACCATTTGCTCTCTTTGCCGAATTGCTAGTATTTTTGCTCTCCACCACCTTGGTAGCGAAACCTTTTCTTCCAAAACATTTCTTTTTCGTCTCAAGTTTGCTAGGTGGCGAACCTCCCACTCTTCCTTCTCCTATTCTTTTAACCTTCGTTTTAACCGAAACCACCTCCAAAACTTGCCATTGCCGAATACCCCAACACCATTTAAAGAGCCTTGTCGAACCTTTTGGTTTTCCGATTAGCCAGAAGGATCTATTGTTAAGCCGGTGTGAGGGAGCACGTAGGGGGGGCTGCTTGAATTCGGCTACTCCTCAGGGGGTTTCGACAAGCTTTTAGGGGCAGCGTGTGACTTCGAGGTTTGTTGACTGTATCAAGCAGGTGCGTAATCATCGCACTATTTCTGTGGTTTGGTTTGCTAACATGTTTATATGTGTATTATGTGTAATAGCCGTTTATAATGGCATAAGTGATGAGTAACTGGTGATGGTAAGTTAATCTTGATATACATTTATATATGTACAATGTGGTAGTGATAAGTGATAAATACTCACTCTATATGATATTCTTGCATGATTTATTGACACATGGGCATGGGATTGGATTGAAGAAGGAAGAAGTGTACACAGGATGTACGTGGTCTAATGATAGCTCAGGCTACATTAGCGCTTGAAGGCTAGCTTTGTGCTACCTCAAGGGAGGTGTGGCTCGGTGCCCATCTCGGCGGTTGATGGCTACGTGCATCACCGTAGACGGATTTTGATATCGGGATCACGATTGGTTGATCGGTGGCTCAGCCACGGCCTTGAGCAGTGAGTTGCCAAGGTAAGGATTTTGGATCACGATGTGATCAGTGGTGGTTTATCCACGGCCTTAGGCAGGGAGTCTACCAAGGTTGGTGTACGGTTGGTTTGTGGGTTGGGCTGAGATGCATATCTGCATGACTTGCTATAAGAAAAGTATGGTTATGGGCCAAGCCCATACGTGTGGAAATCGTGTTTTGATTATGCCTCGAATCGGTGGACTCACTCTTTTCATTAACCATTTCGGTGATGCGTAGATTGGACCGGGATCGGAGAAGACACATGGTGGCCCATAGAGAAAGGAGACGTATTACATATTTTTTTTATTTCAAGCATTTTAATTTGAAGTACTTGGGTTAATTGTTTTGTAATAAGGGCCTTATTGATGTTACTATTGTTATTGATATTTTTGATATTATTTTAGATTATGTTTTACTTAAAATAATTTACTATGTGAAAATGTTTTTAATTGTGGCAATCTTTTAATCAAAGTATTTGTAATCTTTACACCAAAGTTTTAATACGGATTATTTTTAATAACAACGTTTTATCTAAACTTTTAGAAAGGGCAAAATTTTCAAAAGTTAAATTTTTTTTTTCACGTTTTAAATTCTAAGTAAAGAAAGATATTTTCACTAACATAACCAGACTTGGTCGTAGTGAATGGGCCGGGTTTGGGGATGTTACAGTTTGGTATCAGAGCCCGATTCAAAACTCGGCTTTGAGGGTTTTGGGCCCGAAACAGATTTCAAAATGGGTTTTTAAGACGTGGGCTTTTATAACATGTTTTTCAGGTTATTCTGGCATGGCACCTGTGTCTCCGACCCGAAGTCCATCAGGTAAGTACTTCGGACTTTCTTGAAGTGAATTGTTTACATGAATTGATTTGGGCTTAGTTTGGGCTCGTAGATTAGAAAGTAAGGACTATTAGACCCTAGGACTAGACTACTCAAACATGTGCATAAAACTTAAAGCTCTTAAACAAACCTGTGAAGTAAGTTGCCGAGTTAAGGTGTGGTAACCTTGGTGCGCATGTCTAGGATTGGATCCGGAAGAGCTTGGTACTTAAGCGATCCTCGTGACTCACCTCCTCTTCGCAGGATCCTGCAGTGCGTAGCCGGTTCACCTTAACCAAGGGACTTGTTCATAGGCTAAACCGATTATTAAAACCCGAAAGGGATTTGGCCCGATTGTTTTAAAATCCCCTGTTTTAAAATTATCAATTTTACCCTTTTGGTCTATAAACCCTAAATCTAATTTTGAAGGACGTTTTTGATTTATAAAATTACCAAAATGCCCATGATTTCCAAAATTACAAAAATAACCCTAATTTTTCGAAATTTGTGCGATACCTCTGGTTTGAAAAACAAAATTTTCAAGATGACCCTGTGATTTTGTAAATTTTGAAATATCTTTAAGTTGGAAAACTATTTTTCAAAATTGACCACGAGTTATTACCGATATACCTCTTATAGGAAAATGACGAAATTACCCCAGGTAGGGAAGGAAACTTGATTGCTCGAAAGAACTACTCTCGGAAACTTCATTGCATAAAATTTCTCGTGGATAAAGCAGTGAAACAAGAATTTCTAATGCATAAAACTTTTTAAGCAGACTAAATCGAGGCGCTAGATATGAGTTCTAGGGGCGTGGTCGCAATACTCGTGGGCGTGGTAGAGGCGGGATGTCGGTGTCCGAACCGGTTGGGTCTCGCCATGCCAGGTCGAGAGGCGATGTCGCCACCACCGGTGTTGAGTGGAACAGCAGGATCGGTGGAGAGACGATGCGATGTCGCGAGCTATCTTTGGGTGCTTGAGCGAGTGGCAAGAGCCAATGGGGCGATGGGACTCGGAAGTCGACCAAAGGCTTAGGCGAATGGAGCCGAGGTCTTCGTGAGGAGTGTGGGGTAGCTCGAACGTGGCGGAGTAATCGGCTTGAGGAAGTGGAAAGGATTATGGGCGACTTAGACTTAAGCTGCGAGGAGAAGCTTAAGGGTGTTGTTTCGTTCTTTGCGAGATGAGGCCTACTACGGTGGTGGCTCACGGTTAAGAAAGTACCCGGCAGATCGAGTGGGTCTGGGGTTATTTTAAGATCAAGTTCGAGGGGAAGTATGTCGGAGCGAGCTATGTGGATGCTCAGAGGAAGGCGTTCCTCAATGCGGTGCAAGGTAGCAAGTCGATAGCGAGTCTGGTGAGTTTTTGCGATTGAGCGGTATGCGGGGCATCGTGGCAGCGGATTATGAGAGATGTGTCGTTGAAGATGGTCTGCGGGATGAGTGCGAGTTTTGATTGCTCGCATCGGGAAAGAGACTTCGCCGTTTTAGTGGAGAAAGCTCGAATAGCCGAGGAGGTCAAGAAGGCGAGAGAGGCACAATAGAGAAAGGAACCGTGATAAGAGAAGTGTTGGATCGCTAGAAGTGGTTGAGAGGGTCCAGAGAAAAGACCGAGGGTTGAGATTCTGTTCATATTGCTAAGCCAATTTGCTAAAATCCGGATCGTCCGTGTGCTCAATGTGGAAGGTACCATGTTGGCGAGTCTTTGGAATCGTGTTCGAGAATGTTTTAGATGCAAGTCCAAGACTCATCTCGGTTAGGATTGTCCCCCGAGAATCCGAATAGGACTCGGATAATGGGTCAAGGTTATGTGCAACCAGCAGAGAGGTGGTGTGGTGACAAGAGGTCGTGATCCGAACCATGGAGGAAATGGTTCCGCCGAGGTCGTGGAGCTTTAGGCCGCGGTAATGGTGGCACTGAGGCAAAGCGGCCAGTGTCAGTTTATGCGTTCGTCGGAGAGAGGATAATGATGTGTGTCGATGGGTCAATGGTAAGTTCCTTAGGTGCGGAATATTCTTTGTTGTTTTGTTCGCTTTGGTGATTGTTTGATTTGTTGCTCGTAAATTAGTTGGAACCTTGAGTATGAACTTAGAAAGCGGTGCCTAGAAGGTATGTTAGCTCTTTAAGATCAGAGTGCGTGACCATAGCGTAGTGGGAGGAATTGGATTGTTAGTTTAGACAAGTAATTTCGAGGACGAAATTATTTTAAGGAGGGTAGAATTGTAACACCTGGTTTAGGGGCTATGCATGTTGGGTATAATTCATGTTCTAGTAGGTTTTAGGTAGGCTTGGATGTATTTGAGAGGTGTTAAGAATGTTTGGACTCAAGGGAAGACTTTAGAAAATTTTGGATTTTAGTGGAAAAGAGAATCGGGCCAAGGAGGCCTTAAGAATAATTTTCGGTAATTTTTGACACAAGAATGCCTTTGGCAAAGTGGCATGGAGGCGCATGCTTTGGGGTGAGGAAGGTGACGCTAAAGATTCAAGAAAGCGACAATCTGGTTTTGAATTTTGGGTTTGGCGTTTAAAGGGGAGGAGGCTTTAAAAAGAAGTGGGGCGTGTTTTGACACAAGAAGCGGTGGTCCAAGTGGCTAGCGTCGTCACTTAAGCGCGGAGAGAGGAGAGAGCGCGGGTTCGAGGGCTGGAGCAGCAGTTTTGGGCGTTTTATATTTTGCTTGTGATGGGCTGAAGTAGGAAGGGTTTAAAAATAAATTTGGGGGCTTTATGTCATAAAAATCAAAGTGGCCGAGTGGCACAGGCGTTGGGGTAAGGTGTGCAAAAGAAAGCATGGTTCGAGTTCGAACCATGTGAGTGGCATTTGGGGTTTTATTTTATTTTATTCTTTTTGGCAGCAAATTTGAAGGTGGGACGGCACATGGAGTTTAAATTAGAAGATAAGGATGAGTTTTGTTTTTATTTTCTTTTGGATTCGGTGGGATAATGGTTTGATATTAGTTTATTTTATTTTTTTAAATTGAAGGAGGTAGTGGATAAAAGGTGGGATATTGTTTTTAATTTGAATTGGTTGGTATTGAGTGTTTTTAGGAAAGAATTTTGGGATTTGGAGCACCATGGCCGAATGTGGGATTAGTTTTATCTAGTATTTGTTTTTATTATTGTAGGATTATTATTATTTATTTTGATTTGGATAAGTGGGATAATAGTGGAACAACTCAGATTGTTTTTGAATTGAACTAATTCAAATTAATTTGAATTAGTAGTTGATGGCCGAATGATGGATTCTTCATGTGGGAAGGTGCCGAATGCTATAAATAGGGGGAAGTGCTCACCTTTTGGTTCCTTTCACCATTTGCTCTCTTTGCCGAATTGCTAGTATTTTTGCTCTCCACCACCTTGGTAGCCGAAACCTTTTCTTCCAAAACATTTCTTTTTCGTCTCAAGTTTGCTAGGTGGCCGAACCTCCCACTCTTCCTTCTCCTATTCTTTTAACCTTCGTTTTAACCGAAACCACCTCCAAAACTTGCCATTGCCGAATACCCCAACACCATTTAAAGAGCCTTGTCGAACCTTTTGGTTTTCCTGATTAGCCGAAGGGGATCTATTGTTAAGCCGGTGTGAGGGAGCATGTAGGGGGGGCTGCTTGAATTCGGCTACTCCTCAGGGGGTTTCGATAAGCTTTTAGGGGGCAGCGTGTGACTTCGAGGTTTGTTGACTGTATCAAGCAGGTGCGTAATCATCGCACTATTTCTGTGGTTTGGTTTGCTAACATGTTTATATGTGTATTATGTGTAATAGCCGTTTATAATGGCATAAGTGATGAGTAACTGGTGATGGTAAGTTAATCTTGATATACATTTATATATGTACAATGTGGTAGTGATAAGTGATAAATACTCACTCTATATGATATTCTTGCATGATTTATTGACACATGGGCATGGGATTGGATTGAAGAAGGAAGAAGTGTACACAGGATGTACGTGGTCTAATGATAGCTCAGGCTACATTAGCGCTTGAAGGCTAGCTTTGTGCTACCTCAAGGGAGGTGTGGCTCGGTGCCCATCTCGGCGGTTGATGGCTACGTGCATCACCGTAGAGCGGATTTTGATATCGGGATCACGATTGGTTGATCGGTGGCTCACCCACGGCCTTGAGCTGATGAGTTGCCAAGGTAAGGATTTTGGATCACGATGTGATCAGTGGTGGTTTATCCACGGCCTTAGGGAGTGAGTCTGCCAAGGTTGGTGTACGGTTGGTTTGTGGGTTGGGCTGAGATGCATATCTGCATGACTTGCTATAAGAAAAGTATGGTTATGGGCCAAGCCCATACGTGTGGAAATCTGTGTTTTGATTATGCACTGAGTCAGTGGACTCACTCTTTTCATTAACCATTTCAGGTGATGTGTAGATTGGACCGGGATCGGAGAAGACACATGGTGGCCCATGCGAGAAAGGAGGCGTATTACATATTTTTTTATTTCAAGCATTTTAATTTGAAGTACTTGGGTTAATTGTTTTGTAATAAGGGCCTTATTGATGTTACTATTGTTATTGATATTTTTGATATTATTTTAGATTATGTTTTACTTAAAATAATTTACTATGTGAAAATGTTTTTAATTGTGGCAATCTTTTAATCAAAGTATTTGTAATCTTTACACCAAAGTTTTAATACGGATTATTTTTAATAACAACGTTTTATCTAAACTTTTAGAAAGGGCAAAATTTTCAAAAGTTAAAATTTTTTTTCACGTTTTAAATTCTAAGTAAAGAAAGATATTTTCACTAACATAACCAGACTTGGTCGTAGTGAATGGGCCGGGTTTGGGGATGTTACATGTTGTATGAATTTTTGTGAACTTTAGAAGATAGGAGAGTGCTTAAGAAATTATCAGTTTTAAAGTTTAAAAAGGGGAACTAAGGCAAGGTGGTCTTAAGAAAATTTATAGAGGAAATGTGACATGAAATTGGGCTTGGAAAAGTGGCTTGGAGGTGCCACTTAGGGCCTCTGGAAATGACACCATGGGCTATGACGAAGGGCCTAGGATCGAGTCGCATGGGAAGCTAAATAAAGCTTTTATTTTTGTGCCAAAGGGAAGAGGTGATGGATGGCAAGGGGAGACTGTGGGAGGAGTTTAAGGGGAGGTTGAATTCTTTTTAAAATTTCGGCTAAAGCAGGGGATAAATGCTGATTTATTTTTGAACTATTTTGAATAAGTAAGAGAAGAGGAAAAATAGGAGAATAACAAGGATAAGCTAGTGTAGCCGAAATTATCAGCAGATATTCAACTTTTTCTTTTGTTTTTTTTTATTCTCTCATCCCTTTCTTGGCCGAATTTTACTTCTCTTCTTTTCCCAAAGTTCTCTTTGCTAGCCGAAATCTTCTTCTCCTTAGAGATCACCATTGCGGATTCCTCCCCAAGTTCCATACTCTTCCATTGAAGCCGAATCCCCATTATCAATCCTCCTCTTTTCCTTTTCATAATTTTCAAAAGCCGAAACTTGTTGAGCATTACATAGCCTATAGCCGAATCTCTCAAGTGGTGTCGGGAAGGAATCATCGACTTCAACATTAAGGGTAAGACCAAGTGCCATTCGATTTTCTATTTCTTTTTATTTAGCCGAAAGTTAAGGACTGATTCCATTATTACCTTGTGGCCGAAACTCTGAAGGAGATTTCGGGATTCGTCTCTAGTCGACTATAAGGAGGTTTCGAGATTTCAATATCCAAGGTGAGTTATGTGATATTCGGCAAAGGGCCACTTATTGTGATTTAATGTTAGAACTAGATCTAACATGTGCTCTGTAGGATTTCGACTCCTTCATAACCAAGTAGCACTTTTCGGGATTTAAGATTCGCAAGGTAAGTACATATGTATATTCGGCCAAGGCCATAGTTAGGGATTTCGATTTGTTTCTTAAATGTTTAAAAGCCGAAACTAACTTATGAAGTGATTGAGTGTTAGCCGAATGGCTTTTTACTAACACATTTAGGGTTGGCCGAATATAGGAATTAAAGATCTAAAGTGCTAGATCGGGTTGTTCGGGATTTCTATAAACTCGCTAAGTATAACAGGTGTGTACCCCACTCTAAGCCTTAATAAATTTATGGCTATGTGTTAATAAATGTGTAATAAGAATATGTAAAATGTGGCTAAGGTACCATGCAATGGTACAAAGTACTCAGGTACGTTTTCCTACTCCTACTATGAGTAGAATATGATAAATATCTGTTATGGCACCTATGTGAAATTATAAGAATTTGAGTAAAGAACTTGGCATGATAATGCATGTTTGTATGACATGGGGCATATGGGTGAATATGAAAGGGGAAGTGAATGTGGTGGTTTTATACCACAATATCTGAATGTGGTGACTTCGGTCACGTTATTCGAATGTGGTGTCTCATGACACAAAAATATATTATCTGGTGGCTATGCCACAAATTTATAAGGCGATGAGCACTTCGATCGCAGTGAGCGCGCCTTCGATGATGTGTAGCGGATGGAGGGTTGACTTAGTAGTCCCCACGGTGTGCAGGTTGGTACGGGTGATGTGTAGCGGATGGCATCTAGGTTTGGGTTCGGGTTTGCATCATTTTATTATTTAATTATATGCACATGTATGAACCGATATGCCTAAATTATTGGGATTTAGTGTTGGCTGTACACATTGAGTCTGTTTGACTCACCCAGTTGGGAATATTTTTCGGTGACACTCGGTGATGGACCTGGGGTCGGCGGGAGCCTGAGTGGTGGCCATGCTCGCATACAGAATTTATTTTATTTTGGACTGTTTATTGGTTCTAGTATTTCGAATTTATTTTGGGTTTGCTTTGATGTAATAAGGCCACTAGTATGAAACTATTTATGCATGCACTTTTAATTATTTTATTATGACACGATTCTTATCAAATTAAAGATTAAACCCCAAAACAACTCGGTAATTTTTATAAAACCACCTCAAATTTTCCAAGAAATAAACATGAAATTAAAACGTTCTACTCGAGGAACATACCAGATCTGGTCTGGGCTCGTGGGCCGAGTTTGGGGTGTCTCAGTTTGGTATCAGAGCTCGGTTCAAAACTCGGCTCTGGGGTTTTTGGGCTCCAAAACGTTTTCTAAAAATGGGCTTTTTAAAGGATAACAGTCCATTAGCTCAAGATGGCACCCTGCGCCTCTCAGACCCAAGTCCGCTGGTATGTACCCTAAACCATTGTGTGTTATACATGTGGGCTTTATGGGCTTTATGGGACGTAGACTAGTTTAAATAAACTCTGATGGACTATAGGCTTAGTTTTAACCACTTCTTAAACTTTCATAAGACTTAATTTCACTAAACAAACCCGTTAACGAGCCACAAGACTAGGGTGTGGTAACCGTCGTACGCATGTCTAGGATTGGATCCGGAAGAGCTTGGTATTTAAGCAGCCCTAGTGACTCACCTCCTCTTCACTGGAATCCTACCGGTGCATAGTATTTGTTCACCTTAGTCGAGTTAGGGTGTGGCAATAGGCAGACGCATGCCTAGGAGTGGATTCAGGGAGAGCTCGGTATTTAAGCAGTCCTAGCGACTCACCTCCTCTTCACTGGAATCCTACCTGGTGCGTGATGACTATTCACCCTAGTTATGAGGACTCGTTGATGGGTTAAACCCTATAATTAAAACCCGAAAGGGACCAACCACCCTAGTTTGGAAAAGAAAAAAAAATTATCGAAATACCCTTATTTCATAAAATCACCAAGGAACCCTGAATTGGAAAATTTATGAAATTACCCCTGATTTACAAATTTTTAAATTGACCCTGATGTATTACCAAAATACCCCTGTAGGTGAAATGTCGAAAATACCCCTGGGATAGGAATAGGACGAAAATGTTTGAATGATGAATGTGTGTTGAATGAATGTGCTCCTTTAAATTAGGATAGAAGACTTGAAACTTTGATCGATCGAAAGAACTACTTCTAAACTTCTTTCATAAAATTTCTTCACGGATAAACAGTGGAACAAAATACTAATGCATAAAAATTTCTTAATCAGATTAAAGCGCGATCGTAGACATGAGTTCTAGGGGACGTGGTCGTAATGTGCGAGGACGTAGTAGAGGCAGAATGGCCGTATCGGAACCCGTTAGGTCTGGACAAGGGTCTGAATATGAGGTACCAGCACCACCACCACCGGTTGTTGGCGTTGAGCAGCAAGATCAGACGGGGGATGATGCAGTATCGCAGGCAATGCTGCGAGTTCTTGAAATGGTGGCTGGAGCAGGGAGAAAATATGGGAGCTCGAAAATGCGGCGAGCGACTACGAGCCAATGGGGTGAGGTGTTCCGTGGTGTATCGGTGTGGCACCCAAGACGGTGAGTATTGGTTGGAGGCAACCGAGCGAATTATGGATGAGTTGGATCGACCACGAGGAGAAACCGAAAGGATGGTGGCATTACTCGCGACGAAGCCTATCAATGGTGGCTCACGATTCGAGGATGGTGCCATAGCGGAGGATCTCACTTGGGAGTATGTCAAGGTGGCGTACCAGAAGAAATATGTTGGTACTCACTATATTGATGCGCAAAGGAAAGCATTTTTGGGGCTGGTTCAAGGAAATAAGTCCGTAGCGGAGTACGAGGCTAAATTCTTAAGGTGAGCCGATATGCTCGAGGAGTAGTGGCTACGGAGCATGAGCAGTGTGTCGATTTGAGGACGATCGAGAGATGACCTAAGATTACTGATAGCCCCGCAGCAGGAGCAGAAATTTGCCATATTAGTGGAGAAGGCCAAAGAGGCCGAAGGAGTTAAGGACTCTGTAAGGCAGAACTCTGATCGGAATAGGCAGAAAAGAGGATTTGGACCAGCAGGGTCATCTGGAAACGTGTAAAAGAGGCCTAGAGTTGATGGGCCACGAGGTCAGCAAACTGGTACAGGAGGGCAGTACCGCACATGTGCTGAGTGTGGGAAAAAGCACTTAGGAGAGTGTTGGAAGAAAACGGGAGGATGTTTTAAGTGTGGGTCTAAGGACCACATGATTAAGGACTGTCCGATAAAAATAGACGGGGGCCGACCAACAGGGCAGAATGGTAATCAGGCTGGTAGAGGTGGACAACAGCCTCAGCGAGGTCGTGGTCCGAATGGCAGAGGTAATGGTTTTGGAAGAGGACGTGGAACACCTGGCAGAGGTGTTGGTAATGCAGAGGCAAGACAGCCGGGTCTAGTGTATGCGGTTCATCGAAGGGAGGACGGAGACGCACCGGATGTCATAACCGGTACGTTCCTTATATCTGGCAAGCCTTATTTTTGCTTTGATTGATGTGGGCTCGACCCATTCTTATGTTGCTAGTAGTGTAGTTGAAACACTAGGCATAGACTCTGAACTTTCTAGTAAGGAGATGACTATAGTGAGCCCACTAGGTCAAACTGTAGTGGTGAATAAGATCTTTCAGAGTGTACCTCTAGAGATTCAAGGAGTGATTTTCCCTGCCGACTTAATGGAACTACCCTTCAGAGAATTTGACCTCATACTTGGCATGGACTGGCTTGTAGAACACCGAGCTATATTAGATTGTGCAGCTAAACGAATGGAGTTAAAGACGCCGGAGGATGAGGCGATAATTATGATAGGAGAAAGAAGAAACTACTTGTCTAACGTAGTTTCACCACTAAAAGCTGATAAGATGGTTCAAAAAGGGTGCAAGGCATTTTTGACTTTCGTCAGTGCGTTGGATGCAAATGAAGAGGGTGTTAGTGGAGTTAGAACAGTAAGGGAATTTGTGGATGTCTTTTCAGAGGAATTACCTGGAATACCCCCAGATAGGGAGGTGGAGTTTGGAATTTACTTGCTGCCTGGAACGGTGCCAATATCTATCGCTCCGTATAGAATGGCACCGAAGGAGTTGGTTGAGCTCAAGGCTCAAATCTAAGAGTTGCTTGATCGTGGGTTTATCCAACCCAGTGTGTCTCCATGGGGAGCACCGGTCTTGTTTGTGAAGAAGAAAGATGGGACTATGCGTATGTGCATAGATTATTGTCAGCTGAATAAGCTGACCATCAAGAACAAGTACCCTTTGCCAAGGATAGACGACTTGTTAGATCAGCTTAAGGGGGCTGCGGTATTCTCGAAGATAGATTTAAGGTCTGGATATCATCAGCTTAAGGTGAAGGAAGTAGATATCCATAAGACAGCCTTTCGAACAAGATACGGACACTATGAGTTCGTAGTAATGCCGTTTGGGTTGACGAACGCCCCAGCCGCATTCATGGATATGATGAACCGGGTTTTTCAACCTTACTTGGATAGGTTCATCGTTGTGTTCATCGACGATATTCTAGTATACTCCAAGTCTGAGGAAGAACATGATGAGCATCTCTGGATTGTGTTGCAAGTGTTAAGGGAGAAGAAGCTATATGCCAAATTCAGCAAGTGTGAATTTTGGCTTAAGGAAGTTGCGTTCTTAGGGCATGTGGTGTCTGCTGAAGGAATAAGGGTGGATCCTAAGAAGATTGAAGCAGTACTAGATTGGAAACCATCTAAGTCTGTGGCTGAGATTCAAGTTTCTTGGGATTGGCAAAGCTACTACTGAAGGTTTGTGGAAGGATTTTCTTCAATAGCCGCACCGTTGACAAAGTTGTTGAGAAAGGAGGTACCTTTTGTTTGGACGGATAAGCAACAGGAGAGCTTTGAGAAGCTTAAGAGGGTGTTGACTAAGCTCCAGCTTTGATTCAACCCGAGGCGATAAAGGATTTCGTGGTGTATTGTGACGCTTCCCATACAAAGCTTGGGTTGCGATCGATGCAAGATGGGAAGGTGGTAGCTTATGCGTCCTCGACAACTAAGGCCTCACGAGGTTAACTACTCGACGCATGACTTGGAACCGGCGGTGATGGTTTTGCTCTTAAGGTGTGGAGGCACTATCTTTATGGAGAAAAGTCGGTGATCTACACGGACCACAAGAGCCTTAAGTATCTTGACTCGGAAGGAGTTGAACTTGAGACAAGCCAAGGTGGGTGGAATTGCGAAGGATTATGATTGTTCCATAGAGTATCATCCGGGCAAGGCAAATGTAGTGGCAGATGCCTTAAGTCGAGAAAGTGGTGTCGGATCTCGAGGGCAATGTTTGCACATCTAAGCTTGTATGACGATGGAAGTCACGCGCGAGTTAGCAAAGTTATATGTGGCGAAATTGTGAGGTTGCATGGAGTACCAGTGTCAATTATCTCAGATAGGGATCCAAGGTTTACGTCTCGGTTTTGGAAGGCTCTATATCAGGCTTTGGGCACTAAATTGGATTTCACTACGCTTTTCATCCACAATCGGACGGCGATGCGAACGAGTAATCCAAGTGTTGGAAGATATCTTTGAGAGGTCGTGTGATAGACTTGAGAGGAAGTTGGGAAGAATATTTGCCGTTAGCGGAATTTGCATACAACAACAGCTATCAAGCCAGTATTCGGATGGCACCGTATGAAGTGTTGTATGGTCAGAAGTGTTGAACTCCTATGTGTTGGACAGAATTAGGGGAACGTCGAGTTTTGGGTCCAGAGATTGTGGCAGAATCCAAAGAGAAGGTTGAGGTAATTTGGGCACGATTGAAGGAGGCATCTGATAGACAGAAGTCGTACGCAGACTTAAACGGAAGGAGATAGAATTTGATGTGGGAGATCAAGTGTTTCTTAAAGTCTCGCCTTGGAAGAAGGTAATGAGGTTTGGTCGAAAAAGGAAGCTAAGTCCAAGGTTTATAGGGCCTTATCGAGTATTGAAGCGAGTTGGACCAGTGGCATACCAGTTAGAGTTGCCTTCGGAATTGAAGCAGATACACGATGTATTCCACGTGTCCATGCTACGTTGTTATCGTTCAGACCCATCTCATGTAGTTTCGGTTGAAGAGGTGGAGCTAAGGCCGGATTTGTCTTATGAGGAAGAGCCGATTTAGATTCTAGAACGCGATGTGAAAGTGTTACGGAGAAAGTCAGTTCCTTTAGTCAAAGTGTTATGGCGGAATCATGGATCGGAGGAAGCCGTGGGGAGCAGAGAAGAGGCAATGCGACAAAGAATACCCTCACTTGTTTTAGCTGTAATTTCGAGGATGAAATTATTTTATGGGGGGTAGAACTGTAATATCCTGGATTTTGGGCTTATGCATTTGTGCTTAAATATATGTGAAAGCATGCCTTTGTGTGTTATGAATGTGTTGTATGAATTTTTGTGAACTTTAGAAGATAAGAGAGTGCTTAAGAAATTATCGGTTTTTAAAGTTTAAAAAGGGGAACTAAGGCAAGGTGGTCTTAAGAAAATTTATAGAGGAAATGTGACATGAAATTGGGCTTGGAAAAGTGGCTTGGAGGTGCCACTTAGGGCCTCTGGAAATGACGCCATGGGCTATTAGGAAGGGCCTAGGATCGAGTCGTATGGGAAGCTAAATAAAGCTTTTATTTTTGCGCCAAAGGGAAGAGGTGATGGACGGCAAGGGAGGCGTGGGAGGAGTTTAAGGGAGGTTGAATTCTTTTTAAAATTTCGGCTAAAGCAGGGGATAAATGCTGATTTATTTTTGAACTATTTTGAATAAGTAAGAGAAGAGGAAAAATAGGAGAATAACAAGGATAAGCTAGTGTAGCCGAAATTATCAGCAGATATTCAACTTTATCTTTTGTTTTCTTTTTATTCTCTCATCCCTTTCTTGGCCGAATTTTACTTCTCTTCTTTTCCCAAAGTTCTCTTTGCTAGCCGAAATCTTCTTCTCCTTAGAGATCACCATTGCCGATTCCTCCCCAAGTCCCATACTCTTCCATTGAAGCCGAATCCCCATTATCAATCCTCCTCTTTTCCTTTTCATAATTTTCAAAAGCCGAAACTTGTTGAGCATTACATAGCCTATAGTCGAATCTCTCAAGTGGTGTCAGGAAGGAATACTGTCGACTTCAACATTAAGGGTAAGACCAAGTGCCATTCAATTTTCTATTTCTTTTTATTTAGCCGAAAGTTAAGGACTGATTCCATTATTACCTGTGGCCGAAACTCTGAAGGAGATTTCGGGATTCGTCTCTAGTCGACTATAAGGAGGTTTCGGGATTTCAATATCCAAGGTGAGTTATGTGATATTCGGCAAAGGGCCACTTATTGTGATTTAATGTTAGAACTGGATCTAACATGTGCTCAGTAGGATTTCGACACCTTCATAACCAAGTAGCACTTTTCGGGATTTAAGATTCGCAAGGTAAGTACATATGTACATTCGGCCAAGGCCATAGTTAGGGATTTCGATCTGTTTCTTAAATGTTTAAAAGCCGAAACTAACTTATGAAGTGATTGAGTGTTAGCCGAATGGCTTTTTACTAACACATTTAGGGTTGGCGAATATAGGAATTAAAGATCTAAAGTGCTAGATCGGGTTGTTCAGATTTCTATAAACTCGCTAAGTATACAGTGTGTACCCCACTCTAAGCCTTAATAGATTTATGGCTATGTGTTAATAAATGTGTAATAAGAATATGTAAAATGTGGCTAAGGTACCATGCAATGGTACAAAGTACTCAGGTACGTTTTCCTACTCCTACTATGAGTAGAATATGATAAATATCTGTTATGGCACCTATGTGAAATTATAAGAATTTGAGTAAAGAACTTGGCATGATAATGCATGTTTGTATGACATGGGGCATATGGGTGAATATGAAAAGGGAAGTGAATGTGGTGGTTTTATACCACAATATCTGAATGTGGTGACTTCGATCACGTTATCTGAATGTGGTGTCTCATGACACAAAAATATATTATCGGTGGCTATGCCACAAATTTATAAGGGCGATGAGCACGTCGATTGCAAATGATCGCAGCCGATGATGTGTAGCGGATGGAGGGTTGACTTAGTAGTCCCCACGGTGTGCGAGGTTGGTACGGGTGATGTGTAGCGGATGGCATCTAGGTTTGGGTTGGGTTTGCATCATTTTATTATTTAATTATATGCACATGTATGAACCGATATGCCTAAATTATTGGGATTTAGTGTTGGTGTACACATTGAGTCTGTTTGACTCACCCGTTGGGGAATATTTTTCAGGTGACACTCGATGATGGACCGGGTCGGCGGGAGCACGATTGTGGCCATGCTCGGCCATGAATTTATTTTATTTTGGACTGTTTATTGGTTCTAGTATTTGAATTTATTTTAGGTTTGCTTTGATGTAATAAGGCCACTAGTATGAAACTGTTTATGCATGCACTTTTAATTATTTTATTATGACACGATTCTTATCAAATTAAAGATTAAACCCCAAAACAACTCGGTAATTTTTATAAAACCACCTCAAATTTTCCAAGAAATAAACATGAAATTAAAACGTTCTACTCGAGGAACATACCGGATACAGTGCAGGCTCGTGGGCCGGGTTTGGGGTGTTTCAGGTTACGTACGAGGAAGGATTAGCGCCCTTGCAACGCCCAAAATTGGTACCAAATTGATTAATTAATGCCCTAATGTCAAAAAACTTGAAAAGATTTTAAAGCTGCGACCTTTTCGACCCATTTGAAGATACTCAAATTTGAATATTAAGATTCTCACGGTTAGAAGGAATAAAATATCACATCCAAAGACGTTAGAATGTAACAATTTAAGTCTTCGAATTCCAGATCATCTCGAAATTCTCAAACTCATGCATTGAGATTTTAAAAGGGTATTTCATTGTTTGGGATCAAACGGAAAACCGAAACCCAGCACGTTAGGGCACGATCTCTCGAATTTTCAAGCACGAAATATTGCCTTTGTTAATTTAAGAAAATGTGGATGAAATTTCGAAAGGATATTTAGTTATTTGGTCAAACGAAAAACCGAAACCCAACACGTTAGGGCACGATCTCTCGGATTTCCAAACACGAAACATTGCCTTATTTTGAAGAATATTTAAATGGAATGATTTTAAAACTTGAACGACATTAAACACGTTTTTTTAACAAATAAATTACAATGGAATGATAATATACAATGCAAAGTAACAATGCATACACAAAATATTACAATGACAAATCACAAATAATTAATGGTTACGAATTAAGAAATATAATCCATACAATAACAAACAAATAAACACCTAATACATAGAAAATAGTATGCGTCAATTCAAATAATACACATGTAATAAAAAAAACTTGATACAAAATAAAAATAATGAGGACATGTGAAAACGTTTTGAATGAATAAATATATAATTTAAAATAGGGACCTTTAAAGAAACAAATTATATGTATAAATAGATTTAAAAGAAGATATATATATACATATACGTAAATAAATTTAAAAGAAAATATTTACATAAAATAATACTAAATCAATAATATATATATATAAAAAATAATTTAATATAAATTATATATGTATACAAAAAGAATATATTTATATATAAAAAAATTAATGAAAATAACATAGAGAAATAAATAATATCTAGAACCATTTAAAATATATAATATATAATATTGATTTTTAAAGAAGAATAATAAGAAAACAATAAACAAATAATTAGATAAAATAATTAGAGGACTATATGGAAATCAGAACAAAATTAGCGAGCTAAAAATAATAAATTAAAAAGAAATTGGAAAAGGACTAAAACGCCATGCATGTGGATTAAAAGGGACTAAAAGCACAATTTACCCAAGTTGTTAAACGCATGACATTTAAACGAGGACTAAATTAAAAAGCTGCAAAATTATGGGGTAAAATCAAAATAAACGAAATCTTAAATAAAAAGAAATAAAATGCGGAAGGGCCAAAATAGAAAATATCCCCAAACTTTGAAAAACACGCGGATCTAGCTTGGAGCGGGCCGGATCCGGGTCGAGGGGGTTAAACGGTGCCGTTTTAAGGCCACTTAAACAGGCCTAAAACGACGTCGTTCCCAGAGCCTATAAAAGGAAAAAAAATTGTTAAAAAATAATTTCTGCCATGTTTTTTTTTAAAAAAGAAGGAACCAGGTTTTTGTTTTCTCTGTTAGGGTTTTCAACCCCTTCGCCGCCGTCGGACCACCATCGTCGTGTGCGGTGGCCGGAGGGTCAAGAAAATAGTCGTTTTGAAACCCTCTGAGCCCTAAGCCCACATCTACCCTTCAAGCACCCAAAACCTCCCAAAAAACAATCGAAAGAAGCATGAAACGCTTCGGTTTCGGCCCGAAAATGCTTCAGTTTCGGTTTCCGATGGTCACCAAAGGTAAAGAACCTTTTTATCCCTATTCTATTTCTATATGTATGTGTTATATACGAAGCAAGAATGGACTAAAAATCGAAGAATACCTCTGAAAATTGCTATGTTTGTATTTGAAAAATCGTGACCGGTCTTAAAAATTTTGCTTCGGTTTTATATATATCTGAAAAGAAAAATAAAAGGTAAAATAAAAATACAATATTTTCGTTCTTTGCTTTGCTGTTATTTTGTTCTCTTGCGCAGGTATGAGACGACGTGGAGGCACGAGGGTGGCGTACGGAGGCCGTACGGTGGCAACGTGGCACGGGGTGGCCTGCGGTGCTAAGGTCCTGCCTTAGGGTTTCTGTTTGCTAAACCTCTTGGGCTGTTCGGGCTTACTCTGTTATTGGGCCATTCGGGCCTGCAAAGTTTTGGGTTTGAATTTGTTTTGGGCTGGTTTCGGAATTGGGTTGTAAAATGTAATGGACATGGACTTTAATTGGACTTTATTAATATTGTTTTTGGTTTTTGGTTATAAAATGGGCCCGGGCATAAATTGGGTTATACATGTATGAATTTAGCATTCAGTAAGACTTTGCCTGTAGAGTCTACTGATTTTGTTATAAAAGTATCGAACCCCTTAGGTAAAAGTGTCCTGGTTAACAAAGTATGCAAGAACTGTCCGTTAATGTTTCAAGATATTTGTTTCCCTGCTGATTTGATACGTTTGCCATTTGATGAGTTCGATATCATTCTGGGTATGGTCTGGTTAACATTGCATGACGCGGTTGTAAATTGTAAAAGAAACACTGTTGATTTGAGATGTTCGAATAATGAAATTGTACGGGTTGAGTCTATTGATTTAGATAGATTGCCTACTGTGATATCTGTATTGAAAGCTCGAAGATATGTGAAAAAGGGATATGAGGCATACTTTTCTTATGTAATTGATTCAAAAGTATTTGAAAAGAAAGTTGAATCAGTACCTATTGTTTGTGAGTTTTCTGACGTATTTCCTGAAGAATTATCGGATTTTCCTCTGATACGTGAAGTTGAGTTTGGTATTGAGTTATTACTTGGTACTACACCTATTTCGATAGTTCCGTATAGAATGGTACCAACAGAGTTGAAAGAATTAAAGTCACAGTTACAAGAGTTGACTGACAGAGGGTTCGCTAGACCGAGTTTCTCACCTTGGGGTGCTCCTGTTCTGTTTGTGAAAAAGAAAGATGGCACAATGAGAATGTGCATTGACTACCGTCAGTTGAACAAAGTGACCATAAAGAACAAATGTCCGTTGCCCAGGATTGATGATTTATTCGATTAATCGCTGTGAATCAAAGCTTTAAAATTTATAAAAAGAATGATCGAACCTAGAAACTAACTCTGACAACGATTGAGGCAAGTGCACCTATCGAACAGTAATATAGCTTAGGCAAGACCGGATTATCGAACCCAAAAGAACTAAAAGTACTAATACTAACTTTCTTCTTATTATCTAGCCTAAAAATAAAGAGAGATTGTTTATCTAATCTAAATTAATTAACTACTAAACTAAAAACTCTAAGACAAAGAAGAATGAATTTGGAAAATAACTTGGGAAAAACTCAGTTAATTTAGATGATACCCTAGGAAGAATACACCTAGACTTCACTTGTTATCTAACACTGAACCATACGATTTATTCACTTAGTTTTATCCGTAAGACTCCCTAACGTATATTAAACCCTCTTTCGAGGCGAATAACATCTAACCCTAGGTTAATTAGGGGAACTCTCGTTCTCTTATAATAACCCCCTAGAATAGCAGTAAATCGATCTATGGATTCCCATATTAGGTTTCACCCTAATCCGGCAAAATCTCGTCACCCTATCTCTGGCGCATGCGATCAACACCGCTTAATTATGTTGGATCTACTCTTAGGCGGGGTCTATTCCTCCTCCACCTAAGCACATTAAATTTGGATTAAGCTCACATAATTAAGAACAAACTAAGTATTTATCATATAATTCAAAAAACAAGAACAAGATTCATCATAAGTTTCATCCCCTTCAAGTATCAGAAGGGTCTAGTTCATAACAATAAAGGAAAACATCTCAAGAGAAAAGATAAAACAAAACATAAGAAATCCCTAAAACCCCTGAAGGAATTGAAGGAGAGATCCTCCGTCTTGAGTATAATTCGGCTTCTTGAGATGGATCAACTGGCTATCCACGAGTGAATCCCCACAAATCGCCTTCTGCAGCTAGCACGCGCCCCTAGACGATGGCTTTGGGCTCCCCCTTTTAGGTCATACTTAGGGTGTATTTATAGGCTTTTGAAATACATTTCTTTCTCCTAAGTATCCTTTCCCGAATGAAATTTCTCTTCTCCACAGGGAGAGGCACGGCCATGGCGCACGCCCGCCGTGAATCGTGGCGGCCGTGTTCAGATTTCTTTAATGAGACACGACCGTGTGAGTCAGGGTTAGACCGTGTTCTAGATGATTGACTTGGCACGGCCGTGTGGGTCCAAGTCCAGGCCGTGTCGATTTCCTTTTTGGCCTATTTTGGTCCATTTTGAGCCCGTTTCTCGTTCTTTTTTATCCTTGGGTGCTTTCCTGAGTATAAGACATGAAAAGAAAGGATTAAGAGCACCTTTTTACATAAATCAAGGGATAATTCATCCAAAAGCATACTAAATGTGGGATTAAAATATGTTACTATTTTGGTTTATCAAATACCCCCACACTTAAGCTTTTGCTTGTCCTCAAGCAAAATTCTCAACTTACAATTAAAACAAACTTCCTATAATTCATAATAGTCATTGATAGTGTCTCATCATAATTCAAGGATAATTTATACATGGATAATTCAACTCAAAGTGTCCTAAAAATTCAAACACTATAAGCCTTATATTTTGTAGCACAAAACATAGGTGTTTCCCTTCATCTAAATAATTACCTCTGATTCGAAATTGTCAAGGATTGACATCCTCACTAAAGATTCACTCAAATCACTCAAAGTGTTTAAGGTTCAAAATTTAGGCACTCAAAAGTCAAACATGAAGAGTTAATCCCATAGGCTTGCATGAAAATCAAATCTCCACCACTGAAATATGAGATGAAACACAAATCAAAAGGTCTTTGTTAGGGTTGTAACGGGGCTAGGGTTACGGTGTGGAATAAGGCTAAATTAGAAGGTTAGAATCGAGATTGAATTGACAAATTACCTAACTAAGAACTAATGAACCAATAATAATAATTACATCAATTGAAAACTAATAATACTAATAATACGAGCTTCTTCTTTGATATTTTGAATTTAAATAAATGTATAAGCTCACATAACTAATAATGAATATACTTCGTTTTTTTAAGAACTAAATACATAATAAAGGATAAATTACTAAAATTCATAATTAGGCAACTAATCAGATCAAATCTCGATAGAGGGGTAGTTAGAAAGAATGGTGATAACAATTACAAAGGGTTTTGGGTTAATATTAGTGGGTGAGTCAATAAATAGGGTTGTTAGGATTAAAAGGGGTTCACTAGGGGTTAATTTGTGAAGGTAGGCTTTTAATGGAGTTAGTGGGTTAAAACCTAGGTGCCTTTATCATCTCTGTATATCAAATCAAAAGTGTGGTCTCGACATGTATAATCGATGCAAGTTCTAGAGTAAAAAATCAGTGTTGACATACTCATAATCAATAAAGTGAGTAAGAAAAAGAATATATGCTCTATAAGGCTCAAAAACTCACAAAAATTATGGGCATTTTTTACATCAACCTTGTAAATATCAAATTTCAAGGTAATATTTAAATTCAGGTAGACGACCTAGAAAATTTTTAATTCAGAAAAATAGACTTATTATGCTTGATTCTCTAGTATTATTAGAATTTAATCATCAATGCACAATTATCAATGACTTAATCTAAAACATATCAATAAAAATCATAAACCATCAGAAATTTCATCCTAATTAGTAATATAAGGAAATTCCTTTCAAACAAGACTAAATTCAGGGATTTTGAGAATAATGAAAAAAATTTGGTACTACGTCTAAGATTCACCCCCCCACACTTAAGATGTACATTGCCCTCAATGTAAAAAGATAGATAATATAAATGTAATGTTCAGATCAGAAGATATGGGGATAAGTGAAACTCCCTGAATTATGGATGAATTCCTTGAGCTGGATGAACGATATGTTGGAGGGGTCGTTCCGGATGATGATCATGTGCTAGATGAAGTAATTGGGGAACTCGTGAAGAATTAGCCAAGAAATCTAAAGAAACCTTAATAATATACTAATAATATAATTAAAGACAAGAAAGATAAAGAGAAGGAGACTAAGAAGGAAAATAAACTAAGTTTAAAAGATAAAGGGGCTTGAGAATCTTTATTGGTAGATGGTTCGAGAGGTGGGTGTGACTTTGAAGGTGATGGAGGTGTTGGTGATGGTGGAAGTGGGGTGATTCCCAAGCAGCCTTAAGAACCTAAAAATAAGAAACTAAAATAGAATGAACTAGATAAAGCATAAGATAGTCAAAGGGAAGGAGAATGAAAGGAAAGAGAAGAGAAAAATAGAAATTAAATGGTCTCAAAGACCCTTGGCTTGTTGTTTGGATGAAGCTTCCGGCATGAACTCATGTGAATCGGTCTCCCTTGAGGAGATTGGCCTTTTACGCTTCTTTTCCATGGATATGATTTTGTTGTAGCTCAAGAGTCTAAGGATTTATTAGAAAAAAGGGAAAAAGAAAAAGAGGGAAAAGAAATAAAGAGAGAAGAAGGAGAGTAGGTAAGAAGAGAAAGGAGAGGGGCATGGTGTTTAAATAGAATTTCAAGTCTAGCAGTTTCCCATGCCCGTGGGTTGAGGGTGTGTCGATTCACATGGCTGCATCGTACGACCATGTTTCTAGGCGTGTTGGTTTCCCCACGCTCGTGTCTAGCCTGTGTTCGACAAGTCAGTATGTTGGCACTGTTTTAAGGCACGGGCGTGTTCTGCCCGTGGTTGGAAAGTCAGTAGCTTCACACGGTCATGGGGCACGGCCGTGCCCCTTTGTCGGTGCCCGTGGTGTAGTGGTTGGATCTGTGACGTCAAAAAGTTGTTGGAACTGATTCGCACAGCCTCTGCTATGTCAGTATGGGGATTCTTATGGTCCACATACCACCACGCCACGGCGTGTGTGCAAGGCCGTGTGACTTAGAAATCTGCACTTCTGGTTAGTTTATAACTAGGTGTAAAGAAAAGAAGAAAAATAAAAATAAATTTAAAGTAAAATGTTAAAATAAATTGTGTTAGTGCTCAGGTTGCCTCCCGAGAAGCGCTAGTTTATAGTCTTAAGCTAGACTCTCCTCTCATTTGCATTGTCAGGGTGGTTTGAGGAGTTAGAAGTCCTTCATCATGCCATCATTTGTATCCCCGTGAAAAGATTTAAGTCGAGATGTGTTTATAGTAAAAGTACCAAAAATAGGATTACTTACCTCGACTGTTCCGTATGGGAAAACACTGGTTACCCTAAAAGGTATTTCTTTGTTTGTGTTAGGGTCCAGAGGAGATATTTGAGGATCAGCCTAATCTAACAGTACCTGGTCCCCTATTTTGTAGCGGTTTGTTGTTCCTATTAGCTCTTTTGAGGGCTCCTTCGGTTTTATCTTGTGTGGTTTCGATTCTTCGATGTGTATCCCTAATTTCTCCTTGAAGTGTGTCTTCCACTCGTCTAGATCATCGATCTGAATCTCTCGTTCCTCATGAGTTATTTCTTTGTGGGCATGGGGTTTAGGATCGGGTTCAGTTTTATTCTTTGGTGGTGTTTCCTAAAAATAAGGGTTAACCAAATGGTTATCTGTAGGATTTACGTTCTCACCTTGATTACTTGATGTTCTAGCCGAGTCGAGAGCCTTGAGGGCGACCGTCTCATTACCTACACAAAGTATGAGTTCTCCTGCATCAACATCAATTTTAGTCCTGGCAGTCGCTAAAAAGGGTCTTCCTAAAATTAGGGGAATCAAATTATCCTCATCCATGTCTAAGACAACAAAATCTACTGGGAAAATAAATCTGTCAATTTTTACAAGAACATCTTCGATAATACCACTAGGAATTTTAACAATTTTATCAGCTAATTGAATGCTCATCCTAGTTTGCTTGGGTTTCCCTAGACCTAGTTATTTAAATAATTTATAAGGCATGACATTAATGCTTGCCCCTAAATCAGCTAACGCATTATCAACAGTTAGTCTACCAATTAAACATGGAATTGTAAAACTCCCTGGATCTTCTAGCTTTTGTGGTAGTCTATTCTGTAACATTGCTGAGCACACTGCATTTAATTCCACATGTGGATCCTCGTCTAACTTGCGCTTATTCGTCAAGAGATGTTTTAAAAATTTCCTCGAATCTAGCATCTGTGAAAAAGCTTCAAGTAGCGATAAGTTAATATGTAATTTCTTTAAAAGTTTAAGAAACTTACCGAATTGTTCCTCTGTATCGTCTCTCGTTAACGCTTCGGGATATGGTATGCGAGGTTGGTACTCATTGACTACCGGTTTTGGCTTGTCTTGTGTTACCTCAACTTTACCTTTTTTCTACCTCATTTCCTTGTGTTGGACTGGGTTCGTCTACTTCTTCGCTTTCTTGAGCTGTTATGGCTTGGATTTGCTCCTTTGGATTAATTTTAGTATTACTCGGTAGACGCCCTTGCGGTCGTTTGGATAATAGCTTCGCAATTTGTCCGAATGGCTGGGTAATTTCCCCGATTTCCTTTGTAAGTCCTCCAACTTGATTCTCGATCGTTTTGATCGATGTTTGTTGGGTGTCGAGTGTTACCTCAGTTTTTTGGAGATGGGCTTCTGTGGATGCTATGAATTTGTTCAACGTCTCTTCAAGATTCGGCTTCTTTTCCTGTGGATAGGAGTGATTTTGGAAATTTTGAGGAGGGTGTTGTCTTTGATTTCCTTGATTTCCTTGTCCTCCCCACGAAAAATTTGGGTGGTTCCTCCAACCTGGATTATAATTATTACTATATGGGTTATTGTTAGATATGAAATTGTTACCTATATAGTTCATCTGTTCGCTCTCTGTGCCCGGTTGGTAGGGTGGGTACTCAGGATTCGCCACAGTTCCACTTGTGTCGCACTACATTACTGGATGTACCTGCGAAGAACACAAACTATCAAGCTTCTTATTCATCAACTCTACCTGATTTGATAGCATGGTTACTGCGTCGAGGTTGTAAACTCCGACTGTTTTTGTTGGCCTTGTTCTTGTAACTTGCCACTGATAGTTATTCAGCGACATCTCTTCTCTAAATTCGTAGGCTGCTTCAGGAGTTTTATTATTCAGAGTTCCACCGGCGGCTGAGTCGATTAGTTGCCTCATTGAGGGGTTTACACCGTTATAGAAAGTTTGGACTTGGAGCCACAAGGGTAAACCATGGTGCGGACACCTTCTCAAGAGATCCTTATATCTCTCTCATGCATCGTATAATGTCTCTAAATTCATCTGCACAAAAGAAGATATATCATTGCGTAATTTGGCAGTTTTGGCCGGTGGGAAATATTTTAATAAAAAATTTTCGGTCATTTGATCCCATGTAGTGATTGACCCTCGTGGTAGCGAGTTTAACCACTGTTCAGCTTTACTCCTTAATGAAAAGGAAAATAACCGAAGTCGTATGGCATCATCAGAAATGCCATTTATTTTGAAGGTATCACAGAACTCTAAAAAATTAGCTATATGAGTGTTTGGATCTTCCTCCTGCAAACCATCAAATTGAACAAACTGTTGAATCATTTTTATAGTGTTAGGCTTTAATACAAAATTATTAGCAGCTATAGTAGGCCTAACAATACTTGATTCGGCTCCTGTTAAATGAGGTTTAGCATAATCAAACATAGTACGAGGAGCATTATTTTCTCTCACATCTTGTAGTGGTGGGTTATTTTCGTCCATCCCTTCAGTAGGATTGGATCTGTCTTCTCGCTCTTCTTCCGTGTAATTTAGGGCTCGCCTAATTTCGCTGCGATTCCTGTGAACGGTAGCGTCAATATCACTATCGTATACTAAAGGTCCTCTCGGGTTCCTTCTAGTCATAAACTAGAGGTACCTGCTAGGAAAAAAATAGCAAAATTAAAACTAAAACTAAAAATAAAAATAAATTGCGGAAAATAAAAATATAATGGCTAAAGTAATAAAAATAGAGCTTTATTAATAATTTAGTTCCCCGGCAACGGCGCCAAAAACTTGATCGCTGTGAATCAGAGCTTTAAAATTTATAAAAGGAATGATCGAACCGGGAAACTAACTCTGACAACGATTGAGGCAAGTGCACCTATCGAACATTATTATAGCTTAGGCAAGACCGGATTATCGAACCCAAAGGAACTAAAAGTACTAATACTAACTTTCTTCTTATTATCTAGCCTAAAAATAAAGAGAGATTGTTTATCTAATCTAAATTAATTAACTACTAAACTAAAAACTCTAAGACAAAGAAGAATGAATTTGGAAAATAACTTGGGAAAAACTCAGTTGATTTAGATGATACCCTAGGAAGAATCCACCTAGACTTCACTTGTCATCTAACACTGAACCATACGATTTATTCACTTAGTTTGATCCGTAAGACTCCCTAACATATATTAAACCCTCTCTCGAGGCGAATAACGTCTAACCCTAGGTTAATTTGTGGAACTCTCGTTCTCTTATAATAACCCCCTAGAATAGCAGTAAATCGATCTATGGATTCCCATATTAGGTTTCACCCTAATCCGGCAAAATCTCGTCACCCTATCTCTAGGCGTGCGATCAACTCCGCTTAATTATGTTGGATCTACTCTTACGCAGGGTCTATTCCTCCTCCACCTAAGCACATTAAATTTGGATTAAGCTCACATAATTAAGAAAAAACTAAGTATTTATCATATAATTAAGAAAATAATAACAAGATTCATCATAGGTTTCATCCCCTTCAGGTATCCGAAGGGTTTAGTTCATAACAATAAAGGAAAACATCTCAAGAGAAAAGATAAAACAAAACATAAGAAATCCCTAAAAACCCCTGAAGGAATTAAAGGAGAGATCCTCCGTCTTGAGTATAATTCTGGCTTCTTGAGATGGATCAACTGGCTATCCCTGAGTGAATCCCCACAAATTTGCCTTCTCTGGCCTAGCACGACGCCCCTAGACGATGGCTTTGGGCTCCCCCTTTTTAGGTCATACTTAGGGTGAATTTATAGGCTTTTGAAATACGTTTCTTTCTCCCTAAGTATCCTTTCCCGAATGAAATTTCTTTTCTCCACGGTAGAGCACAGCCATGGCACACGTCCGTGTGAATCGTGGCCAGGCCGTGTTCGGATTTCTTTAATTAGACACGGCCATGTGAGTCGGGGTTAGACCGTGTTCTAGATGATTGACTTGGCACGACCGTGTGGGTCCAAGTCCAGGCCGTGTCAATTTCCTCTTTGGCCCGTTTTGGTCCGTTTTGAGCCTGTTTCTCGTTCTTTTTTATCCTTTGGTGCTTTCCTGAGTATAAGACATGAAAAGAAAGGATTAAGAGCACCTTTTTACATAAATCAAGGGATAATTCATCCAAAAGCATACTAAATGTGGGATTAAAATATGTTACTATTTTGGTTTATCATCGATCAATTAAAAGGAGCTACTGTATTTTCCAAGAATGATCTGAGATCGGGATACTATCAATTGAGAGTTAAAGATTCAGACATTCCAAAAAATACTTTCAGAATGAGGTACGGACATTATGAGTTTTTAGTTATGCCATTTGGACTAACCAATGCTCCTGCTGTTTTTATAGATCTGATGAACAGAATTTTTAGACCGTACCTAGATCGATTTGTTGTAGTGTTCATAGATGACATTTTGATTTATTCACGTGATGAAAATGAGCATGCTGAACATCTAAGAATCGTGTTGCAAACTCTGAGAGAAAAGCAATTATATGCGAAATTCAGCAAATGTGAATTCTGGTTACACGAGGTTAGTTTTCTGGGACATATTGTATCAGCATCCGGTATACGTGTTGACCCGAGCAAGATTTCTGCTATATTGGATTGGAAGCCTCCAAAGAATGTATCTGAAATTTGTAGTTTTCGGGGACTTGCTGGTTATTACCGCAGATTTGTAAAAAGCTTTTCGACGATAGCTACTCCATTGACTAGATTGCTTCAGAAAGATGTTAGATTTGAATGGTTTGATAAATGTCAGAAAAGCTTTGATCAGTTGAAAACTTTGTTGACTGAATCTCTAGTTTTGGTACAGCCAAAATCAGGTAAAGAATTTGTTATATACAGTGATGCTTCGTTAAATGGTCTGGGATGTGTATTGATGCAGAAAGGCAAAGTAATAGCTTATGCCTCGAGACAACTTAAGTCACATGAGAAGAACTACCCAACACACGACCTTGAGTTAGTTGCGGTTGTGTTCGCACTAAAGATTTGGCATCATTATTTGTTCGGTGAGAAATGTCACGTGTTTTCAGATCATAAAAGTCTGAAATATCTGATGACTCATAAAGTGTAACGCCCTAAAAATCCTGAAACCCTAATTTCTATGCCTATGTATGTATAGCACTTTGAATAATATTATTAAGATAGTATCGGGATTAATTGAAGCCTTAGAGTTAGGGGTGACCTTAGGGAAAAATTTATTTTTCTCACTTAGTGGACCCTAGTCTCAGGCATGAGGCCTCATAAGTAGATTAAGGGAAGAAAAGGGGCACAGATGGGCTTGTAGTCCAATGGAAAGTGGCGTCATTGAGGGGCTATGAGGTGGCATGTTAAGCAGTTAAGGAGGTCCAAGGTTTGAGGCTTAGGAAGGGAAAATTAAGGAGTTTTATTTTTGTGCCTGGATAGAAGGAGTTGGCGTTGGAGGGGACACTAAAAGTGAGTGTTCAGGAGAGAAATTTAAGGTGAAGATAAGGGAGAAAAGATAGGGATTGGGAGGTGGATATAGTGGTGCCGAATTGGACTCTGAGGGAAGGGAAGTTTCGGCTAGGGGCTATAAATATAAGTGCTGAATTAAGTTCCTAGGTTAATGTCGAATTTTTGCTTACCTTCTAGCCGAATTTCTTCACTTGTGTGAGGCTCAGACATTTTTTTTCTTTCTCTAAGGGTTCCATAGCCGAAATATTCACACTCTCCCTTCTCAAAATTTCCTTTTTGGTTCACCAACTCGGTTCTAGCTGAATCACCTTTCTTTTTCTTACTCTCCCTAGTGTTGCCGAATTACCTCTGTCACCTTTCTAGTCTCAAAAGTCGGATTTAAGCCGCAGGAACAAAGGAGAGTTTCGGTAAGTGCTTAGTTAATCTTTTAGCGAGTTTTGTTAAAAGTCGAAGGGGTATCTAATCCCTCCTTGTCATTAACTTTGTATTAACAAGGGAAAGAATCAAAGATCGCAAGGGTGGTAAGTAAGGATTGCTAACAAGGTGGTAAGTGTTCTCGACTCAGTCATGGTTTAGTAAATGGCTGAATCTAATGTGGCTCATAGGGGTCACTTATGAACAATATGGGTCACTTGGTTTTGACGATATAGGTTTTTGGGTGCAGATCTAGAGGATAATCGCCAATAGTAGCAAAGGAAGGGCTACTAGAACGTAAGGCACACGGTATGGGTACGATGAGGTTTCGGTTTTTGGTTATTATGTGTTAACACTTTGGTTAATCGCTAGTAATGTCAATTGTAGGTTTGTGACTAAGGGGTTTGCAGCACGCGAGGTTTCCAGGTGTGTACAAACACTACACACACGATATCGGTAATGCCGAAAAGCTGAAAAGTCAAAAGTGGCTAAATGGGCCCGGTGGGCCCAGGGGCTAAGTTTGATAAAATGGTTTGGTTGATTATACGAATTACATTAGCCATGCTTGATACATGATCTGGATATGTTTTGGGCCTAATAGGCCATATGATGAGATTTGGGCCTAACGGGCTGTAAGGACATAAAATGGGCTTGATGGGCTCATAGGGACGTAGACAAGTATGCTAGGGTTTAATGGACTTTAGGCCTAGTTCTGAACAACTCTTAAATCACATAAGACTTAATCTAATAATCAAACATGTCTGTGGACAAGTCGATTAGTTAGAGTGTGGTAACCGACATATGCATGTCTAGGATTGGATCTAGTGAGAGCTTGGTACTTAAGCGGTCCGAGTGACCCACCTCCTCTTTTCTGAGATCCTACCTGGTGCATAGTGTTTGTTCACTTTAACCGCGAGGACTTGTTTATGGGCCAAAGTTTATAACTAAAACCCGAGATGGACCAAATACCCTTATATTTGTAAAATTACTAAAATACCCTTATATGTGTAAAATTACTAAAATACCCTTATGTGTAAAATTACTAAAATACCCCTAGATTTGTAAATTACCAGAATACCCCTGTTTTGCAAAACTACCAAAATACCCCTGTTTTCAAAATTACCAAGATACCCTTATTTTTCCAAATTACCAAAATACCCCTGTAGGGTAGAATTACGAAAATACCCATGGGTAGTGAAATGACGAAAATACCCCTATGTGACGGATATGAGTTTATGGATGGTACTTGTGTGTTTGATGCATTCATATGATATTCTGCTTAGGATGCATATGGGTGGGAATTATGGTACAGAGGAAGAATTGAGGATCGCATAGTCGCTTGACGACTGTGCGATCCACCGGTGGCTTTAAGCCCAATATATGATTAGCAGCTTTGCTGCAACATTTGGTAGTACCGCAACCGGGCTACCCATGGTGTGTAGCGGAGGGGTGGGTCGAGCTAGAATTCCCCACAAGAGCCATAAGGTTGGAAGGGAAATGGTATGTGTAGTGGATGGATTTTTGGGGTAGGTTTTGCATTATCTTGTTTGTATATGATGCGATATGATATGATATGAGGTCATTGTGGGCTAAGGCCTAAGACCACCGATTTTGTTAGGGCTTAGGCCCAATGTGAATATTTGTATGTGATTTGATTGCCAAGGGTTGTACACACTGAGTTTCGAAACTCACACCCTTTAACTTAATGTTTCAGGTAATCCTGAATAGACGACTCGACGTGGGAGAGGACTCGGAGATGGCCGCACTACAAGCTATTCAAATGTTTTAATTTATTCAAATGATTCTGTTTTAAATACTTTGTTTATTTTTCATTGGATTGAAATAAGGCCATGTAACTCATATTTGACTTTGAATTTTGGGTTTATTATTATTATTGTTTCAATTACCCACTTAAGAAATTTCATAAGATTATTAAAGTGTTAATATGGTTTTCGAAATAATCTTATGTTTTGGGCTTTTGGGCCTTAAATGGTTAACTAGTAAATTGTTTTGAAGTGCGCCTTTAATGTGACATTTCATTCGGGCCTAACTTTTAGGCCGAGTTTGAGTGTTACATTTTGTTGTATCAGAGCCAAGTTGCAAAGCTCGGGCTGTGAAATGGGCCTTATGTTTTGGGTTTTTAAAACAAGTAGATTAAGATGTTTTTGCAGGATTCTTGAAGTGTGGTTCACCGAGCCCTCGACGTCGAGCCAAATAAGTTTTTCTATTATTGTTTGAATTATTGAACTGTGTAGATATTGGGCTACTTTAAAATAGGCTTTTAGAGACTAAAGCCCGTAGGGAACCTAAGCCTGTAGTGGATTCTCGACCGCGGAATAACTTAAAGAAAAAGTGTTAATACTTACATAAGACATGTGTTCTAAATAAGTAACTAAGTACTAATTTCATAAAATTCTTAATTCAGAAATACGCAACAATAAGCGCTAGACGAGGTGGAAGAGGCCACGGCAGAGGCCATAGAGGTGTTAGGGTAGGGTCGTCTGAGTCAGGCCATATGCCCAACGTGGGAGTAGGGGAGGCTCCAGCCTCACCAGTAGCTGAAAGAGGAGCAAATGAGCAGGCTGCCTCTACAGATGATACCGTATCGCAGGCCATGTTGAGAATCTTGGAAAGGGTTGTTGGGCCCAATAATGGTACGGGGAGTCGTAGGTCGATTGTAGAGCGACTCTGAGCTAATGGGGCTGAGATTTTCAAAGGAGTAGCGGGGGTGGCCTCGAATGTGGTGAGTATTGGTTGGAAGCTCTTTGAAAGAATAATGGATGACACTGGATTGCATGGTGAACAAAAGTTGAAAGGAGCAATATCCCTGCTCAGGGAGGAAGCCTATCAGTGGTGGTTGACCGTTAAGGAGGGCAACCAACCGGAACAGATCACTTGGGAATTCTTCAAATTGGCATTTCAGGGAAAATACGTTGGAGCGACCTATGCGGATGCCCGAAGGAAGGAGTTTTTGAGTCTGACTCAGGGAGATAAGTTAGTAGCAGAGTACGAGGCTGAGTTTTTGCGCCTCAGTCAATACGCCAAAGGGATAATAGCAACTGAGTATGAAAGGTGCGTACGATTCGAGGATGGATTAAGGGATAGTCTTAGGGTACTGATAGCTCCACAAAGGGAGCGAGATTTTGCAGTTTTGGTGGAGAAAGCAAAAATAGCAGAGGAGGTAAAGAGCACGAAGTGCCGCAACCGAGAGAAAGAGAAAGGGAAGAACAAGCGGAATATGGAACCTATGGGAGCCGGACAAAGGCCCATGAGGAGGGCCAGAGTGAATGGGCCGGTTAGAGATGTGGCCCCTGTTGCTGCTGCTAATAACGGAATGCCATGTTGTGTTGAGTGTGGGAAAAAGCATCCGGGCGAGTGTTGGAAGAGGACGGGAGCATGTTTGGGCTGTAGATCGATGGAGCATAGGGTTAGGCAGTGCCCGAGAAGGCTAGATCAGGAACAAGCCGATGGTAGAGGTAATTGTCAGCCTCAAAGGGGTGGACCACAACCACCAAGGGGCCGAGGTCAAGCCAGGGGTGGTAATGGTGTAGGACGAGGACGTGGAGCACCGGGTCAGGGTACAGGTCAGGCAGAGGTAACACAGCCAGCGTTGGTCTATGCTGCTCGTCCCAGAGAGGAAGGTGATGCACCAGATGTGATAATGAGTACGTTCCTTATTTGTGAGCTACCTTATATTGCGCTTATTGATGTGGGGTCGACACACTCGTACATTGCTTGTAATAGGAATCAAAAGCGTAGGGGTGGAGTTTGAAATAGTTAAGAATGAAATGAGTGTATTAAGTCCTTTTAGGCGATCGGTGAAAGTTAGTAAAGCTGTTTAGGAATGTACCATTGATGGTTCAAGGGGTTATTTTCTAAGCGGATTTGATGGAATTCTTGTTTGGGGAGTTCGACCTTATCTTAGGCATGGATTGGTTAACGAGGCACCAAGCAACTCTAGATTGTGCTATGAAGCGAATGGTATTAAGAAGTGTGGAAGGTGATGAAGTGGCGGTGATCGGGAACAGCGTGATTATTTGTCGAGCGTGGTTTTGACTTTAAAGCGAGAGAAGTTAGTAAGGAAGAATTTGTGAAGCTTACTTAGCATATATCGGTGATTGAGAATCGAAGAGTGTTCTTTGTCAAGGATTTGGAAACAAGAAAAGAATTCACGACGTTTTCCCAGAGGAATTGCCGGGATTACCCCCTAATAGGGAGGTGGAGTTTGGAATAGAGTTGTTATCGGGTACGGCGCCATTGTCTATCGCACCGTATAGGATGGAACCAAAGGAACTAGTGGAGTTGAAGGCCTAGATTCAGGAGTTGTTGGACCGCGGGTTTATTAGACCAAGTGTGTCTCCGTGGGGAGCACCGGTGCTATTCGTAAAGAAAAAGGATGGGTCCATGAGGATGTGCGTCGATTACAGGCAGTTGAACAAGTTAATCGTTAAGAATAAATACCCTCTGCCTAGGATAGATGACCTTTTCGATCAACTTAGAGGAGCCTTAGTTTTCTCGAAGATTGATTTACGTTCAGGGTACCATCAACTGAGGGTTAAGGAAGAAGATGTGTATAAGACAGCTTTCAGAACTCATTATGGACATTACGAGTTTTTGGTAATGCTGTTTGGACTAACAAACGCACCTGCTGTTTTTATTGATCTCATGAATCGAGTTTTTCAATCGTATTTAGACCGGTTTGTAGTAGTCTTCATAGATGACATCCTGGTATACTCGAGAACGGAGGTGGATCACGATGCACACTTACGAATTGTGTTGCAAGTGCTAAGGGAGAAGCAATTATATGCTAAGTTTAGCAAGTGCGAATTCTGGCTAAGGGAAGTCAGTTTCTTAGGACATGTGGTCTCCGCTGAGGGAATTAGAGTTGACCCTCAAAAGGTAGAAGTGGTGTTGGAATGGAAACGACCTAAGACGGTGTCAGAAACTTGGAGTTTTCTAGGCCTGGCAGGATACTATAGGCGGTTTGTTGAAGGGTTTTCCCTAATAGCGGCACCTTTGACCAAGCTGCTACGGAAGGGGGTGACGTTTGTATGGACAGATAAACAGCAGGAAAGTTTCGAGAAACTTAAGAAGGTTTTAACGGAGGCTCCTGTTCTAATTCAGTCGGGGCACAGGAAGGAGTTTACAGTTTATAGCGACGCGTCGCACGTAGGCTTGGGCTATGTTTTGATGCAGGAAGGGAAGGTGGTTGCTTATGCATCGCGCCAGCTTAAGACTCATGAAAGAAATTACCCAACCCACGATTTGGGAATTGGCAGCAGTAGTCTTCGCGCTCAAGATTTGGAGGCATTACTTGTATGGAGAGAAGTGCACCATCTATACGGATCACAAGAGTCTGAAGTACCTATTGACTCAGAAGGAGTTGAACTTGAGACAGCACAGGTGGGTTGAGCTGTTAAAAGACTATGATTGCAAGATTGAATATCACCCAGGCAAAGCAAATATGGTGGCTGATACGCTAAGCCATAGAACTATGTTAGATTTAAGGGTAATGTTTGCTCGGTTGAGTCTCTATGACGACGAGAGTCTGTTAGCCGAATTACAAGTGAGGCCACTGTGGGTTGAGCAGATTAAAGCTAAACAGTCATTGAATGGAACTCTGAGCTCTCGATTCAAGCAAGTTGAGAATGGGGAAATGATAGATTTTGGAGTGAATGGTGAAGGGTTATTGTGTTTTCGTGGTAGAATTTGTGTGCCAAAGGATGAAGAGCTAAAGAAGTCTATACTACAGGAAGCGCATAGTAGTTCCTATGCTATGCACCCCGGAGGTAACAAGATGTACCGAGATTTACGAGAGCTTTATTGGTGGCCAGGATTGAAATGCAAGGTTACGGATTTTGTGGGCAAATGTTTTGTATGTCAGCAAGTAAATGCGGAACATCAGTTGCCATCGGGCTTACTTCAGCCGATTAAGATCCCACAATGGAAGTGGGAGCGGGTTACTATGGATTTCGTTAGTGGGCTACCATTAACGCCTGCTAAGAAGGACTCTGTGTGGGTCATTGTGGATCGGTTAACTAAGTCCGCCCATTTTATATCGGTCCGCACTGACTACTCACTACAGAAATTGGCGAGGTTGTATGTGGCAGAAATTGTGAGGTTGCATGGAGTTCCAGTCTCGATCATATCTGATAGAGATCGTTGGTTCACGTCTCGCTTTTGGAAGAAGCTGTATGAAGTGCTAGGTACGCGGTTGGATTTCAGTACGGCATTTCACCCTCAGACTGATGGTCAGTCGGAAAGGGTAATTCAAGTCTTGGAAGATATGCCTAGAGGATGTGTGATTGATTTTCGAAGAAGTTGGGAGGACTACTTGCCGTTAGCTAAATTTGCGTATAACAATAGTTATCAGGCAAGTATTGGAATGGCACCTTATGAAACCCTGTATGGACAAAGATGTCGTACTCTGACTTGTTGGACTGAGTTGGGGGAGCGACAAATTTTGGGTCCGGAGTTGGTAGCAGACACAGAAGATAAGGTGAAGTTGATTCGGGATCGGTTGAAGGAGGCGGCAGATAGGCAGAAGTCGTATGCTGATCTCAAGTGAAGAGAGATCGAATATGCTGTAGGGGACATGGTTTTTCTCAAGGTTTCCCCTTGGAAGAAGGTATTAAGGTTTGGTCGGAAGGGCAAGTTAAGCCCAAGGTTCATTGGGCCTTATCGAGTATTGAAGCAAATTGGGCCAGTAGCCTACCAGCTAGAATTACCTTCGGAATTGAGCCAAATACACGATGTGTTCCATGTGTCAATGCTAAAGCATTATCGTTCAGACCCTTCTCACATCGTGACCGTCGAGGAGATCGAGGTTAGACCAGATTTAACTTTTGAAGAGGAGCCGGTTCAGATAATTGATCAAGATGTCATGGTATTAAGAAGGAAGTCCATTCCTTTAGTCAAGGTGCTTTGGCGTAATCATACTACTGAGGAGGCTACTTGGGAACCCGAGCAGGCAATGCGTCGATAATAGCCTCACTTGTTTCAAACTGGTAAATTTCGAGGCCGAAATTCTTTTTAAGAGGGGTAGAATTGTAATGCCCTAAAAATCTTGAAACCCTAATTTCTATGCCTATGTATGTATAGCACTTTGAATAATATTATTAAGATAGTATCGGGATTAATTGAAGCCTTAGAGTTAGGGGTGACCTTAGGGAAAAAATTATTTTTCTCACTTAGTGGATCCTAGTCTCAGGCATGAGGCCTCATAAGCAGATTAAGGGAAGAAAAGGGGCACATATGGGCTTGTAGTCCAATGGAAAGTGGCGTCATTGAGGGGCTATGAGGTGGCGTGTTAAGCAGTCAAGGAGGTCCAAGGTTCGAGGCTTAGGAAGGGAAAATTAAGGATTTTTATTTTTGTGCCTGGATAGAAGGAGTTAGCGTTGGAGGGGACACTAAAAGGGAGTGTTCAAGAGAGAAATTTAAGGTGAAGATAAGGGAGAAAAGATAGGGATTGGGAGGTGGATATAGTGGTGCGAATTAGACTACGAGGAAGGAAGTTTCGGCTAGGGGCTATAAATATAAGTGCCGAATTAAGTTCCTAGGTTAATGCCGAATTTTTGCTTTCCTTCTAGCCGAATTTCTTCACTTGTGTGAGGCTCAGACGTTTTTTTTCTTTCTCTAAGGGTGCCATAGCCGAATTCTTCACACTCTCCATTCTCAAAATTTCCTTTTTGGTTCGCCAACTCGGTTCTAGCTGAATCACCTTTCTTTTTCTTACTCTCCCTAGTGTTGCCGAATTACCTCTGTCACCTTTCTAGTCTCAAAAGCTGGATTTAAGCCGCAGGATCAAAGGAGAGTTTCGGTAAGTGCTTAGTTGATCTTTTAACGAGTTTTGTTAAAAGTCGAAGGGCTATCTAACCCCTTCTTGTCGTTAACTTTGTATTAACAAGGGAAAGAATCAAAGATCGCAAGCGTGGTAAGTAAGGATTGCTAACAAGGTGGTAAGTGTTCTCGACTCAGTCATGGTTTAGTAAATGGCTGAATCTAATGTGGCTCATAGGGGTGACTTATGAACAATATGGGTCATTTGGTTTTGGCGATATAGGTTTTTGGGTGCAGATCTAGAGGATAATCGCCAATAGTAGCAAAGGAAGGGCTACTAGAACGTAAGGCACACGGTATGGGTACTGTGGGGTTTCGGTTTTTGGTTAGTATGTGTTAACGCTTTGGTTAATCGCTAGTAATGTCAATTGTAGGTTCGTGACTAAGAGGTTTCCAGCATGCGAGGTTTCCACGTGTGTACAAACACTACACACACGATATTGGCAATGCCGAAAAGTCAAAAAACTGAAAGTGGCTGAATGGGCCCGGTGGGCCCTGGGGCTAAGTTTGATAAAATGGTTTGGTTGATTATACGAATTAAGTTAGCCATGCTTGATACATGATCTGGATATGTTTTGGGCCTAATAGGCCATGTGATGAGATTTGGGCCTAACGGGCCGTAAGGACATAAAATGGGTTTGACGGGCTCATGGGGACGTAGACAAGTATGCTAGGGTTTAATGGACTTTAGGCCTAGTTCTGAATAACTCTTAAATCACATAAGACTTAATCTAATAATCAAACATGTCTGTGGACAAGTGATTAGTTAGAGTGTGGTAACCGACATATGCATGTCTAGGATTGGATCTAGTGAGAGCTTGGTACTTAAGCGGTCCGAGTGACCCACCTCCTCTTTTCTGAGATCCTACCTGGTGCATAGTGTTTGTTCACTTTAACCGCGAGGACTTGTTTATGGGCCAAAGTTTATAACTAAAACCCGAGATGGACCAAATACCCTTATATTTGTAAAATTACTATAATACCCTTATGTGTAAAATTACTAAAATACCCTTATGTGTAAAATTACTAAAATACCCCTAGATTTGTAAATTACAGAATACCCCCTGCATTTTGCAAAAGTACCAAAATACCCCTATTTTCAAAATTACCAAGATACCCTATTTTTCCAAATTACCAAAATACCCCCTGTAGGGTAGAATTATGAAAATACCCCAGGTAGTGAAATGACAAAAATACCCCTATGTGACTGGATATGAGTTTATGGATGTTACTTGTGTGTTTGATGCATTCATATGATATTCTCGCAGGATGCATATGGGTGGGAATTATGGTACGGAGGAAGAATTGAGGATCGCATAGTCGCTGACGACCGTGGATCCACCGGTGGCTTTAAGCCCAATATATGATTAGCGACTTTGCTACAACGTCGGTAGTACACAACCGGGCTACCCATGGTGTGTAGCGGAGGGTGGGTCGAGCTAGAATTCCCAGCGGGGAGCTATAAGGTTGGAAGGAAATGGTGTGTGTAGTGGATGGATTTTTGTGGTGGGTTTTGCATTATCTTGTTTGTATATGATGCGATATGATATGATATGAGGTCATTGTGGGCTAAGGCCCAAGACCACCGATTTTGTTAGGGCTTAGGCCCAATGTGAATATTTGTATGTGATTTGATTTCCAAAGGTTGTACACACTGAGTTTCAAAACTCACAGCCTTTAACTTAATGTTTCAGGTAATCCTGAATAGACGACTCGACGTGGGAGAGGACTCGGAGATGGCCACACTACAAGCTGTTCAAATGTTTTAATTTATTCAAATGATTCTGTTTTAAATACTTTGTTTATTTTTTATTGGATTAAAATAAGGCCATGTAACTCTTATTTGACTTTGTATTTTGGGTTTATTATTATTGTTTCAATTACCCACTTAAGAAATTTCATAAGATTATTAAAGTGTTAATATGGTTTTCGAAATAATCTTATGTTTTTGGCTTTTGGGCCTTAAATGGTTAACTAGTAAATTATTTTGAAGTGTGCCTTTAATGTGACATTCCAGATTCGGGCCTAACTTCTAGGCCGAGTTTGGGGTGTTACAGAAAGATTTGAACCTGCGTCAAAGAAGATGGCTAGAGCTGTTAAAAGATTATGAACTTGTGATAGATTATCATCCGGGTAAAGCAAACGTTGTTGCTGATGCATTGAGTAGAAAATCATTGTTTGCACTATGTGCTTTGAATGCTCAGTTAGATTTGTCTGATGATAGCTCTGTGATAGCTGAATTAAAAGTGAAACCATTATTTATACAGCAAATATGTGATGCTCAGAAATCTGATAATGAGTTATTAGCGAAACGAGCTCAGTGTGATTCAAATTATGAATCTGAATTTCGAGTTGTTGATGATTGCTTGAGATTACGAGATCGTATTCGTGTTCGAGAAATCAAAATTGATTGATTGATTTTGAGTAAAGCACATAATGATCGTCTATCTGTTCATCCGGGGAGTACTAAAATGTACCATGATTTGAAGCGACATTATTGGTGGTCTGGTATGAAGCGTGATATTTCTGATTTTGTTTCAAAATGTTTAATCTGTCAGCAAGTCAAAGCTGAACATCAAGTTCTGTCTGGATTGCTACAACCGATTCTGATTCCTGAGTGAAAATGGGATAGAGTGACAATGGATTTTGTTTCTGGTTTGCCTTAGACTCCGAGAAAGAAAGATGCGATATAGGTTGTAGTTGATCGATAGATGAAATCTGCCCATTTTATTCCGGTAAGATCTGACTATTCACTTGATAGATTAGTCGAGCTTTATATTTCTGAGATTGTTAGATTGCATGGGGTGCCACCATCTATTGGGTCAGATAGGGACCCGAGGTTTACATCGCGGTTCTGGAAGAAATTGCAAGAAGCTTTGGGCATGAAACTGCATTTCAGTACAACTTTTCATCCGCAAACAGATGGTCAATCCGAACAGATTATTCAGATTCTTGAAGATATGTTAAGATGATGTATACTTGAGTTTAATGGTTCGTGGGAGAATAAAGTATTTGCCATTGATTGAATTTGCATACAATAATAGTTTTCAGTCGAGCATCAAAATGGCACCATATGAAGCTTTGTACGGTAGTAAATGTCGTACACCTCTGTATTGGATTGAGCTCAGTGAAAGTAAGCTACATGGGGTCGATTTGGTAAAAGATTCAGAACAGAAAGTGAAATTGATCCGAGATTGTTTGAAAGCAAAGATTCGATCGTCGTAAGTCTTATGCGGACTTAAAATGAAAAGATATAGAATTTAAGATCTGCGACAAAGTATTTCTGAAAGTGTCACCATGGAAGAAAGTACTTCATTTCGGACGTAAAGGCAAGTTGAGTCTGGGATTCATCGGGCCGTATGAAATCATTGAGCGAGTTGGACCTGTTGCATATCGATTGTTGTTGCCTTCCGAGCTAGAAAAGATACATAATGTATTTCATGTCTCAATGCTCCGTAGATATCGATCCGATCCGTCACATGTAATTACCCCATCTGAAGTTGAAATCCGATCTGATATGTCGTACGAAGAGGAATCGATCCGTATCTTAGCTCGTGAAGTAAAAGAATTGAGAAATAAGAAAATTTCGTTAGTGAAAGTATTATGGAATCGACACGGAATTAAAGAGGCAACGTGGGAGTCGAAAGATTCAATAAGACAGCAATATCTGACTTTGTTTAACTGTAAGATTTTTGGGGACGAAAATCCCTAAGGCGGGGAGAATTGTAACAGTCCAATTTATACCCTAGTCGAAACAGTGGTTTTGAGACCACAAATCCGAGTCCAAATAATATTTTTAATATTATTTTCTGTGCCGTTGGTATGTGACTAAGCATGTGTTAAATTTCTGTAAGTTAATTTGTTCGTTTGTGTGCTTAATTTGATAAAAGGATTAAATTGCATCAAATGCAATTTCTGCATGCTTTATGAAAATACACTTAATTGAGATGGCTTTTTAATAGGGAGGCCTTATATGGCAATTAAGCCATTTATAAGTTAGTGGATTGTTAATGGACGAAAATGACATTGAATTATATTTGTCTTTTATGTTTATTAAGGTTAATTTAGTAAAATAGGTGTTAATGTAATAATAATAAAACAAAAAGATAAAAGTGTTCATCTTTTATTCCCTTCATTTGACCTAATATACAAAAGGAAAGGAAACAATAAGAACCTCCAAGGTTTCGGCTAGGTTTGATCCAAAATTAAGGTATATTTTGGTTTTAGATTTTGATGATTTTTATGTTTTTGAGATTATTGCTTAGCCTACTATCAAGCCCATGTCTCAATTTTGTGTATTGGTGATGTTTATGAGATATACCATTGATGATATGTTGAGCTTTGTGATGAGTTTAGTTGTTAAATGAAAGATTTGAGCTAGATGAACATACTTTGTTCTTGAAATTTTGATAAATTTAGCTAATTAGGGCTAAATTGAGAAAATAGTAATTTGAAGGATTAAATTGCAAATTTGATGGAAAATATGGGCTTGTATGAGATGTGTGAACATTCGGCTAAGCATGAGTATGTGATGATTTTATGAATTTGATGTTTTGAGAAAAATGGACTAAATTGATAAATTGTGCAAATGTGAGGGTAAAATTGTAAATAGCCCTAAATGTGTGTCCTTGGATTGAATTGGATGAGTTAGTGAATAAAAGGGTTAATTTTGAATACGTTTAGATCAAGAACCGAGGAAAACAGACTTAGATCGCGGGAAAGCGAAAGTAACCGAGTAGCCATTTTTGTTTCAGTTAAACCGAATCCGAGGTAAGTCATATTGCAAATAAATTTGATTGTATTAAATTGAGCATATTTATATAACTATTGATGATAATGAATGCTTATGAGATGCTATGTATATGAATTTTGAGACAAGGTCGATATAGTGATAAGTCCGAGAAGTCCCGTACGAACCTAGGAATACATAGGTATCTGTTCTGTCTTATCATGTAAGACCACGTCTGGGACGTCGGCATTGATTTGAGATTTCGTGTAAGACCACGTCTGGGACGTTGGCATCGATATGATCTCTACGTGTAAGACCAAGTCTGGGACGTTAGCATCGATATGATCTCTACGTGTAAGACCAGGTCTGGGACATTGGCATCGATATGATCTCTACGTGTAAGACCATGTCTAGGACATCGGCATCGTATTGATTCATGTAAGACCTTGTCTAGGACAGTGGCATCAATATCTGAATACATCTAAGACCTCGTCTGGGATGATGGCATTGTACGACCATTCTGAGCTTTCTGAGTATCCTACTAGTTTTCCTAATGGTTCAACGGGCAAGCCTGTGATACGAATTGCAAATCCGAGCTATAAACCATTACGTGAATGTATATTCGTTTCAGGTACGTTTGGTATGTACACTAAGTGTGTATAAAAGGTAAGTACCTATATGACTTTGATTTGAAGAAAAGTATGTTTGAATATGAGAATGCGAATGAGATGTAAGAATGGTTATGAATGTGGCAATATGGCCAAGAATATGGATCAAAGCATATATATGTGAGAAATTTGATATGCATATGAATTGTACCAATGTTTCTACATGCTTATATGCTCTACATGTTGAGTTTATTTGTATTATGACTTACTAAGCTTTTAGCAAGCTTACTTTGTGAGTGTTTTCTTTGTTTTATAGGTCGTCAAAGCTATTGAAGGCTCGGGACCGTTGAGGATTGTCGTCACACTACTCAACTTGTGTTTGGTACATTTTGGAAATATATATAGATAGATATGGCATGTATAGGCTAGTATTTTGTAACATCCTGAATTGGTGGGGCTTCGCATTTAGTGTGCTGTGATGTTCATGTTACGCTTGATGTACTTGTTAGGGTGTTTAAGGGGTTAAGAATGGGCTCAGGGATTGGGCCGAGGCCTTAATCGAATTTTCTTCTTGGGCACTCTGGTGGAAAGCCAGCTAGGATAGGGCTTAAAAGATATTATCTGTAAATTAAGACACAAATGGGCTTGTGGCCCAGTGGTCAGTGGCGCTACTTAGGGGCTTTGAGGTGGCGTGATAAGCAATAGGGAGGTCTAAGGTTCGAGTCGCATTCCCCACTTATTTTAAATGTTTTTGGCTTCAAAAGAGAGGAAAGTTGGGGGCCGCTAGGATGCTTGGAATTAGGAGATTTATGTGTTTGGATAATGTGGATAATGTGGCAGATAAAAGGAAGAAGAGGTGGTGTTATCTGCGTCATTTGTGGATGAGAGATCAGGTAAGGATAAGGGAGAATGTTTAGAAATTATCTACTGATCACAATAGTGGCCGAATTTCCAACTCTGGGGGAAAGAGGAAATAAGTTTTGATGAGGCTAAGGGGGGTGCCGAAATTTCCCTTGTTAATTAATTAGTCTTAGTTTTCAAAAGAGGGAAATTCCGGCTTTTGGTTAGTGTATGTGCCGAAAATTTGATTAGAAAATAGGGTACTTCTTAATTTCGGCATTTATTCTCATTCTCTTCTCTTAGTTGTTTCTTTTCTCAAAAAGCCGAAAACTCCTAAAGTTCCATCTTCTTCTTCATTCTCTGCTAAAGCCTAAAGGCTAATGGATTGATGGTTTCTTGTGTTTACGTGTTAGGCGACATTTGGGAATTGAAGTAGATCGCTTGGATCTAAAAGCCAGAACCGCTAGTCTCTGAACCTCATATCTCTCTTTTCGGGATTTCAAGGTAAGGGGTTCTCTTTAGATTCTCGTTAGATTCGCTATCGTAATTGTGATCTTAACCATATGTTATGATGGTAGCAACTGATAAGGTCTTTTGATGGAATCAAATATCGATCAGGCGAAGGAGGGGATTGGATCTGTTAAACCAATCCCTAAGCTTAAGAAATGAGTGGTGTCAGCAGTTTGGGATTGGCTATCAGATTGTGGACCTGGCTTGAGAACAAAACCTTAGACAGTTAAGCGATCAGACGACTTACGATAGTGTCAACATAGAAAGTCTCGTCTTGTCTGTAATCAGGTGTGTAGATCTCTATCACACTAATTAATCTTTACTATATATTTAGCCGGATAAAGGCTCTATGGATGATCGTATTACTTCGAAAAGGGTAGGCAAGGGATGCAGTGCACGTAATCATAGAAACTTCTCTATGTGTATCGATGTATGTGATAGATCGTGATCTTTTAGGTAGTATATTATTTTGCTTCAGATGGATGTATGCATGGGATGGGGTTGATATGATGAAGGGGAAGAGCATGTTAAAAGGTCACCTAGTGATTGGAGGTTAAACCACGATATGTACACTTAGGTCACAATAGTGATTGGTGGCTCGCCACACTTGATTATAAGGTCACACGGTGATCGGTGGCTCGCTACACGGTGGATTATAAGGTCACATGGTGATCGACATTATAACTGACAGCATGATTGTCGATATGGTGTGTAGCGGTTGGTGGGTTGATTATAGAAATCCCCGAGGTGTGATAGCTGGTACGGGCTGGTGTGTAGAGGATGGACTTTTAGGTTGGGTTGGGCCATGCAGCATGTGAATATTTTGTTGCCATTGTGTATGGGCCAAGTCCTATAATGTGTTTGTGGGCCTCAAGCCTTTTTATGTGTTTTCGGGATTTGCACACTGAGACTTGGTGACTCACCCCTTTATTTTTCCCTGACTTTTCAGATGAGTAGTAGATCGTGGACATGGGAGCCGAGGCGGACTCGAGGGGCCATCAAGTCTTATATTTTCATAAACTATTTTTAGTTTTCCTTTAAGTTTTCAATTTTGGGACTATTTATGTAATAAGGCTCTATAGCTTAGGTTCAGATTATAATTGTTAATGTCTTTATTCTATTTTTTTTAAAATTTAATTTTATGTTCAAAGACTTATCTATAGGAAGTAAAAATATGGGAATTTCAAACACGTTCAAAGAAAAGCAAAGGTTTTCTTCAAATACCACTTATTTTAGCGAATACTTAAATAAACAAACTGAATTTCCAAAAATCATCCAAGTGAAGTTTTTAACGTTAAACCCCGTAGCATACCAGATCTAGTCGTAACGTTTGGGCCGGGTTTGGGGTGTTACATTTTGGTATCAAAGCCCAGTTGCAAAACACGGGCTGTGAAATGGGTCTAGTAGGGTGTTGTAAAATTGATGTGAATTTGAGAAAAATGCTTTGGGTTGAGATATGGCCTTCAAGTCTACCGGCACCCGATCCACGCAGGTAAGTATTCTAACTCTTGATGTGATATGCATGTTGGGTTTGATGGGCTTTATGGACGTAGACTAGTATGATACGGTTAATGGATCTTAGGCCTAGTTTAAACAACTCTTCAATTTCATAAAACTTAATCTAATTAAACATGTCCGTAAACAAGTCGCTGGGTTAGGGTGTGGTAACAAGCATACGCATGTCTAGGATTGGATTTAGGGAGAGCTTGGTACTTTAGCGGCCCTAGTGGCTCACCTCCTCTTCGCTGGAATCCTACCTGGTGCGTAGTGACTGTTCACCTTAGTCGCGAGGACTTGTTGATGGGCCAAAGACCATAATTAAAACCCGAAAGGGACCAAATACCCTTAGTTTTGCAAATTACCAAAATACCCATGTTTTGAAAATTTACCCAAAAACCCCTAAATTTACAATAGCACCCGATTTACAAAATTATCGAAAATTGTGAAATTACCAAAATACCCTCAATTTGAAAAAAATAAAAACACCAAGATACTCTAATTTGGGAAATTACAAAAATACCCTTGTAGGATAAAATTACGGAAAAACCTTTCGGTAGTGAAATGACAAAAATACCCTTATGTGACGAATGTGAGTTCATAGATGCTACTTGTATGTTGATGTATGATGGTTGAATGTATGGGGTTCCTAGAACTAGGAGATACAGACTTGAGACTGAAACCTGTAGATATAATTTTTAATTCGAAAGAACTACTCTTGAAACTACTGTCCATAAGATTGTTTGTGGTTAACTAGTGAAAGAAATTAATAATTCATAAAATTTCTAATCAGATGAACGCGAATCGGTATAATGAGTACAAGGGGTCGTGGACGTCCACCGCGTGGTCGTGGGAGGGGTAGGATGGCTGTGTTAGAACCAGTAGGATCTGGCCATGGGTCTGGAAACGAGATGCCGGTACCACCCGCTGCGGAGATGGAATTTCAGGACCAGACAGCCGGAGATGATACGGTATCTCAGGCGATGTTAAGGGTTTTAGAGAGGGTTATTGGGGCAGGTGTGTCGGAGCGACTTAGAGCCAATGGGGCGGAAATGTTTAGAGGAATTTCTGGTATAGCCCCGAGTACAGCTGAGTATTAGTTGGAGGCGGTTGAGCGTATAATGGATGATCTAGATTTCACGGAAGAGGAAAAACTGAAAAGGGTTGTATCTCTCCTGCGGGACGAAGCTTATCAATGGTGGCTTACGGTCAAGGATGGTGATGGTCGACCAGTATCACCAGGATCTCTTCAAAAGCGTGTTCCGAGTAAATACATTGGGTCGAGTTATGTGGATGCGCAGCGTAGAGCATTTTGAATCTGGTTCGTGGAAGCGTGTCGGTGGTCGCGTATAAAGCGGAATTCTTACGCCTTAGCCGTTATGCTCGAGGATGATGGCCTGCACCATGAACGTTGTGTTCAATTTGAAGATGGTTTGAGGATGATCTGCGTGTATTGATAGCACCACAGCGGGAGAGGGAATTTGTTGTGCTTGTGGAAAAAGCTAAGATAGCTGAGGAGGTTAAGTGGACAGAAAAATTGAATCGGGATAGAGATAGGGGTGGAAGTAAGAGAAATTTTGGATCATCGGGTACACGGTGGGCGCACTCGAAAAGGCCTAGGTCGGACTGGCCGAGGTGGGAGGAGAGACCTGCTGCTGTTAGTCAGACACAGAAGTGTGCTCGATGTGGTAAATTCCATGTAGGTGAGTGTTAGGCGGGCAGTGGGAAGTGCTTTAGGTGTGGATCACCAGACCACCAAGTTAGAAACTGTCCGCAGCAACGGGCGATGAAGGGCCCACAGTCAAGGAATGCACAACCGAGAAGAAGAGGTGGCAGCAGACACAGAGAGGTCGTGGTCCAGCCAGGGGTGGTAACGGTTCTAATTGGGGCCGTGGAGCACCAGGCCGAGGGGTAGGAAACACCAAGGTGAGACAGCCGGGGTTAGTTTATGCTGCCAGACGTTGAGAGGAGGTCGACTTGACCGGATGTCATAAGCGATACGTTTCTAATTTATGGTTTGCCTTATACACGCCTTGATTGATATTGGTTCGACGCACTCTTATGTTTCTAGTGCTATAGCGGGAACTTTGAACTTAGATTATGAGACTTCTTCTAGGAGATGACTATAGTGAGCCCTCTAGGACAAAGCGTAGTGGTGAGCAAATCAGTATAAGGATGTACCTGGAAGTTCAAGGGGTAGCTGGTCGATCTCGATGGAACTACCGTTTGGGGAGTTCAATTTGATCTTAGGAATGGATTGGTTAGTGAAGTATCAAGCAAATTTAATTTTGTGCAGCCAAGCGTATGGTGTTAAAAAAATCCAGGGTGGCGAAGTGTTGGTGATAGGTGAAAGGGGAACTGTTTGTCAAATGTGGTGTCCGCCTTAAGAGCGAAAGGATGGTGAGGAAAGGATGCGAGGCAATTTTAATGTTTGTTCGGCTCTGGAAGCCAAGGAACTAAGCTGTTGGGGACGTTAGGATGGTGAGGGAATTTCCTGATGTTTTCCCAGAAGAGCTTTCGGGATTACCCTCGGATCGTGAAGTGGAGTTTGGTATTGATCTTCTTCCGAGAACAGCGCCAGTATCTATCGCTCCGTACAAGATGGCACCGAAGGAGTTGGTGGAATTGAAGGCTCAGATCCAAGAGTTGCTGGATAGAGGGTTTATCCGACCGAGTGTGTCGCCTTGGGGAGTGCCGGTAGTGCTATAGCGGGAACTTTGAACTTAGATTATGAGACTTCTTCTAGGGATATGACTATAGTGAGCCCTCTAGGACAAACTGTAGTGGTGAGCAAACTGTATAAGGATGTACCCCTGGAAGTTCAAGGGGTAGCTTTTCGGGCTGATCTGATGGAACTACCGTTTGGGGAGTTCAATTTGATCTTAGGAATGGATTGGTTAGTGAAGTATCAAGCAAATTTGGATTTGTGCGCCAAGCGTATGGTGTTAAAAACTCAGAGGGTGGCGAAGTGTTGGTGATAGGTGAAAAAGGGGAACTGTTTGTCAAATGTGGTGTCCGCCTTAAGAGTAGAAAGGATGGTGAGGAAAGGATGCGAGGCAATTTTAATGTTTGTTCTCTGGAAGCCAAAGAACTAACTGTTGGGGACGTTAGGGCGGTGAGGGAATTTCTTGATGTTTTCCCAGAAGAGTTTTCGGGATTACCCTCGGATAGTGAAGTGGAGTTTGGTATTGATCTTCTTCCGAGAACAGTGCCGAGATCTATCGCCCGCATGTGATGGCGCCGAAGGAGTTGGTGGAATTGAAGGCTCAGATCCAAGAGTTGCTGGATAGAGGGTTTATCCGACCGAGTGTGTCGCCTTGGGGAGCGCCGGTATTATTTGTTAAGAAGAAGGATGGATCAATGCATATGTGCATTGACTATCGTCAGTTGAATAAATTGACAATCAAGAATAAATGCCCGTTACCGAGGATCGATGACTTGTTCGATCAGCTAAAGGGGGCTTCAGTTGTCTCAAAGATAGATCTGAGATCGGGGTACCATCAGCTTAAGGTCAAGGAGGCGAATATTCATAAGACGGCTTGCAGAACTTGTTATGGTCACTACGAATTCATGGTGATTCCATTTGGGTTGACCAACGCGCCAGAAGCATTTATGGACATGATGAACCGAGTGTTCCAACCTTACTTGGATCCGTTTGTCGTGGTATTTATAGATGACATCCTGGTCTATTCGAAATTGGAAGAGGAGCATGATTCACATCTTCGGGAGGTTCTGCAGATTTTAAAGGAGAAGCGAATTTCACGCCAAATTCGATGAAGTGCGAATTTTGGCTAAGTGAAGTTACTTTTCTAGGCCACGTGGTGTCGGCAGAAGGGATAAGAGTCGATCCCCAAAAGATTGAAGCGGTGTTGGATTGGAAGCCGCCTAAATCGGTAGCAAAAATTCAAAGTTTTCTTGGTTTAGCCGGGTATTACAGAAGGTTTGTTGAAGGATTTTCATTGATCGCGGCACCGCTGACTAAGTTGTTGCGGAAAGGGGTTCCGTTTGTTTGGTCTGGTAAGTAGCAAGAGAGTTTCGAGAGGTTAAAGAGGATCTTGACAGAGGCTCCGGTGTTCATTCAGCCAGAGGCTGGAAAGGAGTTTGTGATTTACTGTGATGCTTCACACACGGGACTAGGATGCGTGTTGATGCAAGATGGGAAGGTTGTTGTGTATGCATCTCGGTAGCTAAGACCGCATGAATCAAATTATCCCACACATGATTTGGAATTGGCGGCGGTGGTTTTTACCTTAAAGATTTGGAGGCATTATCTGTACGGGGAGAAATCCGTCATTTATACCGATCATAAGAGTTTAAAATACCTTTTGACCCAGAAGGAGTTGAATCTAAGGCAAAGGAGGTGGATTGAGTTGTTAAAGGATTATGACTGCTCGATTGAGTACCATCCGGGAAAAGCCAACATGGTGGCGGATGCTCTGAGTCGTAAAGTAATCTCTGATTTGAGAGAAATGTTTGCTACCCCAGTTTATACGATGATGGGAGTTTATTAGCTGAACTTCAGGTGAAACCCTCTTGGGTCACCCGGGTTAAGGCGAAAGCAGCCAGGCCGATGAGTTGCTACTGAGGAGAAGTTTCGGTAGGATCAAGTGAAGGATCAAAGAATTTAGTGTGAATGAGGAAGGGCTATTATGTTTTCAAGGGAGAGTGTGTATGCCGAAAGATCCCGAGTTGAGGCATAAGATTTGCAAGAAGCGCATGGTAGTCCATACGCTATGCACCCTCGAGGAAGTAAGATGTATCTAGATTTGCAAGATCGGGCCCAGTGGCCGGGTTTGAAACGAGAGGTGACCGAATTTGTGGGGAAGTGTTTGACTGTCGGCAGTAAAGGCGGAACATCGATTACCATCGAGGGTTGTTGTGGCGGTGAAGATTCCACAATGGAAGTGGGAAAGGATCGCAATGGACTTTGTTAGTGGGCTACCCTCACGCCTACTAAGAAAGATTCGAGTGCAGGTGATTGTTGGATCGCTTGACGAAGTCCGCTCATTTCATACCAAGATGCGTGTCGATTACTCTCTACAGAAATTGGCTAAGCTATACATAGCGGAGGTAGTGAGGTTGCATGGGGTACCGGTATCAATCATATCGGACAGGGACCCTAGGTTCACCTCACGATTTTGGAAGGCGTTGCATCAAACGTTGGGTACGAAGTTGGATTTCAGGACGGCGTTTCATCCTCAGACCGATGGATAGTCTGAGCGGGTAATCCAGATCTTAGAGGACATGTTAAGATGATGTGTCATTGACTTCAGCGGTAGTTTGGAAGAGTTCTTACCGTTGGCGGAGTTTGCGTACAACAATAGCTACCAGTCAAGTATTCAGATGGCGCCCTATGAAGTATTGTACGGGCGGAGGTGTCGTACACCTACCTGTTGGACGAAATTAGGAGAACATCGAATTTTGGGTCTGGAATTGGTTACCAAGACAGAGGAGAAGGTAGAGTTAATTCAGGCTCAATTAAAGAAGCGCCAGACAGACGAAGTCCTATCTCGACAAGCGTAAGGACATAGAATTTGCGATGGGTGACAAGGTGTTCTTGAAGGTGTCGCCATGGAAGAAAATCGCGAGGTTTGGGACGGAAAGGTGAATTAAGTCCCAGATTTATCGGACCTTATCGGGTGTTGAAACGAGTGGGACCAATAGCTTATAAGCTAGAGCTACCTTCTGAGCTAAGCCAGATTCACAATGTATTCCACGTCTCTATGCTAAGAAGCGTTACCGTTCGGATCCATCCCACGTGGTGTCGGTGGAAGAAATCAAGTAAGACCCGATTTATCCTTTGAAGAGGAACCAGTGAAATTCGGATCATGATGTCAAAGTATTGCGAAGGAAGACGGTTCCGTTGGTTAAGGTTCTATGGCGGAATCACAGTTCTGAGGAGGCTACTTGGGAACCATATGAAGCAATGCGACAGCAGTACCCGCATCTATTCTGATCAGGTAATTTCGAGGCCAGAAATTTCTTTAAGAGGTAGAAGCGTAACATCACGAATTAGTGGGGCTTCGCATTTAGTGTGCTGTGATGTTCATGTTACGCTTGATGTGCTAGTTAGGGTGTTTAAGGGGTTAAGAATGGGCTCAGGGATTGGACCGAGGCCTTAGTCGAATTTTCTGCTTGGGCACTCTGGTGGAAAGCCAGCTAGGATAGGGCTTAAAAGATATTATCTGTAAATTAAGACACAAATGGGCTTGTGGCCTAGTGGTCAGTGGCGCTACTTAGGGGCTTTGAGGTGGCGTGATAAGCAATAGGGAGGTCCAAGGTTCGAGTCGCATTACCCGCTTATTTTAAATGTTTTTGGCGTCAAAAGAGAGGAGAGTTGGGGGCGGCTAGGATACTTGGAATTAGGAGATTTATGTGTTTGGATAATGTGGATAATGTGGCAGATAAAAGGAAGAAGAGGTGGTGTTATCTGGGTCACTTGTGGATGAGAGATCAGGTAAGGATAAGGGAGAAAGTTTAGAAATTATCTACTGATCACAGTAGTGGCCGAATTTCCAACTCTGAGGGAAAGAGGAAATCGGTTTTGATGAGGCTAAGGGGGGTGCCGAAATTTCCCTTGTTAATTAATTTGTCTTAGTTTTCAAAAGAGGGCAATTCTGGCTTTTGGTTAGTGTGTGTGCCAAAAATTTGATTAGAAAATAGGGTACTTCTTAATTTCGGTATTTATTCTCATTCTCTTCTCTTAGTTGTTTCTTTTCTCAAAAAGTCGAAAACTCCTGAAGTTCCATCTTCTTCTTCATTCTCTGCTAAAGCCGAAAGGCTAATGGATTGATGGTTTCTTGTGTTTACTTGTTGGGCGACTTTCGGGAATTGAAGTAGATCGCTTAGATCTAAAAGTCAGAACCGCTAGCCTCTAAACCTCATGTCTCTCTTTTCGGGATTTCAAGGTAAGGGGTTCTCTTTAGATTCTCGTTAGATTCGCTATCGTAATTGTGATCTTAACCATATGTTATGATGGTAGCAACTGATAAGGTCTTTTGATGGAATCAAATATCAATCAGGTGAAGGAGGCGATTGGATCTGTTAAACCAATCCCTAAGTTTAAGAAACGAGCGGTGTCAGCAGTTCGGGATTGGCCACCGGGTTGTGGACCAGCTTCAGAACAAAACCTTAGACAGTTAGCAGTCATATCGGCTTCTGATAGTGTCAACGTAGAAAGTCTCGTCTTGTCTGTAATCAGGTGTGTAGATCTCTATCACACTGATTAATCTGTACTATATATGTTATGGGCTAAAAGTCGGATAAAGGCTGTATGGATAGTCGTATTACCCGAAAAGGGTAGGCAAGGGATGCCAGGTACGTAATCATAGAAACTTCTCTATGTGTATCGATGTATGTGATAGACTGTGATCTTTTAGGTAGTATATTATATTGCTTCTGCATGGATGTATGCATGGGATGGGGTTGATATGATGAAGGGGAAGAGCATGTTAAAAGGTCACCTAGTGATCGAGAGGTTAAACCACGATATGTACACTTAGGTCACAATAGTGATCGGTGGCTCGCCACACTTGATTATAAGGTCACACGGTGATCGTTGGCTCGCCACGATGGATTATAAGGTCACATGGTGATCGGCATTATAACCGATAAAGCATGACCATCGATATGGTGTGTAGCGGTTGGTGGGTTGATTGTAGAAATCCCCGAGGTGTGATGGCTGGTACGGGCTGGTGTGTAGAGGATGGACTTTTAGGTTGGGTTGGGCCATGCAGCATGTGAATATTTTGTTGCCATTGTGTATGGGACAAGGCCCATAATGTGTTTGTGGGCCTCAAGCCTTTTATGTGTTTTTGGATTTGCACACCGAGACTTGGTGACTCACCCTTTATTTTTCCCTGACTTTTCAGATGAGCAAGTAGATCGTGGACATGGGAGCCGAGGCGGACTCGAGGGGCCATCAAGTCTTATATTTTCATAAACTATTTTCTGTTTTCCTTTAAGTTTTCAATTTTGGGACTATTTATGTAATAAGGCTCCATAGCTTAGGTTTAGATTATAATTGTTAATGTCTTTATTCTATTTTTTTTTAAAAAATTTAATTTTATGTTCAAAGACTTATCTATAGGAAGTAAAAATATGGGAATTTCAAACACGTTCAAAGAAAAGCAAAGGTTTTCTTCAAATATCACTTATTTTAGCGAATACTTAAATAAACAAACTGAATTTCCAAAAATCATCCAAGTGAAGTTTTTAACGTTAAACCCCGTAGCATACCAGATCTGGTCGTAACATTTGGGCCGGGTTTGGGGTGTTACATATTTCATATAAGCTTGTTATATGAACTTAGCCATGTGATTTGGCTAGATATGAGTTGGGAATTTGCTTTAATGAATGTGATGTGTGAAGCATGTTTTTGGCATGGTTGGATGTCACATGAAATGGTCAAGTTTTGAGTAAGTAGTGGATGAATTATGCTTGTGATGAGATTGGTTTTGAATGTATAGATTGAATGGTTATTTTGGCATGTTATGGTTGTTAATTGTGCATGAAATGTGTTGGTAGATTTCTTATAGAATTGACACTAAGTGAGTGGCATTTTGGCCTTGCAAATGGCCTATAATGTCACACGGTTGTGGCACATGGGCGTGCCTAGTGACCGTGGGGCTAAGTCAGTAGCTAGCCTAGGAGCACACGGCCAAGACACACGGGCGTGTCTAGTAGCCGTGTGAAAAAGTCAGTATATGGCCTAAGAGTACACGGCCTTAGCACACGGGGTGCTGGGTGGCCGTGGGTGTAAAGTCAGATTCGATCACAGCCAAGGTACACGAGCGTGCTTGGTGGTCGTGGAGTAAAGTCAGATTCGACCACGGTGAGTACACACGGGTGTGTCCAGCAGCCGTGGGAGGCACACGGCCTGCCTACACGGGCATGTAACCCCTGAAACTTAGAAAAGTTTTAAATTTTCATGAAATTTTGTATGTGTTTCGATTTAGTCCCGACCCGGTTTATAAGCATGTTTTAGGTCTCGATGACCTACTAAGGGGACACTATGTTTGAGGTTGATATACAATTGTATGAAATTTCTGTAAATGTTTCTGATCTTTTCAGTAACGCCTTTAACCTTAGTCTGGCGACGGATACGGGTTAGGTGTGTTACAGCACGGCCGTGTGGCTTGGGCTCAGGCCGTGTTGATTACTTACTTTGGCCCATTTGGTCCGTTTTTAGCCTGTTTCATGTTCTTTTCATCCTCCGATGCTTTCCTAAGTATATAACATGAAATAAAAGGATTAGAACCATCAAATTCCACGAATCAAGGGATAAATCATCCAAAAAGTATGCTAAATGTGGGATTAAAATATGTATAAATTACGGTTTCTCAGAGAGATTACAGTTATATGAGTTAGCACACTATGTGTGAGCTATCCCGGATACCCAACGGTATTCTTAATGGTTCAATGGGCATTATTCGGATAAGAAACGGTAAGAGAATGATATGTTTTATGACATGTACATAGATGAACTCCTTGATATGATGATACATGCAAATTATATAGGTTGAGATGAGTTATAAACTCATGAGATACATGTTGTGGCTAAATGGCTATTTATGTTAATGTGCCTACAATTTATATCTTGTATGCTAACATGGTTGGTGTAAATGCTTAGGCTTTGGCCAAGTTGTGGTTGGATTATGCAATGTTAAACTTATAAGTTATGCATGGATATGGTAAGTGCCTAAATGGAAATATGCTGGTGATCATGAAAGAGTGGTAAGGTTTAAATTATGTAATTTCTATTTAAATGGCTATCATGTGGTTAATTCCAAAAGAACTATGTTTAAATGCACTAGCTTGTAGCTATGGTTGAATGATATACTTATGTCTTGTGTGATATGCATATGAAACGGGTGTGGAAAGGTAATGAAATAGTAAATTCATACATGAAGTGTAAAATGATGAAAAAGGGAATGAAGAATTGGATTGATGTTGTTCTTTAAGCTAAAGATAGTAAATGCAATGGAAAGTAATGAAATGCAAATAAAAATAAGAAAATTTGGAAGGGATTAAAGTTTTATAAAATCCTACTATGCTAGGGATGATATGTATATGCGATACTGTGGATTTAGCCATATTGTGAGTTGTTGAATATGGTTTCCGGAATCCTGCGGGTTTGGTATAAGATTATTCTTGATATGTATAAATTTCATATTTGAAATGGATTGATATGACTAAAGTTTATACGAGCTTACTAAGCATTCATTGCTTGCGTAATTATTTTTCTCTTACTTTTCAGATTATTGGAAGCTCGATCAGGTTGGAAGCTCGTAGGAGATCTATCACACTATCCAACGATTATATCAGTAGATTTAGATGTCTTGCTTAAGGTTATAATGGCATGTATAGGTGATCTTATGATTGACGATTAGTTGAATGTTAGTTGATGTGTTTGGCATGTATATGTTACTTTGGGTGATATAGCCTTGGTACATTTGGTGCCTTATTGATATGTGTTAATTTGATAATGTGTTAAAGCATGTTTGAATGGCCAAAGTGATATATGATGAATTAACCTCAACATGGTCAAGATATGGTATGGTTTGGAAAGGTTTTGAACTAGATAGGCATGAATCTAATATGGTGTGGTGATTTGGTACATTTGTTATAAATGACCTATATGGCTATTGGTGCTAGTTGTTGAATGGCATATTTGGTACCATTTGGTGTGTTATTGATAGGTAAATCAAATGGTATGTTTTGATGTAAACTTAGTTTGAAGTTAGTGAACATTTTTGGCAAATTTGAGTATATGGTTATACATGTTTAGGTGTTGAGATTGAAGTGCCCTTTGGGCATATTGGTTGTATGCAAATGAACCATATTTGGCTAGCTTGATTATGTATGGTCTTGATGCATTTTGATGGCTTGTTTAATTGTGCAAAAGTGATTGTAAGTACATGCATGAATGGGTGAGAAAAATGGCTTGGAAATGGCCTATTTTTTGTCCATACGGGCAGAGGCACGGGCGTGTGTCTCAACCGTGTGTGACATACGGCTTAGCGACACGTTCGTGTGTCCCCTGTAGCTTTCAAAGGGTTTCAAGTCAGGCTGTTACACAGCCTAACACACAGCCTGGAAGACGGGCGTGTGAGGTCATTTCGAAGGGTACATAGCCTGGTACTCGAGCGTGTGGCTTGGCCGTGTGACCCAAGTCAGTAAGTTACACGGGGACGAACACGGGCTAGGACACGGCTGTGTGTCCCTACTACAAATGTCCACACAGCATGAGACACGGGCATGTCTCTCAACCATGTGAGTCACACGGCCTGGCCACACAGTCGTGTGACCCCTGCAGTTTGAAAATTTTCATCTTTTCTCAAAAAATTCTAAATGTTTCCAGTTTAGTCCTGATTTGTATCTAATGTGCTTTTAGGGCCTCGAGGGCTCGTATAAGGGACAATATGTATGTTATTGATGTAATTTGCTATGATTGAACTTGTGAAGTAAATTATTTATATTTTTGATAGTTTTGAATTGTATACTCTGGTAATGCTCCATAACCCTATTCTAGCGACGAATATGGGTTAGGGGTGTTACAGACCATATTTTCCCAACTAGATGCCAATTTCATGTGTTGAGACTTTAGTTTCAATTGCATGTGGCCTTATACCAAGATTTCTCGTCCACAGGCCTAAATCAGCCTTCTATCCATATTCGAGAGAGGTTTAGCAAACTTACTTTAAGCAAGTAAACAAGGAAGAGAGCTTAGAAATATGGAAGAGAGTTGGGAGAATGTGGAACTATCTCTGTTACTAAAGCTAGCTTGGATACAAATGAAATAGGGGAGCCTCTCCTTATATAGAAAAGCCCCTTTCAATATAACGATTACTATTAATTTCAATGGACGGTCAAGATATAATTTTTGAACCTTCCTACTTAACTTATTAAATTCTATACAATGGTGGCATATTCTAGAACTACCGAAACATTTTACACGGATCCAGCCCCTTATTCAGACTTCTACAATCTTTTAGGGCACTTCGAGAATCTTGTGGCTCGATTCTCTCGTGTTTACTTAGTTTCGAGCTTGTTGAGGCCTTGCCAACTCCCGCGCCAAGTCTTTTTCCCTCGTCTTTGCATGACCATCGCTACTCTAGGAACCTCCGTTCTCAGTTCCTTCACTTCCATGTTGTCGATGCTTTCTCCACTCCTTGTGTTACACCTCTGTATGAGTATGGTTAGACTTCTTATTATTCAGTTTCACATTCTCCCTTGGTGCCTGATTGGCCTCTACTATGGGACACCTTCGGATGGCACCCAACCTTAACACCCATAGCTCCACGTCATGCGCATACTTTACCACTTGAATGCCACTAAGCCTACTTACTTGAAGCTCTTGGTCACTTCCACTACCATCAACTTCAGACTCCTCCAAGGTCTTCCCGATCGTGGACGCTTGGCCTTGGTCAGGCAATCTCGCACCCTATGGGGACCCTCATGTAAGAGGCAACTGAGTGGCTTTCTCTCTCCCACCTCCTTCACGATTACATCGAGGCACCCTTTGTCTGGTTGGGGTTTGGCTCGCCTTATGTTCTCATTCGATGAATCATCTCTATCGGCTCCCTCACTCTTTTTTCTTGCCATAGTTCTTGTGGGACTCAGTTCATTCATAGTTTGTAAGGTTTAAGGGTCATTTAAGAAATATAAAAAAAAAGTCTAAAACCATATTTCTTTGGTATTAAAAAAATCAAAAACCATAAATTATTGTCTGGGATTCTTACATCCTTACTAACTAAGTTGTCTGATTATCATAGTTGTATATGGATAAGGTAGGGATATGGATGTCCTGTATAAAGAAAACAACACTAGCACAATTCTATTGTTTTAAAAAGGACAAGACTGGGGAGAATCTTTGGTCATCAAGAAATTATAACCTTGTTTTGCATTATAGTATATATATATTTATACATATATGGGGAAGCTTTGTACAACTTTTTTGAATTCGTTATTAATAACCATGGAATCAAATAGTGGAGTAGATAATGGGAGAGAGATGTCATATTATTTTCATTTAACAATACACGACTTGCAAATGAATAGCTACTTTGCCTATTCCTTCTACTGTGTTGTATTAATTGCAAAGATATATATCCTAAGCAATCATCCTATCAAAGGCACATGATTCTATCGTGTAATCAAGTCGAGTCAAGCTTGAATAATTTCGAGATCAAACTTGACTTCAAAATCGAGACTTGATACTTAGCTCGAGCATCAAGTTTTAAGTTTGAGCTTGGCTCGAGACATACTAATAAAGTTATTCAAGCTTGATTAATCTAGTTAATTACATTAAAGTTATTCAAGCTTGATTAATCTAGTTAATTACATTTCTTACTTTAGCTTGAACTCGAGCTCGATTAGACTAGTTTGTAATTAAGCTCTTTCTATATAACAAGGGTAAAAATGAAATTTTACAATATAAAATTATATTAACATAAAAAGCTCGATTAAGCTTGCGAACCATTGAAATCAAATATTATGGTTGTTGAATTTAGCTCGATTGACAGCCTGAGCTATTTGAGCTCCAGCTCAATTTTATAATCACCAAATCAAATTCAATTTCTTTCGAGTTAAACTCGACTAGCTTGTAAGCACTAACGTCTCATTTACACCGTTAATGAATCTATCAACAATAATTATATGTATTTGTTGATGCAAGATACGATAGTGAAGAGAGTTTCAAAGTGGTTAACATTTAACACTATGAATAGCTTATTTGATTGTTATATGGTTAGGGTTTTGTTTAGAGTTTAGGATTTAACATTTCACACTATTGATAGCCACTATCGTAGAGACATGGCATGATGGAACCTCGTGTGCTTATGCTAAGGCTCAGGGGGCTGGTCCTTAGAGTTTTAAGAAATTCTGATACTAGACATGGACATGTTCTGAATTGAACGAGGTTGTAGATTGGCAAGCCCTCTTTCAATTCGCCATATCGATGCCTTTATGAGCATTATCACTTAAAAGTCCACCTTTCATTAGTTAAATAAATTTGATTTGTCGATCGATATGTCTTTTTTTCTTAATATAAAAATTACTACATAATGGGAGCATTACAAATACCATATTCCAATCGCCATTCTCAACCACCGATGGTTTCTTTCTTTGTTTACTCAATTAATGCTTTAAATATTATTATAATTAATACTTAAAACATATGTCATTGAATTAAGTGTGTTGACTTGATGGTTAAGTTGTTCACCATTCCGAATGTGGCCTAAATTTAGATCGCGCTAGTTGTGTTGTTGTTAAGGCTTTACCCTCATCTCATAATTCACAAAAAAAAAAAAAAAACACAGTTCACCAATCTACTAGTTTTAGTAGATTTGTTAAGAGTATAATATTCTAAATGAAATTATATATATGAAAAACAATTCATAAACTTAATGAAAAACATAACATTCTATTTATAGAAATAATTATTTATTTGTCAAAACCCTACAATTTTTTTAAATTGCAAATTATTTAATGATTTGTTGGCATTTCCTTAACAATCATTCTATGAATGAACCTTATGACTAGGACTCCACTACGAAACAACCAACTGGCCAATCCAAATAATACAACTCTAAAATACAATTATTTAATTTATCAAGGTTAATTTTTGTTTTTTTGTCCACTAAAATTTAGAATTTAATTATTATATTTAACATAGCGTAATTTGGTATTTCTATTTCTTTTTGTATTTTTCAAGGTCAAGAGGGACATCACCAGTAGGACTAGTAGCGGTAGCCTGAGAAGAACGAGAGGAACTAGCAGCACTACCATCTGTAGAAGCTCTAGTTGGTGCACTTTTAGGGCTTCCACCAGGGGATGAGGCCGCGACAGAAACCACGCCGGCAAGGGCAATCAAAACCAAAACAAGAACAACAAGTTGGCGTGCCATTTTTGTTTCGTAATGTGGTTTGTGTTTATTAAGCAAGAAAATTGAGAAAAGAGAGAAAAATGTGATTAGGACTGGAGAGATGCAATATATTTGTAATCATGATTAGTGTATTAATACTAGTAAATTATCGTATCATGCGGCAATTAGTTCTCTTTTAATTTTAAACTTAGCCACTAATCATACGATTTTTAAGTTCGGCAATCCTATAATTATTGAAAATTAGGATTGGTGAATGTTAATTATTAGAATGGCCAAAAATAGATAAAATTAATTTCATTTTATATCATTACTAATGGTATAAATATCAAATTTATACATGAAATTTGATCTAATGTGTAATGCTATACATTAACTTTGATTTTGTGTGATTCTATACATGAAATTTTTGTTTGATTCAATCTTCATAGATAACTAACAACATTATCAAATTTGCATAATTTTACGTTATATATTGCATACACAAAAAATTATATTAATCCAAAATGAAAATAAATGTATGTATTCATTTTTTAAATGTGTATAATTGAATCAAAATCAAAGTTTCATGTATATATATGAACCAAAATTCAAGTTTCATGTGTATAATAAAAGTTCATGTATCAAATTGCACATTGAACCAAAGTTCATTTATAAATTTGATATTTATCCCTTTCCTAAATTATTCATAAAATTTTTAGTTAATTGCACCAGACATACTCGAACTATGTATCTCATTTTAAATTGGTCCCCAAATTTCAAAACATTCTAATTACATTTCCAAGCTATCAATGTTAAATCAATCAGGCATTGTCATTATTGAAACTGTTAATTTAACAGTTAAATGGCATGTAAAATCTTATGTGACATTTTAAAGAAAAGTAAAATGTTGTTGTATAAGTTTTAAAATTAAAAACTAAAAATAAAGTAAAACCGAAAAAAGAGAGAGTAAACAATAATTTCTCTAAAAGATACACTAATGAGGTATTGAACCCCTTCCATTTTAGATGCTATACTTGTAACACCCTTAATCTGTCTTCATTATCAGGTTAAGGTTACGGAGTATTACAGCACACTTTCAATCAAATGACATCACAAAACCATTCAAATATTAATTTAGAAATCAATATTCAATCCACACATTAAGCATATCATATATTCACTTATAGGCCTTAGATTGAGCTTACGGGACCTTAAAAATAGTTTGGAAACAATTAGGGACTAATTTGAAACAAAATAGAAAAACATGGGAAAATTTAAAAATTTTGGATACAGGGGTCACACGACCGTGTGACAGAGCCTAGGTCGTGTGTCCTAGGAACATGGCCGTGTGGCCAAACTGTGTAAAACTCAAAATTTGGGTCACACGACCGTGTGTCCTGTAACACCCCTAACTCGTAATGTAACAGTCCAATTTAGACCCTAGTCGGAATAGTGGCTTCGGGACCACAAATTTGAGTTAGAAAAATAATTTAATATTATTTTCTGTGTCTGCAATACATGACTAAGCATGTGTGAAAGTTTCGTGATCTAATTTGATTGTTTGTGTGCTTAATTTGATAAAAGGATTAAATCGCATAAAGCGTAAAAGTAGCTCTCTATTTGATTAATGGCCAAATTGATGTGGCTTTAAATGTGGAGGCCTTATGAGGAAATTAAGCCACTATTTAGTAAGTGGTTGGTTAAATGACAAAATAACCTTATTATATAAATATGTTTTATATGTTAAATGAAAGATTAATTTAGTAAATGAATAATAATGTATTTATAATTAAACAAAACCAATTGAAAGCCATGCTCATCTTTTGTTTTATGACCGAAAAAAAGAAAAAGAAAGCAAGGGTTTTGAGCTTTGCATATTCCGCTACTTCAAAGCTAAATTAAGGTATGATTTTGACTCTATTTTTTATAATTCCTACGTTTCTGTAATCGTTGCTTTGTGTTCTTCAAAACCCATGTTTCAATTTTGTGAATTGATGATGTTTTTGAAATGAGCCATTGATGAACACATGACTTTTCTGAAGCTTGATGGTGAATTATGAAAGATATGTGTTTGATTAACATAGTTTATTCTTGAGTTTTTGATGAATTTGAGTATTTTGGATGTAATTGAGAAAATGATTATTTGAGGGACTAAACTGTGAAATAAATGAAATGTGTGGACTTGAATGAGCATGGGTGATATTCGGCCAAACATGAGTATCATGAAATTTTGTGTATTTTGTTATTTTTGTGAAATAGGGACTAAAATGTCCAAATGTGAAAATATGTGGGCTAAATTGTAAATTGCCCTAAAAGTGTGTTCTTGGATTGAATTGATTGAGTTGTTGAATAAATGGATTAAATTTGAATATGTATAGATCAAGAACCGAAGAATATGGACTTAGATCGCGGAAAGTCAAAAGTGGTCGAATAACCGAATCCGAGGTAAGTCAATATACAAATAAATGTCTTTGAATTGACTTATTTGGGAATATATGAAATTTGAATTGCTATGAATAATACTCAAGATGATAATATATGAGATCCGAGATAGTATCGACAAGGTATCAAGTCTGTGAAGTCCCGTACGAACCTAGGAATAAATAGGATTATATATGTCATGACATAGGTGTTCGATATGTGATATCATGTAAGACCACATCTGGGACGTTGGCATTGATTTGAGATTTCGTGTAAGACCACGTCTGAAACGTTGGCATCGATATGAGATTTACGTGTAAGACCATGTCTGGGACATTGGCATCGTATTGATTCGTGTAAGACCCTGTCTGGGACAGTGGTATCGATATCCGAGTACATGTAAGACCTCGTCTGGGACGTTGGCATTGTACGACTATTCTAAGCACTCTGAGTATACTATTAGATTCCAAACGGTTCAACGGGCAAGTCCGAGAAAAGAATGATTACGTGAAATATATATCCATTTCAGGTATGTTGTTATGAATGCTTGTATAAGCATGAAATGTGAGTAAGTATGTGCATTGATGTAAAGGAACATTTGAGATATATGTATGTTTGTGATATGAGCAAAAGAGATGCTTGAGATATGATGGATTGGTAAGCAATGACAAACCAAGTGAGCCAAGAAGGTTACCTATGTGCTTGATATGAAGACATGTTAATGAATTTAAATAGCTATGCTTATGAATGATTTATGTTAAGTTTATTTGTATATGAGTTACTAAGCTTTTGGAAAGCTTACTTTGTGTGTGTTTGTTCTGTTTTATAGATCGTTAAAGCTACAAGAGGCTCAGGCACCGTCGAGGATCATCATCACACTACCTAAACTCATTTTGGTACCTTTTGAAAAGTGTATATAGCTAAATATGGCATGTATAGGCTAGTCATTTTGGAACATGTTTGAGATGTGTTAATAGCCATGTGATGTGGCTAGATAAATGATGGTAATATACTTGAGTGATTGTGGTATGTGATGCATGTTATGTTATGGCTTGATAGCAAAGAAATAGTCAAATGAATGGTAAGCTTAGTGATGGATTAATGCTATAGTGATTTAGTGAAATTGTGGGTGAATCATGCTTGGTTTTACATGTGATTTAGTAGTGCTATTTGGTATACAAGTTGGCATGTTTAGAAAGGTAATTGAATGGAATGATAGGTTGAATATTTGACATGATTTTGGTTACAAATTGTGTATGGGATATTACTTGTTTAAGCTTGTAGGGATGACCCTTGTGTGGGTGGCAATTTGGCCTTGTAAATGGCCTATAATTGCCCACACGGTTGAGCACACGGGCGTGTGGCTCGACCGTGTCCCTCGTGGTTGCAATTTGAAACAAGTCAGGCTCGACCACGGGTAAGACACACGGGCGTGTGACTGGTCGTGTGGTGCAAGTCAGGCTCGACCACGGGTGAGGCACACGGGCGTGTCCACGGCTGTGTGGACAAGTCAGTATGTATGCCCTATTTTGACACGGCTTAGACACACGGACGTGTCTGAGGTCGTGGAAGGCACACGGCCTGCTCATACGGGGGTGTGACCTCTGTAACTTAGAAGAATTTTAAAATTTCTGAGAATTTCCGTATGTGTTCGGTTTAGTCCCAGCCCTATTCTATAGCATGCTTAAGGTCTTGTTGACCTATTTAAGGGACACTTTGATGTGATTTGTCAGATTAATTTATGAATTGTCCGTAAAAGTTTTTGATTGTCCGGTAATGCCTCTTAACCCTAAACTGGCGATGGTTACGGGTTAGGGGTGTTACATTTGGTTGGTATCAGAGCTACAGTTTAGTCGATTCTCAGACTAACGTAGCGTGTGAGAGTCTAGCTATACATGCTATATATCTGAACTGTGATAGTGTGATGAATCCTGACATGTGAAATGTGTTTATCGTATAGTAATGGATCTCGAAAGAGCCGTAGCTGACGATGTAGAAAGCAATGCGCCTGCTCCCGCTCAAGGGACGGTGCCATCTGATTCGAGACCGGCTACTAGCGGTCAAGAGGGAGAAGCTAAACAAGCTTTCTTCCAAATGATGAGTGAGTGGTTCACTCAGTTTGTAAGAAATAATCCGACTGTTTCACAACCTCCGCCCCCGCTTAATCAACCTCAGACTTCTGCTATACCTCCGACTATGAATCTAAATTTGTTGAATAAGTCTCCGGTTGACAAAATCCATAAATATGGGGCTGAAGAGTTCAAGGCCACCAGTGATGACGATGCCGAGAAAGCTGAGTTTTTGCTTGAGAACACAATCCCGGTATTTGATGAAATGTCACTAAATCCTGAAGAATGCATAAAATGTGTTGTTTCTTTGTTACGAGATGCAACCTATCAATGGTGGAAGACTTTGATTTCTGTGCTTCCAAAGGAACGAGTTACTTGGGATTTCTTTCAGACTGAGTTCAGGAAGAAATACATTAGTCAGAGATTTATAGATCGGAAACGAAAGGAATTTCTAGAATTGAAATAGGGTCGTCTGTCTGTCACTGAGTACAAACGAGAGTTCGTGAGACTAAGTCAGTATGCTCGTGAATGTGTATCGACCGAGGCAATAATGTGCAAAAGATTTGAAGATGGCTTAAATGAAGATATCCGTTTGCTAGTAGGGATTTTGGAAATAAAAGAGTTTATTATGCTTGTTGATCGAGCATACAAAGCTGAAGCACTCGGGAAAGATAAAAGGAAAGCTGAGTCTGAAGCTAGAGATGAGAGAAAGAGATTTCCGAGTAAATCATTTCAGTCTGCATCAAAGAAATTCAGATATGAATATAGCCGTTCCAAGGCTAATATGGGACATTCGAATAGAGATCGTGCGAGGCCACAGCCGAATTCCAAAGCTCCAGCAACTTCGATGGCTAGTGTTGGAAATGTTCGATCCGAGAGACCTGAATGTAAACATTGTAGTAAAAGACATCCGGGAAGTTATAGATTAAATGATCGAGCCTGTTTTAGATGTGGATCATTAGACCATTTCATCTGAGATTGCCCAGAGTCTGTTGAGCAAGAGATTGTTCAGAATTTGAGATCCGATAATGTTCTAGCGAGAGGTAGACCTTCTCGAAATGCATGAAATGTCAGTGGTAGTCAGAGAACTACGAAAGATTCAATTGCGAGATCTGAAGCTAGAGCGCCTGCCAGAGCATATGCCATCCGAGCTCGTGAGGAAGCTTCATCTCCGGATGTTATAACGGGTACATTTACTCTTTGTGATACTTCTATGATTGCATTAATAGACCCAGGTTCTACTCATTCATATATATGCATGAACTTAGTATCCAGTAAGACTTTGCCTGTAGAGTCTACTGAATTTGTTATTAGAGTATCGAACCCCTTAGGTAATAGTGTCCTGGTTGATAAAGTATGCAAGAACTGTCCGTTGATGTTTAGATATGTTTGTTTTTCGGCTGATTTGATGCTATTACCATTTGATGAGTTTGATATCATTTTGGGAATGGACTAGTTGACACCACATGATGCTGTTGTGAATTGCAAAAGAAAGACCATTGATTTGAGATGTCAGAGTGATGAAATAGTTCGGGTTGAGTCTAATGATTTGAATGGGTTACCTGCTGTGATATCTGTGTTAAAAGCTCAGAATTACTTGAGAAAGGGTTATGAAGCTTATTTTGCTTATGTGACTGATTTGAAAGTAACTGAAAAGAAAGTTGAATCGATGCGCTTGTTATGTGGAATTCACGATGTATTTCCTGAAGAACTACCGGGATTGCCTCCGATACGCGAAGTTGAATTTGGTATAGATCTGTTGCCTGGTACGACTCCTATTTCGATGGCTCCGTATAGAATGACACCAACAAAGCTAAAAGAATTAAAGTCACATTTACAAGAATTGACTGACAGAGGGTTTGCAAGACCGAGTTTTTCAACTTGGGGTGCTCCTGTTTTGTTTGTGAAAAAGAAAGATGGCACGATGAGAATGTGTATTGACTATCGTTAGTTGAACAAGGTGATTAGAAAGAACAAATATCCTTTGCCCAGAATTGATGATTTATTTGATCAGCTTAAAGGAGCCACTGTGTTTTCAAAGATAGATCTGAGATCGGGATACTATCAGTTGAGAGTAAAAGATTCGGACACATACGAAAACTACTTTTAACGAGGTACGGGCATTATGAGTTTTTAGTTATGCCTTTCGGACTAACCAATGCTCCTGCTATTTTTATGGATCTGATGAACAGAATTTTCAGACCGTACCTAGATCGATTTGTTGTTGTATTTATTGACAACATTTTGATTTATTCTCGAGATGAAACTAAACATGCTGAACATCTGAGAATTGTGTTGCAAACTCTGCGAGATAAGCAATTGTATGCAATGTAACAGCCCAATTTTGACCCTAATCAAAACGGTAGTTTTGAGACCACGAATCCGAGTCAAAAAAATATTTTAATATTATTTTCTATGTTCATTATGTGTGAATTGGTGTGTGTGAAATTTTCGTATTAAAATTTGATCGTTTTGGTGCTTAATTGTGAAAAAGGGCTTAATCGCGTAAAATGAAAATTTGATGGTTAAATGAGATAGTGCTTAATTGATGTTTTCTTAATAAATTGGAGGCTTTAAATAGAAAATTTACCATAAAAAAATGAGTAGTGGCCGGTTGGTAATGCATGTAATAGTGATTTGATTTGTTTGTTTTATTTTATAATATAATGTTATAATTTAATATTTGTTAAATATTATATTTGGTAAAAAGATGAAAATGTTCATCTTCTTTATTTCTTTTTGATCGAAACTAAGATAAAGAAGAGAAAGTTTAAGCTTGAAACTTTCAGCCCTTGCATGCTTGATTAAGGTATGTAATTGAGTTCGGTTTTTGATGATTTTTACGTTTTTGAGATCGTTGCTTTGAATACTAGCTAGCCCAAGTTGGAATTTTTGAATTTGATGATGTATTCATGAAATGCCATTGTTGATAGCTTGATGAAATTGATGTTTAGTGAAGGAAAATAAATATAGGATGTTAGATTGTTAAGTTTAATTAAGGCATTTTTTATAGAAATGTCTAAATAGGATTAAATTGTGAAATTTGAAAATTGAGGGGTCAAAATGTGAAATAAATGAAATATGTGGGCTTTTATGAACACCATGAAAATTCGGTCAAACATGGGTACCTTGAAATTTTGAGTATTTTGTGTTTTGTGCAATAGGGACTAAATTGTTAAAATTGTAAATGTTAGGGGTAAAATAGTAATTTGCCCATTTATGTGTTTTTGGATTAAATTGAATGAAGATATGTTTGAATGAGCTAAATTTGAAATTTATTAGATCAAGAACATAAAGGATCGGGATTGGATCGGGGAAAAGCGAAGTTAGTCGAATAGTCGGAAAATATAGTTCGTCGATACTCGAGGTAAGTTTTTAAGCAATTGAGTTGAATTGGATTTATTTATAATGGTGTACATGAATTTAATGTGATATCTATAGATGTGAATAGTATAGCCGAATGTGAGGTAGTATATATGCCATTGGTACACCCGAATGGGATGTTGATTATTGAGATCGAAATAAGCTAATTTGTATATTTATAGTTGATGTTTAATTCTTATGTGTGTGTCTATATAAATGTATAACAAGATTGAGAAATGCACTAAGTGTTCGAAATCGGTTACTATGCACTAAATGTGCGAATTGAATTACCGAGCACTATATGTGTGAAATCGATCAATGAGCACTATGTGTGCGAAATCGATTAATGAGTAATAAGGGTACGAATTCATTTTCAATTCAAAGATTAAATTTGGTAAGTATTGAAACTACGAGAAGTGGTATTTGAAATCAAGAGCAAGTGATTATTTGTGGATTGGATTAGTTTGGATAATATAAATTGAGATGTGCAAATGTTTACAAAATCATATTGATTGTTATATGAATTACAAAATGTGATTCGGATATGTGGAATTTTGGTATGAGATATATGTTTGAATAGTTTGGAACTTGAATATACGGATAATGCATAGGAATGAAATATTTATATTAGGTTCGTCTTGAAATTGAGAGATACGAAATGTTTTTGTGGTTGCACAAGTAAATGAGTAGTTGATGGATCTTTGTCTTTTAATTTTTTTGTTAAATTTATAATATAATGATATAATGCATTGTTGTCACGAAATTGCTTATAACTTACTAAGCTATGATAGCTTACTGTATGTGTTTAATTGTATTGTTTTATAGATTTTGGAGACAAGTTACGAGCTCGGGGATCATCGTCAAAGTCTATTACACTATCTACTAACTTTGGTATTTTACAAGCTGAATTTTTGAAACTATGGCATGTATAGGTTGGGTTATATTTTGAAATGATTGTTTTGGGTTATGTATATGTATATATTATGCCATGCGAAAATGGCTAAATATTAATACTTAGGACTTATGCGAATTTGGTCATGGTGTTGGCTTATTATGGAAGTATATTTTATAGTGTAATTATACTTGTGTTTGGTAGTATGGTTGATAATGATGTTATTCAGATATGTACTTGATTAAGTATTTAGCTCATTTTAGAAGTATATCATATAGTATATTATGTGTGATGGATGTTCTTATGACTCGATTTAAATATTAAAGTAGTTGATGAATGTAATTTTGATTGAGCATGGCTTTATAAACTATGGATGAAAATATCATTGTTTGTTAGTTAGTCATATTGATACGGTTTGAATTGATAAGGGATGCTATGATTCATGAAAGATTTAATGGATACTTGGGTTGGTATAATGTGTAATAATATTAAGGCTAATTTGATAGCCGAATATGTGATAGGTGAATTGGTTGTTTATAAAAAAAATTTTGGTATAATGTTTAGGCATATTATTTGACTTGTAAACCAGATATGCTATCAATTATCATTTGTGACCGAAAATGATTAATGATATTATAGTGAAAGGTGTATAAATTAGTAAGTATAAGATTATATTGGACCATTTAGTAATGTTTTCTTTTGTCGTATAAATAAATGTTTTAAAATATATACTTGGTTTATGAAATGAAATATGCTTGTTTATTAATTAGGTATTCGATAATCATGCTTGTAGTATTTGTATGTTTCGAACTTTATGTCTATTAAGTATAAGTAGTTTCGCTTTAATACATGTTAGTTGGATTCAAAATTTGATTAAATAAATGATAAATATATGTTTGAACTTTGAAGTATGGATTGTTTATGTATTATTAGTAATAAAGCACGAATGGATTTTTGTTAGTTAAGTGATCTATATATGATAAAATGATTTATATGAGCGTGCTGAACTAAGTTATGTCAGGTAATGCCTCGTAACCTTAATCCGACGACGGATACAGGTTAGGGGTCTTACATTTGATTGGTATCAAAGCTACAGTTTAGTTGATTCTCAGACTAACGTAGCGCGTGTGAGTCTAGCTATACATGCCATAATTTTTACTGTGATAGTGTGATGACTCCTGACAATGAAATATGTTTTTTTTCTTCTTTCGTATAGTAAATGGATCCTGATCCCGAATAAGCCATGGCGAGGATGTCGAGAGTGTGGCACTGCTCGCGCAAGAGGGACCGCGCGGTTGAATCTCGACCGACCACGAGAAACCAAGATGAGGGGCTAAGCAAGCCTTCTTTAGTATAATGAATGATTGGATTAATCAGTATATCCGGACAAATCCAGCTGTTCAACAACCCCCGAACCAAAGTAATCCACCTGTAGTACCTGTGGTACCCCCGATCGTTAATCCTAAGAGATTAAATAAGCCTCATGTTGACAGAATCAGAAAATATGGGGCTCAAGAGTTCAAAGCCATAGCGGATGATGATGCTGAGCGAGTTGAATTTTGGCTCGATAATATGATTCGTGTTTTCGATGAATTATCTTGTACACCCGAAGAGTGCCTGAAATGTGTTATATCCTTATTACGGGATTCTGCCTACTATTGGTGGAACACTCTGGTTTCGATTGTTCTGAAGGAACAGGTCACTTGGGACTTCTTTCAGGCAGAGTTTCGTAAGAAGTTTATTAGCCAGCGATTCATCGATCAAAAACGAAAAGAATTTCTCGAGCTTAAACAGGGTCGTATGACTGTATCTGAATATGAACGTGATTTTGTGAGACTCAGCCGATATGCCAGCGAGTGTGTTTCATCTGAGGCTGCTATGTGTAAAAGATTTGAAGAAGGGTTGAGCGAAGACATAAAATTTCTTGTTGGTATACTGTAAATAAATGAATTCGTGGTACTCGTTGAACGAGCCTGCAAAGCTGAAAAGCTAGGAAAAGAGAAACGAAAAGCTGAGTTCGAAGCTAGAGATTTCCGTAAGAGATCGATGGGTAAAACTTCTCAATCGGCATCAAAGATGTTCAGAAATGATAATAGCCGATCTAAGACTAATGTTGGGTTTTCTATAAGAGAGCGACCACCAATAAGTTCACGAGCCACCTCAATAGCTAGTGTTGGCAATACCCGACCAAATAAACCCGAGTGTCAGCAGTGTGGTAGGCGACATCTTGGTGAATGTTGGGGCAAGTTCAACAACCGAGTTTGCTACAAGTGTGGTTCACAAGATCATTTTATTCGGGATTGCCCGGAGTTAGCTGAGAAGGATAATGCTCAGAGTGTGAGACCGAGCGGTGCTGCAACTAGAGGTAGACCACCTCGAAATGTGGGAGGTAGAAGCGGCACTCAGAGAGGGACTTCGGATACAGCTATTCGACCAGAGGCTCGTGTGCCTGCCAGAGCCTATGCCATCCGTGCCCGAGAGGAGGCTTCAACTCCAGATGTTATCACTGGTATATTTACTCTCTTTAATGCTAGTGTAATTGCTCTGATTGATCCCAGTTCAACTCATTCCTATGTCTGTGAAACATTGGTATTTAGTAAGACTCTACCTGTTGAGTCTCCTGAGTTTGTGATTCAGGTTTCGAACCCCCTGGGACAGAGTGTGCTGGTTGATAAGGTGTGCAAGAAATGCCCTTTGATGATTCGAGATTCATGTTTTCTGGATGATTTGATGTTACTACCATTTGATGAGTTTGATATTATCCTCGGTATGGATTTTTTAACCATACACGATGCTATAGTGAATTGTAGACGAAAGACTATTGATCTGCGGTGCCTGAATAATGAGATAATTCGAATTGAGTCTACCGATCTGAATGGATTACCAGCAGTGATATCCTCGATGTTGGCTCGGAAACATATGAGAAAGGGTTGCGAAGCTTACTTTGCTTATGTGATTGATAGTAAAGTGACCAAAAAGAAGATTAAATTTGTACCTGTTGTATGTGAGTATCCGGATGTGTTTCCGGAAGAATTGCCGGGTTTGCCACCTGTTCGGGAGGTAGAGTTTGGTATTGAGTTAATGCCAGGGACGACTCCTATTTCGATAGCTCCATATAGAATGGCACCGACTGTGTAACACCCCAAATCCAGCCTAGATGTTACGATCGGATCTGGCATGTCACATGGAAAGGTTCTTAAAGAAACTTCGTGATCGTTTAAAAATTTTGAGTTTTGTTTCCATTTTGAAAATCAGATGTTTTTAAGGTTTTCTTGCAAAAAGTTATAAATATTACTAACACCGCAACTTGTTTTATAACACAAAAACCAGATTCAGTGGATTTTTGAAATGTGCCGTTTTGAAACAGTTATTGTAGTTTTAAGAAAATCCCGAGTTTATTCATTTATCGGTTGTGAACCGTTCACTAATATTTTGGAAAATAGTAACTTACGTTTTTAGTAAAATCCCGTATTGATCATTTCATAATAGATATTAGCCGCATTAAAACAAAACCAACATAAAATCCCAGTGGCCTTATTATAGAACATAATCCCAAATTAACATAAAATTTAAAGGAAAGAAAAACAGAGTTTACTAAAGAAACGATGTATGGCCACCACAGAGTCCACCCCGGCTCTAATCCCCAAAGCTAAGGATTACCTGCAAAATTAAGCAGAGGGGTGAGTTACGAGAACTCAGTGTGTAATCCCCTAAATGAACATTAACTGGGCCCGAGCCCATTCAGATACAAATAGGGCTTTAGCCCTTACGAAATCAAACTGAGCGAAGCCCATACGGAAACGAACTGGGCCTGAGCCCTTTAGCATGGTAAAACAGAGAAATGCATGCAATGCAACCAGCCTAACCTAATATTCCATCCGCTACACACCACCCGTTCCAGTCAAACACACCAGTGGGGATTTCTACAATAAACCCTCATCCGCTACACACCATCGATGGCAGTCATGCTGCTCATCACGAAAAATTGAATGCTACCGAAATAAAGTGATAGAGTCACCGAAATATGTGGCAGAGCCACCGAAATAAACTTCCCCAATCAATCAATATCCATTTCCCATGCATCATGTTATATCATCATAATGTGGTGAATGCATACATATATCAATGTACATCAGATAATCAGAACACACGTACAATCATGCTAATTTATCCAAATGGTATAGTCGTAAATTTTACTTACCTGGTATATCTCCAACTTTACCCACTAGGGTACCTCACTGCAATCCCATTAAGGGTATTTCAGTTTTTAGCCGATACATAGTATAACACAATCAAAACGAAATAAATGTGTGAGGTTACACACCTTACTACGCGAAGAACTATACACTCCTGCTCGTCGTCGCCCTTACTAGCCTGAACAACAGCAATTTGCCTATCCCAAACAGATGTCGGCTCCCTTCCATAGCCCGGCGGAAAATCCCGAATCGCTGACACCCTATGTCGTTTGAACTTAGGAGCAGAGGCTACGAGTCCACTCCCCTCGGGCTCCTTAATCGATGCCCCCTTAGAATGGCTACCACTCACCTCCTTGAAGAAAGTCCCGATCAGAATATGTCAAAACTCTAAGGTCGAAAGTGACAAAACACCACACTACTTACCAAGAATACGGCACTTCTTTGCTATACCCAAATGTTGGTTACTTCTTTCGATTACCAGGTTGAGTGCCTAAATAAAGCATGAGTTAGAACTGATGCTCCAAAATAAAGAAGAAACGGCCTTTCGGCCTAAATGAAACGTGAACGAGGGTATCCAACCATCTCTATTCGGCCATGGCTACTTACCGAAATTCCCCTGGTTCGACAATTAACCCCCAAAGGTTCTAACTTCCACAAAGAAATAACCACGATTCCGAGTGAAGAGGAGTACTCAGATTCGGCCTAAAAAGAGAGGAGTCAAAGGATGACTGCTTCGATTCTTTAGAAGAGAGAGAAGAAGAAAAACATACGAAGAGAGAAACCCATTACCTTGGAACTAGCAAGAACCGAATGAAGAGGGACTTTCGACAGACAAAAGAGATCCTAGCACTTTGCTTCTTGATGTTCGACTAACCGCAAAAGATGAAAGAGACGGATTTAGCTTGACACAAGAGGGGTTTCGGCTTGCAAAAGAAAATGAATAGGAAAGAATGAAGGAGCAAAGAAGAAGACACAAGATTTGGCTACTAGCAAAATAACAAGAATATGACCCGATTCAACTGAGTAATTCGGCTTAGGTATATGGAAGTCAAAGAAAATAGAAGGGTGTGGAAGATGATTCGGTCAAGAGGAGAAGAAATGGAATGTTGGAGGGATTCGGCTACAGGTGTTTGGCGAAAACCAAAGGAAGATAGTGTCTAAAACAAAAGAAATGAGTAGGAGAAAGAGTTACTAAAATGTTTAAGGCTCGGCAAGAAGAAATGGAAGCAACAAAAAAACTTGAAATGCTCTTAGCCAAAAGATGCAAAAAGGGTAAACTCTCTCAAATGAGCACTTGAAGAAACGACACTCTCCCTACACACTTATGATCGATTATGCTACAAATGCCTAAGAAACTAAAGGGAATTCGGCACACACACACACCCAACAGAAAATGCCCCCTAACACCTCCCCACTTTCGGCCAAACACCTCCCCACACCAACTCCCACGATATTCTCCTTGATTTTCTCCCCCACTCACTTTCCATCCACCATTTGAAATGGTTGACCAATTCAAACCCCCAAACTCCTCTCCTCCATCCATTCAAACCCATTTGACCCATTCAACTCCTCCTTGGTAGAGTCCCAGCCGAATGCCACCTCTTCTCCACCTTGAGCACAAAAATAAAGCTCCATGATGCAGCAGATGGGATTCGAACTCCTCCCCCTGTGCTCTACTAATGACGCCAACACCACTCCACCAAGAGCTCCTTTTGTGTCATCAAACACAAATAATTATCCTTAAGGCCTGCTTCCACTAGCTCTCTCCCCTTATGCCCAAAAAAGTAAAATTTTACCAAAGCTCTGGCTCGAACCTGAGCCTCTCCAGGACCCCCAAACACACCTAAGTAACAAGCTAAGTGAGCTAAAAGCATGCAACAACACAAAAATGCCAGACCCCTAATTTAAGGATGTTACAGAGTTACCCCCTTAAAGAAATTTTGGCCTCGAAATTTACCGGATTAAAAGAGGTGAGTGTATTATTATCGCATCACCTCCTCCGGCTCCCACGTGGCTTCCTTTGAACCATGATTACGCCACAATACTTTAACAAGTGGAACCAATTTCCTCCTCAATACCTTAATATCCCGATCCAAGATCTGCACTGGTTCTTCTTCGAAAGACAGATCAGGTCTCACCCCAATTTCTTCCACTGGCACTACGTGAGATGGATCTGAACGATAGCGCCTTAGCATAGAAACATGGAATACATTATGTATCTAACTCAACTCCGGGGGTAACTCAAGCTGATAAGCCACTGGTCCCACACATTTCAACACTCGATAAGGCCCGATAAATCTAGGGCTCAACTTGCCCTTCCGTCCAAATCTTAAAACCTTCTTCCAAGGTGAGACTTTCAAGAAGACACGATCCCCCACCGAAAATTCTATCTCCCTACGCTTCAGATCCGCATACGATTTCTGTCTATCAGAAGCTTCTTTTAACCGGTCTCAAATCAGCTTAACCTTTTCCTCCATTTCTGAGATCAATTCCGGACCCAACAACCGTCGCTCACCTAAATCTGACCATACAACGCCTCGTAAGGTGTCATCTGAATGTTGGACTGATAGCTATTATTCTACGCGAATTCAGCCAACGACAGGTAATCTTCCCAACTACCTCTAAAGTCAATCACACAGCCCCTTAACATGTCCTCCAGAATCTGAATTACCCTTTCGATTGACCATCGATGCCGTGGGTGAAGGTGATTTGTCTTTGAAATCTAGCCTTGTACCCAAAGCTTCATGCAATGCCTTCCAGAATCGCGATGTAAACCTAGGGTCCCTGTCTGATATGATAGACACTGGTACCCCATGCAGCCTCACAATTTTTGCCACATACAAACTTTGGCCAATTCTCAGAGCGAATAGTCAGCATTTAACCAGTATGATGAAGTGTGGACTTAGTCAACCGATCAATGACTACCCACACTGAATCCTTCTTAGTAGGCATTAAGGGTAGCCCACTAACAGAGTCCATCGTTATCCTCTCCCACTTCCAAAGTGGAATCTTCACCGGTTGTAGCAACCCCGAAGGTAACTGGTGCTCTGCCTTCACTTGCTGGCATGTCAAACACTTACCCATGAAGTCGGTGACTTCCCGTTTTAGACCAGGCCACCAATACGATTCACGTAAGTCCCGATACATCTTGCTTCCACCGGGATGCATAGCGTATGGGCTACTATGCGCTTCCCGCAAAATCATCTGCCTCAACTCAGAGTCCTTCGGCATACAAAATCTTCAACGTAAACACAATACACCTTCACTGTTCAGACCAAAATCCCCTGTCTCTCCACTCTCCACTTGCTGAAGTCGAGAACCTAATGATTCATCCAATAATTGCTTCTCTTTAATCTAACATATCCATAACGGTTTCACTTGAAGTTCCGCTAGCAAGCTACCATCTTCATAAAGGCTGAGATGAGCGAACATTGCTCTCAAATCCGATATCACCTTATGACTTAATGCATCTGCCACCATGTTAGCTTTACCCGGGTGATACTCAATCGAGTAGTCATAGTCTTTTAGCAATTCTATCCACCTCCGTTGTCTTAAATTCAACTTCTTCTGGGTAAGGAGATATTTCAAACTCTTATGGTTCGTATAGATAACCGACTTCTCTTCGTACAGATAGTGTCTCCATATCTTTAGGGCGAACACCACTGCAGCTAACTCCAAATCATGAGTGGGATAATTCATCTCATGCGGTCTTAGTTGACGAGATGCATACGCTACTACCTTCCCTTCTTGCATTAGCACACATCCCAAACCTGTGTGCGATGCATCACAGTAGACGATAAATTCCTTCCCAGCCTCAGGCTAAATCAATACTGGTGCCTCAGTCAGAATCTTCTTTAACTTTTCAAAACTTTCCTGTTGCTTATCGGTCCACACAAAATGGTACTCCCTTCCCCAATAACTTGGTTAAAGGTGCAGCAATCAACGAAAACCCTTCAACGAACCTTCTGTAGTACCCAGTCAAACCTAGAAAATTTTGAATTTCTGACACAGACTTCGGTGGTTTCCAGTCCAAAACAGCTTCGATCTTTCGAGGATCAACCCTAATCCCCTCGGCAGAAACAACATGCCCCAAAAAGGTCACTTCCTTCAGCCAAAATTCACACTTGCTAAATTGGCATACAATTGCTTTTCTCTCAAAATCTGCAGAACTGTCGGAAGATGAGAATCATGCTCCTCCTCTGTCCTTGAGTATACCAAGATGTCATCTATGAATACCACCACGAATTGGTCTAGATAGGGTTGAAAGACCCGGTTCATCATGTGCATAAAAGCGGCTGGTGCATTAGTCAGTCCGAACGGCATTACTAGAAACTTGTTATGTCCATAACGAGTTCGAAAAGCAGTCTTGTGAATATCCGCCTCCTTAACCTTTAACTGATGGTACCCTGATCTCAAATCTATCTTCGAGAAAACTGAAGCTCCTCGCAGCTGATCGAACAAATCGTCAATTCTTGGTAGCGGGTACTTGTTCTTAATAGTCAACTTGTTCAATTGGCGATAGTCTATGCACATACGCATCGACCCATCCTTTTTCTTCACGAACAAAACTGGCGCTCCCCACTGAGATACACTTCGTCTGATAAATCCACGGTCCAACAGTTCTTGGATCTGAGCCTTTAGTTCTGCCAGCTCCTTCGGTGCCATCCTATAAGGAGCGATGGACACCGGAGCCATTCCTGGCAATAGCTCAATGCCAAATTCGACCTCGCAGTCCGAAGGCAATCCCAGAAGCTCTTCAGGAAAGACGTCCGAGAACTCTTTCACGGTTCTGACATCTTCAACAGATAATTCCTTGGCATCAGATGCACTGACGAAAGCCAAGAATGCCTTATACCCTTTTTGCACCATCTTCCCTGCCTTTAATGCCGAAACCACATTGGACAGGTAATATCTCCTTTCTCTTATCACAATTACTTCCTAATCCTCTGGAGTTCTTAAAACCATACGCTTAGCAGCGTAGTCCAAGTTCGCACGGTGTTTAACTAACCAGTCCATGCCTAAGATCAGATCAAACTCGCCGAACGGTAGTTCCATCAAGTCTGTCGGAAAAACTACTCCTTGAATTTCTAAAGGCACATTCCTAAATAACTTGTTCACTACCATAGATTGTCCTAAAGGGCTAACTACAGACATTTCTCTAGCGGCAATCTCAGATTTTATACCCAAAGTCCCAGATATAGCACAGGCAACATATGAATGTGTAGATCCAATATCTATCAAAGCAGTAAACGGTTCATCAAATATAAGAAACGTACCAGTTATGACGTTCGGTACGTCGCCATCCTCTCGACGTCTAGCCGCATAAACCAGCCCCAGCTGTCTTGCATCAGTATTACCAACACCTCTGTCCGGTGCTCTACGACCGCGACCAAAACTATTCCCCCCTCTGGCCAGACCACGACCTCTCGGTGGCTGCTGACCACCTCTTCCTGGCTGTGCAAATCCTTGACCTATCCTCTGCACCCTAGCAAGCTCTTGCGGACAATCCTTTATCAAATGATCCCTAGATCCACACTTAAAGCATCCTTCTGTTCTTCTCCAACACTCTCCCGAATGTGTTTTGCCACATTGTGGACACGGTCGCAATTGACTTACAGCAACAGGCATCCCCACTCGAGCTGGCCCATCGAACCTAGGCCTCTTTTGGAAACTCCCTGAAGAACCTGAAGACCCAAAACTTCTCTTATTCTTGCCCCTATCATTATCCCGGTTCTGCCTCTCAGAACGTTTCACTTCTTCAGCGATTTTTGCCTTCTCAACCAGAATGGAAAAATCTCTTTCCCACTGCGGAGCTATCAGTACTCGCAGCTCATCCCGTAGACCATCCTCGAACCGAACACAACGCTCATAATCGGTTGCGACGATACCCCGAGCGTAACGACTTAGGCGCAGGAATTCCGCCTCATATTCTGCCACGGATTTACTCCCCTGGACCAAGTTCAGAAATGCTTTCCTCTGGGCATCCACATAACTCGCCCCAACATACTTTCCCTAGAACGTTGTCTTAACGAAGTTACAGGTGATACGGTCCACTGAAGTACCTTCCCTCACTGTGAGCCACCACTGGTACGCCTCATCTCATTGGAGGGACACTGCTCCCTTCAATTTTTCTTCCGCCATGCAGTCCAGATCATCCATAATCCGCTCAACTGCTTGTATCCAGTATTTAGCTACATTTGGGGCCACACCAGAAATACCCCTAAATATCTCAGCCCCATTTGCTCGGAGTCGCTCAGGAATAGATTTTCGAGCTACCGATCCTGTGTTTGCTCCAGCAACCCGTTCCAAAACTCTCAACATAGCTTGGGACAAAGCATCGTCCCCCCCAGTTCGGTCTTAAGACCCTGCTTTCGCTACTGGTGATGTTGGCACTTCGCCTTCCGGCACATGCCCTGATTCTGAAGATCCAGCCTTAGCACCCCGGCCTCTACCACGGCCAAGTGTACCACGTCCACATCCTCTTGTGCTCATGTTAGCTGAATCAAATTAATTTGATTAGAATTTTTATGAACCGGTAAATCATTCCATTGTTTATTAACAGATATTTTATGAAGACAGATTTAAAAGTGGTTTTCGCGAATTGAATTCCTAATGTCTCAGTCTCTACAGTCTTAAGTCTTATAGCTAGCAGTCATAATACACTAACTCTAATAGATTCTTTCTAAAATCATCTCATAATATCAAACGAAGTCAGAAGACTTACGGATTTGGTGCCGAAGACTCAGGTGCCATACTTCTGAAAAGACATATAATTTTCTAAACCATATTTCAAACCAATTTCGGAAAACGTTTTTGAAACCCTTTCCACAGCCGAGTTTTGCAACCTGGCTCTGATACCACAAAATGTGACACCCTAAACCTGGCCTAGACGTTACGACCGGATCTGACATGTCACATGGAAAGGTTCTTAAAAAAACTTCGCGATAGTTTAAAAATTTCAAGTTTTGTTTCCATTTTGAAAATCAGATGTTTTTAAGGTTTCCTTGCAAAAAGTTATAAATATTACTAACACCGCAACTTGTTTTATAACAAAAAAACCAGATTCAGTGGATTTCAGAAATGTGCCGTTTTGAAACAGTTATTATAGTTTTAAGAAAATCCCGAGTTTATTCATTTATCGGTTGTGAACCGTTCACTAATATTTTGGAAAATAATAACTTGCGTTTTTAGTAAAACCCCGTATTGATAATTTCATAATAGATATTAGCCGTATTAAAACAAAACCAACATAAAATCCCAGTGGCCTTATTACAGAACATAATCCCAAATTAACATAAAATTTAAAGGAAAGAAAAACAGAGTTTACTAAAGAAACGATGTATGGCCACCACAGAGTCCACCCCAGCTCCAATCCCCAAAGCTAAGGATTACTTGCAAATTTAACCAGAGGGGTGAGTTACGAGAACTCAGTGTGTAATCCCCTAAACGAACATTAACTGGGCCCGAGCCTATTCAGATACAAATTGGGCCTTAGCCCTTACGAACTCAAACTGAGCGAAGCCCATACGGAAACGAAGTAGGCCTGAGGCCTTTAGCATGGTAAAACAGAGAAATGCATGCAATGCAACCAGCCTAGCCTAATATTCCATCCGCTACACACCACCCGTTCCAGTCAAACACACCAGTGGGGATTTCTACAATAAACCCTCATCTGCTACACACCATCGATGGCAGTCATGCTGCTCATCACCGAAATTGTGGTAGTGCTACCGAAATAAAGTGACAGAGTCACCGAAATATGTGGCAGAGCCACCGAAATAAACTTCCCCAATCAATCAATATCCATTTCCCATGCATCATGTTATATCATCATAATGTGGTGAATGCATACATATATCAATGTACATCAGATAATCAGAACACACGTACAATCATGCTAATTTATCCAAATGGTATAGTCGTAAATTTTACTTACCTGGTATATCTCCAACTTTACCCACTAGGGTACCTCACTGCAATCCCATTAAGGGTATTTCAGTTTTTAGCCGATACATAGTATAACACAATCAAAACGAAATAAATGTGTGAGGTTACACACCTTACTACGCGAAGAACTATACACTCCTGCTCGTCGTCGCCCTTACTAGCCTGAACAACAGCAATTTGCCTATCCCAAACAGATGTCGGCTCCCTTCCATAGCCCGGCGGAAAATCCCGAATCGCTGACACCCTATGTCGTTTGAACTTAGGAGCAGAGGCTACGAGTCCACTCCCCTCGGGCTCCTTAATCGATGCCCCATTAGAACGGCTACAAGTCGCCTCCATGAAGAAAGTCTCGATCAGAATATGTCAAAACTCTAAGGTCGAAAGCAACAATACACCACACTACTTACCAAGAATACGACACTTCTTTGCTATACCCAAATGTTTGTTACTTCTTTCGATTACCAGGTTGAGTTCCTAAATAAAGCATGAGTTAGAACCGATGCTCCAAAATAAAGAAGAAACGGCCTTTCGGCCTAAATGAAACGTGAACGAGGGTATCCAACCATCTCTATTCGGCCATGGCTACTTACCGAAATGCCCCTGGTTCAGTAATTGACCCACAAAGGTTCTGACTTCCACGAAGAAATATCCACAATTTCGAGTGAAGAGGAGTACTCAGATTCGGCCTAAAAAGAGAGGAGTTAAAGGATGACTACTTCGATTCTTTAGAAGAGAGAGAAGAAGAATAACATACGAAGAGAGAAACCCATTACCTTGATACTAGCATGAACCGAATAAAGAGGGACTTTCGACAGACAAAAGATATCCTAGCACTTTGCTTCTTGATGTTCGGCTAACAGCAAAAGGTGAAAGAGACGGATTTAGCTTGACACAAGAGGGGTTTCAGCTTGCAAAAGAAAATGAATAGGAAAGAATGAAGGAGCAAAGAAGAATACACAAGATTCGGCTACTAGCAAAATAACAAGAATATGACCCGATTCAACTGAGTAATTCAGCTTAGGTATAGAGAAGTCAAAGAAAATGGAAGGGTGTGGAAGATGATTCGGTCAAGAGGAGAAGAAATGGAATGTTGAAGGGATTCGACTACAGGTGTTTCGCGAAAACCAAAGGAAGATAGTGTCTAAAACAAAAGAAACGAGAAGGAGAAAGAGTTACTAAAATGTTTAAGGTTCGGAAAGAAAAAATAGAAGCAACAGAAAAACTTGAAATGCTCTTAGCCAAAAGATGCAAAAAGGGTAAACTCTCTCAAATGAGCACTTGAAGAAACGGCACTCTCCCTACACACTTATGACCGGTTATGCTACAAATGCCTAAGAAACTAAAGCGAATTCGGCACACACACACACCCAACCGAAAATGCCCCCTAACACCTCTCCACTTTCGACCAAACACCTCCCCACACCAACTCCCACGATATTCTCCTTGATTTTATCCCTCACTCACTCTCCATCCACCATTTGAAATGGTTGACCAATTCAAATTCCCCAAACTCCTCTCCTCCATCCATTCAAACTCGTTTGACCCATTCAACTCCTCATTGGTAGAGTCTCAGCCGAATGCCACCTCTTCTCCACCTTGAGCACAAAAATAAAGCTCCATGATGCAGCAGATGGGATTCGAACTCCTCCCCCTTTGCTTTACTAATGACGCCAACACCACTCCACCAAGAGCTCCTTTTGTGTCATCAAACACAAATAATTATCCTTAAGGCCTGCTTCCACTAGCTCTCTCCCCTTATGCCCAAAAAGCAAAATTTTACCAAAGCTCTGGCTCAAACCCGAGCCTCACCAGGACCCCAAACACACCTAAATAACAAGATAAGTGAGCTAAACGCATGCAACAACACAAAAATGCTAGACCCCTAGTTTAAGGATGTTACAGACTGAATTAAAAGAATTGAAAGCACAGTTGCAATAGTTGATGGATAGAGTTTTTGCTCGACCGAGTTTCTCTCCCTGTGGTGCACCAGTGTTATCCGTGAAAAAGAAAGATGGAACTTTGAGAATGTGCATCGATTATCAACAGCTCAATAAAGTGACCATAAAGAATAAATACCCGTTACCGCACATTGATGATCTATTCGATCAGTTAAAGCGAGCCTTAGTATTTTTGAAGATTGATTTAAGATCGGGTTATTATCAGTTGCGTGCTAGAGACTCTGATGTTCCTAAGACTGCTTTCCGAACTAGATACGGACATTACAAGTTTTTGGTGATGCCGTTCGGACTCACTAATGCCCTGCTATTTTTATGGACTTGATGAATCGGGTATTCAGACAGTATTTAGATAGGTTTATGGTTGTGTTTATAGATGATATTCTGATCTACTCGCGCGATGAAACCGAGCATGCCGAACACTTGATACTTGTGTTACAGATTTTGCGTGATAAGCAGTTGTACGCGAAATTCATCAAATGTGAGTTCTGGTTACGCGAAGTTAGCTTCTTAGGGCATGTTGTTTCAGCATCAGGTATTCGGGTTGATCCGAGAAAGATTTCGGCTATACTTGATTGGAGACCCCTGCGGAATATTACTTAAGTTCAGAGTTTTCTAGGACTTGCTGATTATTATAGACGCTTCGCAAAAGGTTTCTCGATGATTGCAACTCCAATGACAAAGCTACTTCAGAAAGATGCTAGATTTGAGTGGACGAAAAGGTGCCAGGAGAGTTTCGATCAGCTAAAAACCTTGTTAACTGAAGCTCCATTGCTTGTTCAACCAGAGTCGGGTAAAGAGTTCGTTATCTTCAGTGATGCATCCTTGAGTGGATTGAGCTATGTTTTGATGCAGGAGGGTAAGGTTGTAGCCTATGCCTCGAGACAGTTAAAGCCGCATGAAAAGAACTATCTGACGCACGATCTCGAGTTAGCCGCTATAGTTTTTGCTCTGAAGATATGGTGCCACTACCTGTTTGGTGAAAAATGCCATGTCTATTCCTATCATAAAAGCTTAAAGTACTTAATGACTCAGAAGGATCTGAATCTGAGACAACGATGATGGTTGGAATTATTAAAAGACTACGAGCTTGTGATTGATTATCACCCGGGAAAGGCTAATGTGGTTGCTGATGCCTTAAGCCAAAAATCACTGTTTGCTTTACGTACAATGAACATAGATATGGCTATGACTGACGAAGGTGAAATTATAGTAGAATTGAAAGCGAGACCGTTATTTGTTCAACAGATTTGCGAAGCTCAAAGGGTTGATGATAATTTGATGACAAAAAGGAATCACATGTGGTTCGAATGTCGACTCGTAATTTCGTGTTGATCTTTGAGGATGTTTCATGTTCGTAAAAACGAATATGTGTACCAAAGGACCCCGAATTGATTCGGATGATTTGTAATGAAGCTCATAATAGTAGATTGTCACATTCACCCGGTAGCACGAAGATGTATAATGATTTGAAAAGCATTACTCATCGTGGTACAAAGATAAAAGAGATATTTCAGACTTCGTGTCAAAATGTTTGATATGTCAGCAAGTAAAAGTCGAGCATCAAGTGCCATCTGGCTTACTTCAGCTGATTTTGATACCCGAATGGAAATGGGATTGAGTTACAATGGATTTCGTATCTGGTTTACCGTTGACACTGGGTAAGAAAGATGCAATCTGGGTTATTGATGATAGATTGACGAAGTCGGCTCACTTTATTTCGGTCCGTACAAATTACTCGCTCGATAAGCTAGCTGAATTGTACATTTCTCAAATTGTACGATTGCACGGGTTACCTATTTCTATTATTTCGGATAGAGATTCGATGTTTACATCGCAATTTTGGAAGAAACTGCAAGATGCATTAGGTACTAAATTGCATTTTAGCAAAACTTTTCACCCCCAGACGGATGGACAAAATGAGAGAATTATTCAAATACTTGAAGATATGTTGAGATGTTGTATTCTGGAGTTCGAGGGTACGTGGGAACGATACTTGCCTTTGATTGAATTTGCATACAATAATAGCTTCCAGTCGAGTATCAAAATGGCACCTTATAAAGTTCTATACGGTCGTAAATGTCGTACACCTTTGTATTGGACTGAGCTCAGTGAAAACAAGATATACGGGGTTGATTTGGTTAAAGAAACCGAACAGAAAGTAAAAGTGATCCGTGAAAGTTTGAAAGCAGCGTCAGATCGGCAGAAATCATATGCGGATTTGAAACATAAAGATATAGAGTTTCAGATTGGTGATCGTGTGTTTTTGAAAGTCTCACCGTGGAAGAAAATACTCAGATTTGGTCGCAAAGGCAAATTGAGCCCGAGATTCATTGGACCATATGAGGTTTTGGAGCGGATTGGGCTGGTTGCGTATAGATTGCTATTGCCACCTAAACTAGAAAGGATCCACAATGTTTTTCATGTTTCGATGCTCCGACGGTATAGATCTGACCCTTCTCATGTGATTAGTTCGTCAGAGGTTGATATACAGTCCGATTTAACTTATGAGGAAGAACCGATCCGTATCCTAGCTCGTGAAGTGAAAGATTTGCGAAATAAGAATATATAGTTGGTAAAGGTGCTTTGGCTTAAGCACAAAATAGAGAAAGCAACTTGGGAACTTGAGGCTTCGATGAAAGAACATTACCCAAACTTATTCACCTGTAAGATTTTCGAGGACGAAAATCCTTAAAGGGGGAGAGTTGTAACAGCCCGATTTTGACCCTAATCGGAATGGTGGTTTTGAGACCACGAATCCGAGTCAGAAAAATATTTTATTATTATTTTCTATGTTCATTATGTGTGAATTGGTGTGTGTGAAATTTTCGTATTAAAATTTGATCATTTTGGTGCTTAATTGTGAAAAAGGGCTTAATCGCGTAAAATGAAAATTTGATGGTTAAATGAGATAGTGCTTAATTGATGTTGTCTAAATAAATTGGAGGCTTTAAATAGAAAATTTACCATAAAAAAATGAGTAGTGGCCGGTTGGTAATGCATGTAATAGTGATTTGATTTGTTTGTTTTATTTTATAATATAATGTTATAATTTAATATTTGTTAAATATTATATTTGGTAAAAAGATGAAAGTGTTCATCTTCTTTATTTCTTTTTGACCGAAACCAAGAGAAAGAAGAGAAATTTTAAGCTTGAAACTTTCAGCCCTTGCATGCTTGATTAAGGTATGTAATTGAGTTCGGTTTTTGATAATTTTTACATTTTTGAGATCGTTGCTCTGAATACTAGCTAGCCCAAGTTGGAATTTTCGAATTTGATGATGTATTCATGAAATGCCATTGTTGATAGCTTGATGAAATTTGTTTTCAGTGAAGGAAAATAAATATAGGATGTTAGATTGTTAAGTTTAATTAAGGCATTTTTGATAGAAATGTCTACATAGGATTAAATTGTGAAATTTGTAAATTGAGGGGTCAAATGTGAAATAAATGAAATATATGGGCTTTTATGAACACTATGAAAATTCGGTCAAAAATGGGTACCTTGAAATGTTGAGTATTTTGTGTTTTGTGCAATAGGGACTAAATTGTAAAAATTGTAAATGTCAGGGGTAAAATAGTAATTTGTCTATTTATGTGTTTTTGGATTAAATTGAATGAAAGTATGTTTGAATGAGATAAATTTGAAATTTATTAGATCAAGAACAAAAAGGATCAGGATTGGATTGGGGAAAAGCGAAGTTAGTCGAATAGTCGGAAAATATAATCCGTCGATACTCGAGGTAAGTTTTTAAGCAATTGAGTTGAATTGGATTTATTTATAATGGTGTACATGAATTTAATGTGATATCTATAGATGTGAATAGTATAGCCGAATGTGAGGTATGTATATATGCCATTGGTACACTCGAATGGGATGTTGATTATTGAGATCGAAATAAGCTAATTTGTATATTTATAGTTGAGGTTTAATTCTTATGTGCGTGTCTATATAAATGTATAACAAGATTGAGAAATGAACTAAGTGTGCAAAATCGGTTACTATGCACTAAGTGTGCGAATTTAAAATACCGAGCACTAAGTGTGCAAAATCGGTTACTATACACTAAATGTGCAAATTGAATTACCGAGCACTATGTGTGCGAAATCGGTCAATGAGCACTAAGTGTGCGAAGTTAATTATCGAGCACTATGTGTGCAAAATCGATTAATGAGTAATAAGGGTACGAGTTAATTTTCAATTCAAAGATCAAATTTGGTAAGTATTGAAACTACGAGAAGTGGTATTTGAAATCAAGAGTAAGTGATTATTTGTGGATTGGATGGAATGTTTCTTTTAGATGTATAGTTTGGATAATATAAACTTAGATGTGCAAATGTTTACATAATCATATTGATTGTTATATGAATTACAAAATGTGATTCAGATATGTGGAATTTTGGTATGAGATATATGTTTGAATAGTTTGGAACTTGAATATACAGATAATGCATGGGAATGAAATATTTATATTAGGTTCGTCTTGAAATTGAGAGATACGAAATGTTTTTGTGGTTGCACAAGTAAATCAGTAGTTGGTGGATCTTTGTCTATTAAATTTTTGTTAAATTTATAATGTAACACCCCAAACCCGGCCTAGACGTTACGACCGGATCTGGCATGTCACATAAGAGGGTTGTTTAAAGACTGTGCGTTCGTTAAAAACTTTGCCTTCTTTTTGAAAACTTTGAGCTTTGTTGTTTGAGAAATCCAGATTTGCTTTTACGGTGTTATTATAAAAACGTTGTTATTGCCATTATTATTATTATATTTCCAAAAGCTTGTTTAAATCAGAAATCTGTTTCAGTGAGTTGCGAAAATGTGATATTTTAGAAAACCATTCGTTATCTTTTTAAGAAAACACCATCTTAATCCTTTTGCAATAAATCATAACAGAAAAGAAAGTTTAAAAGAAAATTAAAGTTAAAAGGCCTTATTACAAATACCAAACCCAAATTAAAATAAATCTCAAAATAAAGTAAAACGGAAATTTACTAAGGTTCCGATGTATGGCCACCACAGAGTCCTCCGCGGCTCCAAATCCTCAGTGATGGGGATCACCTGCAAGATTAAAGCAGAGGGGTGAGTTATGAGAACTCAGTGTGTAATCCCCTAAATGGTCAGTAACTGGGCCTGAGCCCATACACAAACAAACCGGACCAAAGCCCTTACAGAAGCAGACTGGGCCGAAGCCCTATTCAGAAACAGATTGGGCCTTAGCCTTATAAACATGATAGTGCAAATAATGTAATGTAGCCCCAACCTAATAATCCATCCGGTGCACACCATCCGTACCAGCCCAACACACCTGTGGGGATTTCTAAATCGACTCGTCTATCTGCTACACACCTCGACGGCAGACCAGCTGCTCATCACAGAATTTGTTGCAAAGCCACCAGAATAACAGAATATATGTGGCATAGCCACGAGCATGTAAATGTGGCGAGCCACTGAATCGTAATGTGGCAGAGCCACCAGAATACACTTCCTCTGATCATCAACATCCCAACCCCATACAGAATGTCATGTATGCAAAGCATATATCATAAATGATGTATGAAACAAATTACCATCATAAACAAATAAACAGAATACACACAATCATGCTAATTAACCCGTAAGGGTATAACCATAATCTTACCCACTGAGGGTATTTCAGTAATTTACCCACCAAGGGTATTTCAGTAATTTTCAACTAATAGCCTTTCTGAAGGCCCACTGTCGCCTCGAGCGGCACAGAACCCTTTTTGGGTCTCTACGGAACTATTGGGCCTAAAATCCATTTTAGGCCCAAACGGGCCCACTCGCTCGTGTGGCACATTTCGCATGATTTCGGGCTCAGACTCGTAAATTTCGCATTCAGACTTATCATTTGACAGTTTTCTAACAGTTTTGCCCAAGTGGGCCGAAAAGCCCATTGGGCCCATTTGGCCCGTTTCGGCCCGATCAGGCCCGTTATAGCCTCAATTTCGCGAGAGTGCTCGTGAGACTCTCGACGACTTATCGCCATTATTCGCATTTTGATTTACCACTACGAGCGTTCGTACGCTCGAGTGGTTGCCAATTTCTGGCCTTTTCGGCTTTCAGCCGAATCACAGAACATCTCATGCAAACATGCATTCGGAGAGGTATGAGATTACACACCTGTCTACGAGCGTAGGTTGGGATTTCTGAGATAACTCACCTAAGAAATCAATACTCTTTAACTCATTAATCTTATCCATAATAAGACATTTCCAAAAGATTGAAATCGGCAGCTCAGTCTGCACTACTTACCAATAGCCAAGCGGTCCACAGCAAAAGGGCAGGTGCTTAGCCGGTTGCTTGGTTTAACCACGTCGAGACCCTAGGAGTGTTTGGAACAGAAAGGAGATGTTAGAACACCTTACTCATGGCCACAATAGTACACAAGACATCCTTTCGACTTAAGAGAAGAATAACGTATTTAGAAAGAGGGGTTCGGCCAACCCAAAAACTGACCCTAACCACACTTACCAACCAACAGCCGAGATTCAGAGATTGATAGAGCAAAGGAAAATACACTCCTAAACCCCACTAGGTACGGCTTGCATCACAAAGGGAAACACTGTCAAATATTTTGGCTTTCAACTTACAATGAGAGGGGAATAAGATAAGAGAACAGGAGAACAATACCTTCTGCTTGACTAAAAATCGAATGGAGAGGCGGGGTTCGGCAGCAATGAGTAATAACCTTAAACTAATGAAGAAGTGGTTCGGCACCTAGCAACAACGCCACAGAACCAGATTCGGCTAATGAGATTAACCAAAAAGAAATACCCAAGATGAGAAGAAATAAAGTAAACCGATTGAGAACTAGAAGAAAAGGGGGTTGAAGTTCGGCTATGGTGAACACAAGAGAGAAAAGGGTGGAAGGAAAGTAGAAAAGAGTAGATGAAGAGAGATGAAAGAAAGAGTTTCGGCTCATTAGTGTTTAGGTAACAAGCAAAGAAAAATGCACGAATACAAAATGGGAAAAAGAGGGAGAGAGAGAAGCTGACAATTCGGTAATGAAGACTTTAGGAGAAAAAAGGACCCAAAATGCACCAGGAAAACAAAAGAAAACAACCCAATGGCACACCAAAGTTTCAGTTTATGCTCCCCACACCAAAATGCCAAATTTGCTTCCCCCACCCTAACCTCTAGCCGAAATTCCCCCCTTAGAGACCCCCACATTCGGCCAACACCTCCTTCCACTTGAATCCCACAATTTTCTCCCCTTTTTGCTCCACAAATTGCTCTCCACCTCCCATTCAAACTGTTTGACTCCTTCTTCAACCACCATGGTAGAGTTTGATCCCAACTCTGCTTCCTCCTTTCCTGAGTACAAAATAATAGCCACCCAAAATGCCATCTGTAGGATTCGAACCCTTCTCCTCCTACTTTGCCAATGACACCATAGCCACCACTCCACACACTCCACTTGTGTCTCCTAAACACACCCAATTTTACTTAAGTCCTACTTCCAGTAGCCCACTCCCCCAAAGAGCCAAAAATCAACATTTTACCTATGGCCTAACTTGACCCCAGGACTTCATAGAAACCCCGTAACCTTCCAAAATCACCTTCCTAACAGGTCCAACTTGAAAAATGCCGTTCTCATATTCTCAAAAATTTTAAATGCTCCTACGCCCAAGGCCCAATGGGCCCAATTCTTCTAGGCCCAAATTTGGGGCGTTACAAATCTACCCCTCTTAAAGAAATTTCATCCTCCAAATTTCCAGCTCTCTAACAGTGGTTTAACACAGACTACTCTACCACACTACCATTGTGCACTCTGATTCCAATAACACTAATACACTTCTAACCTAATCTAGAAATCTCTTCACCCAACAAGATATCCAACCACGGAAGCAAACAGGTACTTATCACACATTCATAAATTTTCTATATTCAAACACCACATCCAACCAAAACATACCCGATTTAATGGTGATGGAATAATCCCGAGCCTTATGCTCCTGCGATCCGCATCTCAAGCATGCTCCTGACCTCCTCCAGCATTCACCCGGATGATGCCTTCTGCAATATACATAAGACGGAACGTTTGGACGTGCCCTCACATGCTTCACAGAACGAGACTGCGACGCTAGAGAACTGTGATCTCTTTTCTTACAATCCACGCACCCAACTCGAAGTGTTTCACCAATTTCTTTAACCTCCTTCAATACCTCCCTAACTAGCTAAGTCAGCACATTAGCTCCAGCTCAGTCATGAGACTCTGCCTCAGTCACTGGCAATACCGGTGCCTCCCTTTCGGGCATATGTCCCGATGCTGAGGACCCAGCCCTAGCACTTCAGCCCCTACCACAGCCACGTCTACCTCTTGTACTCATCTCGTTGTAACGCGTTAATCTGATTAAGAGTTTTATGAATCAGTCTAGAATTCCAATGTTTATTAACAAATGTCTTATGGAAACAGGTATAAGAGTTGTTTTCGTAGATCAAATTTCCTAATGTCTCAGTCTCTATAGTCTTAGCTCCTATAGCTAACAGTTTTAGTGTACTACCACTAACTCTAGTAGTTTTCTCTCTTACAGACATTTCATCATATAACCAAACATAAGGTAAAAGGACTTACGAATTTGGTGCCGGAGACTCGGCTGCCATACTTCCAATAACGATATATACTTTCTAAACCAAATTTCAAACAAATTTTGAAAATGTTTTCGAACCCATTCCACAGCCGAGTTTTGTAACCGGGCTTTGATACCATAAAGTGTAACACCCCAAACTCGGCCTAGACGTTATGACCAGATCTGGCATGTCACATAGGAGGGTTGTTTAAAGACTGTGCGTTCATTAAAAACTTTGCCTTCTTTTTGAAAACTTTGAGCTTTGTTGTTTGAGAAATACAGATTTTCTTTTACGGTGTTATTGTAAAAATGTTGTTATTACCATTATTATTATTATATTTCCAAAAGCTTGTTTAAATCAGAAATCCGTTTCAGTGAGTTGCAAAAATGTGATATTTTAGAAAACCGTTCGTTATCTTTTTAAGAAAACACCATCTTAATCCTTTAGCAATAAATCATAACAGAAAAGAAAGTTTAAAAGAAAATTAAAGTTAAAAATCCTTATTACAAATACCAAACCCAAATTAAAATAAATCTCAAAATAAAGTAAAACGAAAATTTACTAAGGTTCCGATGTATGGCCACCACAGAGTCCTCCGCAGCTCCAAATCCTCAGTGCTGGGGATCACCTACAAGATTAAAGCAGACGGGTAAGTTATGAGAACTCAGTGTGTAATCCCCTAAACGGTCAAGAATCGGGCTCGTTTGTAACATCCCCAAACTCGCCCATTCACTACTTAATCGAACTGGTTATGTTAGTGAAAATATTTTAGACTTAGAATAAGATAGTAAAAATTTATTTGCTCTTGGAAACCATGTTCTTTTGAAATTATAGCCACATGTTTAATAATTCCATATTTGAATAAGTAAGTTATAAAAAAATATAACCATCTTCACATAGTGTTTCAATTTAAACAAACCATAATAGAGTTAATGATAAAATGATACCAAAATAATAAAATAAATCCTTATTACAACCATTATTTGAATGAAATACTTAATATTTAATATAGCCAAAAACATCTCCTTCGGCATGGGCCACCATGTATCCTCTCCGATCCCGGTCCATCTCATGAATCACACCGAAATGTTAGGAAAATAATTGGGTGAGTCCACGCACTCGATGCATAACCACAACACAAATTTCCCACACGTATGGGCTTGGCCCATACCCACACAATCCTCAAAACAAATCATGCAAAGATGCACTTCAACCCAACCTACTATCCAACCGCACGCCAACCTTAGCGGACTCCTCGCCTAAGGCCGTGGATAAACCACCACCGATCACCTCGTGATCCAAAACATTACCTTGGCAACTCTCTACACAAGGCCGTGGGTGAGCCACCGATCAACCAAAATGATCTCAACCTCAATATCCGCTTCACGGTGATGCACATAGCCATCAACCGCCGAGATGGGCACCTAGCCAACATCTCCCTTGAGGTAGCACGGCTAACCATCAAGCGCTAATGTAGCCTGAGCTATCATTAGACCACGTACACCTTGTGTACACTTCCTCCTTCATCGAATCAAGCCCCACCTCATGCAAATATGTAGATGCTACATGTTAAGTCATCATATCACATAAGAATATAAATATATATATACATACATAAATACATCACAAATAATCTTACCATCACCAGTTCTCATCACTTAAGCCATTATAATCTGCTTCCACACATAATACATATGTTTAATAATTAGCAAGCAAACCGAGAAATAGTGCGATGATTACGCACCTTCTAGCACAACCAATCAAAACCCGAAATGCTACTTAATGCCTGCAAAAGTCGACTAAACGAATCCCGAAAAGATCTCCTGCCCTAGGCTCTCCCCCCCTACAACCGGCCTTGGCATCAAAACCTTAGGTTAAAACAAATACTAAATACATAGCTTATTAAAACAAAGCCTTACCAAAATCGATTGCTATGGAACCCGAAGAGGTCTATGCTAACATTCGGCCAATAGTACTACCAAATTGAGGGAAGGAAAATTCGGCACAAAGGTGGTGTGGATTCGGCTAACAAGAAAATCAAGGAGAGGGAATAGTAGTTTCGGCCAAGGAGGTTTGAGAAGAGGGAAAGAAAAGTGTGGGGGGTGTACTTTCGGTCAAAATGGAAGAAGAGGGATGCAAGAGTGGGTGGTTCGGCTAAGGGTCTTTAAGGAAAGAAAAAGGGAAACTAGAAATGGAGGTTTCGGTTTAGGAGAGTGGGAGAACAATGGAGAAACTTTCGGCAAGAAATCAAGTGGGGAAAAAAACTAAAAGGTGAGCACCCTCCCCTATTTATAATATTCGGCCAAGCTCCCCTAAAAGAAACAAAATTCGCCAAACACTCAACTCCTCCAAATCCCATTATTTCCTCCTACAATTCCTCCCCAACATCCATTCAAAAAGTTTGAATGAGTCAAACCTCCACCTAGCCGAATTTCAAAAGCAAAGACCAAGTCTTCTCCATCTTTTAAGCGCCCAAACCGAATCCAACATCTCCCTCTCTCATGACGCAAAAACAAACCCAAGATGCTACCTCCACACTCGAACACCGCCCCTTCCCTTGCACCGAGACGTCACTTCTTCAAGCTCTTAGTGGCGTCTCCTTGCCACTCCACCACCCCATCTTTTTTGCCTTAATCCCACAAAAATTTCTCTTAAGACCACATCAACCAAGCTCCCTTTTAGCACTTAAAACTAAAATTTTCCAAAGTCCTCCCTTTAATCCGAGCATTCCCAACACCTCTCAAACACATCTAAGCATACCCAAAACTCGCTAGAACACGAATTATACCCAACTCGCATAGCCCCTAAACCAGGTGTTACAATTCTACCCTCCTTAAAATAATTTCGTCCCCGAAATTACTTGTCTAAACTAACAGCTCAATTCCTCCCACTACGCTATGGCTGCGCACTCTGATCTTAAAGAGCTAACATGCTTCTAGGCACAGATTCTAAGTTCATACCCAAAGTCCCAATATTTTACGAGCAACCAAACCAACAGTCACCAAAATGAACAAAACAACAAAACATATTCCAGACATAAGGAACTTACCAGCTGACACATCAGGCGCATCATTATCCTCCCTCCGACGGACTGCATAAACCAGTCTTGGCTGTCTTGCCTTAGTGCCACCATTACCGCGGTCTACTGCTACATGACCTCGGCCGGAACCATTCCCTCCATGGTTCGGACCACGACCTCTTGCCGCTTGCTGACCACCTCTGCCCGGCTCCACATAACCTTGACCTACCGTCCGAGTCCCATTCGGATTCTGGGGACAATCCTTAATCAGATGAGACTTGGACTTACATCTGAAGCATTCTCGAACCCGATTCCAGCACTCGCCGACATGATACCTTCCGCACTGCGCACACGGACGATCTGGATTTCTGGCGATTGGCTTAGCAATACGAACAGGAGTCTCGACTCTCGGTCTTTTCTGAACCCTTTCAAACACTTCGGCGGTCCAACACTTCTCTTATCACGGTTCCTTTTTCTCTCGCCTCTCACCCTTTTTGACCTCCTCAGCTATCCGAGCTTTCTCCACTAATACGGCGAAGTCTCTTTCCTGATGCGGAGCAATCAAAACTCGCAGACTCATCTCGTGAGCCCATCTTCAACCGACGCATCTCTCATAATCGGTTGCCACGATTCCCGAGCATACCGGCTCAAACGCAGTAAACTCGGCCTTACTCCGCTATCGATTTACTACCTTGCACCGCATTGAGGAACACCTTCCTCCGAGCATCCACATAGCTTGCTTCGACATACTTCCTTCGAACTTGATCTTAAAGTAACCCCAGCCCACTCGATCCGCAGGGGTACTTTCCTTAACGGTGAGCCACCACTGGTAGGCTTCATCTCGCAAAGAACGAAACAACACCCTTAAGCTTCTCCTCAGCAGTCAAGTCGAGATCATCCATAATCCTTTCAACTGCCTCCAGCTAGTACTCTGCCACGTTCGGAGCTACCCCAGACACTCCTCTGAAAACCTCGACTCCATTCGCCCTAAGCCTTTCGGGCACTGACTTCCTAGTCCCACTGCCCCCATTGGCTCCTGCTACTCGCTCAAGCACCCGCAAAGATAGCTCGCGAGCATCGCGTCATCTCTCTCCACCGATCCTCGCTGTTCCACCTCAACGGTGGTGGCGCACATCGCTCTCGACCCATGGCGAGACCCAACCGGTTCAGACACTGACATCCTGCCTCTACCACGTCCACGAGTATTGCGACTACGCCCCCTAGAACTCATATCTAGCGCCTCGATTTAGTCTGTTTAGAAAGTTTTATGCATTAGAAATTCTTGTTTCACTGTTTTATCCACGAGCAATTTTATGCACTGAAGTTTCCGAGAGTAGTTCTTTCGAGCAATCAAGTTTCATTTCCTACCCACGGGTAATTCCGTCATTTTTCCTACCGGGGTATTTCAGTAACAAATCAGGGTCCATTTTGAAAATAGTTTTTCCAACTTAAAGATATTTCAAAATTTACAAAATCTCATGGGTCAACTTAAAAGTTTTGTTTTTCAACAAAGTGTGCTGCAAAAATTTCAGAAAGTAGGGTTATTTTTGTAATTTTGGAAATCATGGGCATTTTCGTAATTTTATCAACCAGGGGTATTTTCGTAAATTTCTGCAAACTAGAGTATCTTAATATTTCAAAACCTCAAATTTTTGGTATTTTGTAAAGTAAAAAAAATCATTTTACCAAAAGTTGAGGGTAATATGGTAATTTTATAACACAAGGGCATTTTTGTAATTTTGTCACTAGGGCATTTTGGGAAATTTTGTAAATCAAGAAAATGTCTTTTAAGATCAAATATAGGGTTTCACAAACCAAAGAGGTAAAATTTTGAATTTTTTTTTCTAACACTAAGAGTTTTAAAACAGCAAGGCTAATTCCCTTTCGGGTTTCAATAATCGGTTTAGCCTATGAACAAGTCCTCTTGGTTAAGGTGAACCGTAGCTACGCACTGTAGGATTCTCACAAGAGGAGGTGAGTCACGAGGACTGCTTAAGTACCTGTGCTCTTCCGCATCCACTCCTAGACATGCGCACAATGGTTGCCACACCTTAACTCGGCGACTTAATCACAGGTTTGTTTAATGGTCCTTAAGTTTTATGCATATGTTTGAGTAGACTAATCCTAGGGTCCAACAGCCTGATTTCTAATCTACGAGCCCAACCTAAGCCCATAATAATTCATATAGACAAATCACTTCAAGAAAGTCCGAAGTACTTACCTGGTGGACTTCGGCCCGGAGGTACAGGTGCCATGCCAGAATAACCTGAAAACCTTTTTATAAAAACCCTCATTTCAAAAACCCATTTTAGAAACTGTTTCGGGCCCAAAACCCTCAAAGCCGAGTTTTGAACCGGGCTCTAATATTAATCAGAACATCCCCAAACCCGGCCCATTCACTACTTAATCGAATCGGTTATGTTAGTGAAAATATTTTAGACTTAGAATAAGATAGTAAAATTTTATTTGCTCTTGGAAACCATGTTCTTTTGAAATTATAGCCACATGTTTAATAATTCCATATTTGAATAAGTAAGTTATAAAAAAATATAACCATCTTCACATAGTGTTTCAATTTAAACAAACCATAATAGAGTTAATGATAAAATGATACCAAAATAATAAAATAAATCCTTATTACAACCATTATTTGAATGAAATACTTAATATTTAATATAGCCAAAAACATCTCCTTCGGCATGGGCCACCATGTATCCTCTCCGATCCCTGGCCCATCTCATGAATCACCGAAATGTTAGGAAAATAATTGGGTGAGTCCACGCACTCGATGCATAACCACAACACAAATTTCCCACACGTATGGGCTTGGCCCATACCCACACAATCCTCAAAACAAATCATGCAAAGATGCACTTCAACCCAACCTACTATCCAACCGCACGCCAACCTTAGCGGACTCTCGCCAAGGCCGTGGATAAACCACCACCGATCACCTCGTGATCCAAAACATTACCTTGGCAACTCTTCGCACAAGGCCGTATGGTGAGCCACCGATCAACCAAAATGATCTCAACCTCAATATCCGCTCTCACGGTGATGCACATAGCCATCAACCGCCGAGATGGGCACCTAGCCAACATCTCCCTTGAGGTAGCACGAAGCTAACCATCAAGCGCTAATGTAGCCGGAGCTATCATTAGACCACGCACACCTTGTGTACACTTCCTCCTTCATCGAATCAAGCCCCACCTCATGCAGATATATGTAGATGCTACATGTTAAGTCATCATATCACATAAGAATATAAATATATATATACATACATAAATACATCACAAATAATCTTACCATCACCAGTTCTCATCACTTAAGCCATTATAATCTGCTTCCACACATAATACATATGTTTAATAATTAGCAAGCAAACCGAGAAATAGTGCGATGATTACGCACCTTCTAGCACAACCAATCAAAACCCGAAATGCTACTTAATGCCTCTCGCAAAAGTCGACTAAACGAATCCCGAAAAGATCTCCTGCGCTAGGCTCTCCTCCCCTACAACCGGCCTTGGCATCAAAACCTTAGGTTAAAACGAATACTAAATACATAGCTTATTAAAACAAAGCCTTACCAAAATCGATTGCTATGGAACCCGAAGAGGTCTATGCTAACATTCGGCCAATAGTACTACCAAATTGAGGAAGGAAAATTCGGCACAAAGGTGGTGTGGATTCTGGCTAACAAGAAAATCAAGGAGAGGGAATAGTAGTTTCGGCCAAGGAGGTTTGAGAAGAGGGAAAGAAAAGTGTGGGGGTGTACTTTCTGGTCAAAATGGAAGAAGAGGGATGCAAGAGTGGGTGGTTCGGCAAGGGTCTTTAAGGAAAAGAAAAAGGGAAACTAGAAATGGAGGTTTGCGGTTTAGGAGAGTGGGAGAACAATGGAGAAACTTTCGGCAAGAAATCAAGTGGGAAAAAAACTAAAAGGTGAGCACCCTCCCCTATTTATAATATTCGCCAAGCTCCCCTAAAAGAAACAAAATTCGCCAAACACTCAACCCTCCAAATCCCATTATTTCCTCCTACAATTCCTCCCCAACATCCATTCAAAAAGTTTGAATGAGTCAAACCTCCACCTAGCCGAATTTCAAAAGCAAAGACCAAGTCTTCTCCATCTTTTAAGCGCCCAAACCGAATCCAACATCTCCCCCTCTCTCATGACGCAAAAACAAACCCAAGATGCTACCTCCACAGCTCGAACACTGGCCCCTTCCCTTGCACCTGAGACGTCACTTCTTCAAGCTCTTAGTGGCGTCTCCCTTGCCACTCCACCAGCCCATCTTTTGTGCCTTAATCCCACAAAAATTTCTCTTAAGACCACATCAGCCAAGCTCCCCTTTTAGCACTTAAAACTAAAATTTTCCAAAGTCCTCCCCTTTAATCCGAGCATTCCCAACACCTCTCAAACACATCTAAGCATACCCAAAACCTGCTAGAACACGAATTATACCCAACCTGCATAGCCCCTAAACCAGGGTGTTACATGAGCCCATATAGAAACAAACCAAACTGAAGCCCTTACAGAAGCAGACTGGGCCGAAGCCCTATTCAGAAACAGACTGGGCCTTAGCCTTATAAACATGATAGTGCAAATAATGTAATGCAGCCCCAACCTAATAATCCATCCGCTACACACCACCCGTACCAGCCCAACACACCTGCGAGGATTTAGAAATTGACCCATCCATCCGCTACACACCTCGATGGCAGACCAGTTGCTCATCACAGAATTTGTGGCAAAGCCACCAGAATAATAGAATATATGTGGCATAGCCACCAGACAGAAATGTGGCAGAGCCACCAGAATCAGAATGTGGCAGAGCCACCAGAATACACTTCCTCCGATCATCAACATCCCAACCCCATGCAGAATGTCATGTATGCAAAGCATAAATCATAAATGATGTATGAAACAAATTACCATCATAACCAGATAAACAGAATACATAAAATCATGCTAATTAACCCGTAAGGGTATAATCGTAATCTTACCCACCGAGGGTATTTCAGTAATTTACCCACCAAGGGTATTTCAGTAATTTTCAAATAACAGCCTTTTCGAAGACCCACTGTCGCCTCGAGCGACACAGAACCCTTTTTGGGTCTCTACGGAACTATTGGGCCTAAAATCCATTTTAGGCCCAAACGGGCCCACTCGCTCGTGTGGCACATTTCGCATGATTTCGGGCTCAGACTCGCAAATTTCGCATTCAGACTAATCATTTGACAGTTTTCTAACAGTTTTGCCCAAGTGGGCCAGAAAGCCCATTGGGCCCATTTGGCCCGTTCCGGCCCGATCAGGCCCGTTACAGCCTTAGTTTCGCGAGAGTGCTCGTGAGACTCTCGATGACTTATCGCCATTATTCGCATTTTGATTTACCACTACGAGCGTTCGCACGCTCGAGTGGTTGTCAATTTCTGGCTTTTTCGGCTTTCGACCGAATCACAGAACATCTCATGCAAACATGCATTGGGAGAGGTGTGAGATTACACACTTGTCTACGAGCGTAGGTTAGGATTTCCGAGATAACGCACCTAAGACATCAATACTCTCTAACTCATTAATCTTATCCATAATAAGACATTTCCAAAAGATTCAATTTGACAGCTCAGTCTGCACTACTTACCAATAGCCAAGCGGTCCATAGCATAAGGGAAGCTGCTTAGCCGGTTGCTTGGTTTAACCACGTTGAGACCCTAGGAGTGTTTGGAACAGAAAGCAGATGTTAGAACACCTTACTCATGGCTACAATAGTACACAAGACAGCCTTTCAACTTGAAAGAAGAATAACGTATTTAGAAAGAGGGGTTCGACCAACCCAAAAACCGACCCTAACTACACTTACCAACCAACAGCCGAGATTCAAAGATTGATAGAGCGAAGGAAAATACACTCCTAAACCCCACTAGGTACGGCTTGCATCACAAAGGGAAACATAGTCAAATATTTTAGATTTCAACTTACAATGATAGGGAATAAGATAAGAGAACAGGAGAACAATACCTTTGGCTTGACCAAAAATCGAATGGAGAGGCGGGGTTCGGCAGCAATGAGTAATAACCTTGAACTAATGAAGAATTGGTTCGACACCTAGAAACAACGCCACAGAACCAGATTCAGCTAATGAGATTAACCAAAAAGAAATACCCAAGATGAGAAGAAATGAAGTAAACCGATTGAGAACTAGATGAAAAGGGGGTTGAGGTTCGGCTATGGTGAACACAAGAGAGAAAAGGGTGGAAGAAAAGTAGAAAAGAGTAGATGAAGAGAGATGAAACGAAGAGTTTCGGCCCACTAGTGTTTAGGTAACAAGCAAAGAAAAATGCACGAATACAAAATGGGAAAAAGAGGGAGAGAGAGAAGCTGACAATTTGGCAAAGAAGACTTTAGGAGAAAAAAGGACCCGAAATGCACCAGGAAAACAAAAGAAAACAACCCAATGGCACACCAAAGTTTTGGTTTATGCTCCCCACACCAAAATGCCGAATTTGCTTCCCCCACCCTAACCTCTAGCCGAAATTCCCCCCTTAGAGACCCCCACATTCGGCCAACACCTCCTTCCACTTGAATCCTACGATTTTCTCCCCTTTTTGCTCCACAAATTGCTCTCCACCTCCCATTCAAACTGTTTGACTCCTTCTCCAACCACCATGGCAGAGTTTGATCCCAACTCTGCTTCCTCCTTTCCTGAGTACAAAATAATATCCACCCAAAATGCCATCTGTAGGATTCGAACCCTTCTCCTCCTACTTTGCCAATGACGCCACAGCCACTGATCGCTGTGATTTCAGAGTTTTAAATTTATAAAAAGGATGATCGAACCTGGAAACTAACTATGACAACGATTTGAGGCAAGCGCACCTATCGAACAGTAGTATAGCTTAGGCAAGACCAGATTGTCGAACCGAAAGGAACCAAAATTACTAATACTAACTTTCTTTTTATTATCTAGCCTAAAATAAGTGAAGTTGTTATTTAACCTAAATTTAACTAACTACTAAGCTAAAGACGCAAAGACAAAAAGAATGAATTGGGGAAATATTGTTGGAAAAACTCAGTTGATTAAGACGATACCCTTAGGAAGAATCCACCTAGACTTCACTTGTTATCTAACTCTGAACCAGACGATTTATTCACTTGACTTGATCCGTAAGACTCCCTAATGTATATTAAACCCTCTCTCGAAGCGATTAACGTCTAACCCTAGGTTGATTAATTGAAATCTATTTCTAATTAAAACTCCTAGAATTGCATTAACTCGATCTATGGACTCCCATATTAGGTTTCACCCTAATCCGGCAAAATCTCGTCACCCTATCTCTAGGCGCGTGATCAACTCCGCTTAATTATGCTAAATCTACTATTAAGCAGGGACTTTTGCTCCTCCACCTAAGCACATCAAACTTGAATCAATATCCCAGAAATATTAACACAAGAATTAAGAACACATAATTAAAAAAAAATCAAATATTTATCATATAGTTCAGTAATCGATAACAAGATTCATCTAAGTTTCATCCCCTTCAGGTATCTGAAGGGTTTAGTTCATAACAATAAAAGAAAACATCTCAGAAGAAAAGATAAAACAAAACATAAGAAATCCCTAAAACCCCTGAAGGAATTGAAGGAGAGATCCGCCGTCTTGAGTAGAATTCTCGCTTCTTGAGATGGATCAACTGGCTATCTTCGAGTGTTTCCCACAAATCTGACCTTTTCGGCTTGGATCCTTGGCCTAGCTCACCGCCCCCTTCTAGGTTATACGTAGGGCGTTTATATAGGCTTTTGAAATAGGTTTCTTTGCCCCTAAGTATCCTTTTCCGAGTAAAATTACTCTTTTCCACGACAGGGACACGACCGTGGCACACGTCTCTGTGAATCGTCTTTAGGCCGTGTTCGGACTTTAATGAGGTGACACGCCCGTGTAAATCGTGATCAGGCCGTGTTCTAGTCTATCAAGGAGACACGGTCGTGTTGGCTCAAGTCTAGGCCGTGTCGATTTTTACTTTGGCCTGATTTGGTCTATTTTGAGCCCGTTTCTGGTTCTTTCCATCCTCCGGTGCTTTCCTGAGTATAAAACATGAAAAGAAAGGATTAAGAGCACCTTTTTACATAAATCAAGGGATAAATCATCCAAAAGTATGCTAAATGTGGGATTAAAATATGTTACTTTTACGGTTTATCACATACCCCCACACTTAAGCTTTTGCTTGTCCTCAAGCAAAATTCTCAATTTATAATTAAAATGAACTTTCCATGATTCAATATTCCTATCAACAATGTCTCATCATAATTCATAGATAATTTATACATGGATAATTTTACTCAAAGAGTCCTAAAGATTCAAACAATATAAGTCATACATTTGTAGCACAAAACATAGGTGTTTCCCCTCATCTAAATAATTACCTCTGATCCAAAACCTACAAGGATTGACATCCTCACAAAAGATTCACTCAAATCACTCGAAGTGTTTAAGGTTCATAATTAAGCACTCAAATGTCAAACCTGAAAAGTTAATCCCATGGGCTTGCATGAAAATCAAATCTCCACCACTGTAATATGAGATGATGCACAAATCAAAAGGTCTTTGAAAGGGTTGTAACGAGACTTGAGTTAAGGTGTGGATAAAGGCTGAATTAGAGGGTTAGAATCGAGATCGACCTGAAAAATTACCTAGCTAGAAACAATGAACTGAAAAATAAATAATTACATGAATTGAAACTTTGAAACTAATAATACGAGCTTCTTCTTCAATAAATAGACTTTAACTGTACAAGCTCACTTTTCATCATACTAATACTGAATATACTTTGATTTTTTTAAGAACAAATCGAGTAATAATAAAGAATTTTAACAAATGAAATAAAGAACATAGTTAGGCAACTGATCAAATCAAATCTCGATAAAAAAGGGTAGTCAAGGAGAATGGTGATAACAAATACAAAGGGTTTTGGGTTAATATTAGTGGGTGAGTCAATAAAAAGGGTTGTTAGGATCAAAGGGGTTCACTAGGGGTTAATTATGAAGGTAGGCTTTTTAGTGGAGTGAGTGGGTTAAAACCTAGGTGCCTTCATCATCTTTGCATATCAAATCAAAGGTGTGGTCTCGACATGTATAATCGATGCAAGTTCTAGAATAACAAATCAATGTTGACACACTCATACTCAATAAAGTGAGAAAGAAAAAGAATATATGCTCTAAAAGGCTCAAAATCTCAAAAAAAATATGGGTTTTTGATATCAATCTTGTAAATTTCAAACTTCAAGGTAATATTCAAATTCAGGTCGACAACCTAAAAAAAAATTATTTTCTGAAAAATAGACTTATCATGCTTGATTCTCTATTATTTAAAGTTTAATCATCAAAGCACAATTATCAATGACTTAGTCTAAAATATATCAATAAAAATCATAAATCAAAGGAAATTTCATTTTAACAGTAATATGAGAAATTTTACTTAAGAACAAGATATAATTCAGGATTAGAGAATAATGAAAAAAGTTAGGCACTTTTAAGATTCACCCCCCACACTTAAGATGTACATTGTCCTCAATGTAAAAAGATAGATAAAGACAATATAGTAAGAGGGAGAAGTAAAACTTCCTAATTTTTGGATGGATTCCTTGAGTTGGAAGTGTAGAAATTTGATTTGGAGGTGAAAGATAAGTTGGAGGAGGCATCTTTGGTGGTGGTGTAGTGGCTGCCAACAATTTCTGCGCTAAATGAAGAAATTGGGTAACTCATGAAGAATTAGCCAGGAAATAATAAGAATAATTCAAATTATACTAATTATATATTTAAAGAAAAGAATAAAAAGAAAGAGTTTAAAAAGTGAAATAAAACTAAAAGAAAAGATTAATGGACTGAGAAGTCTTTATTGTTGGATGGTTCGCGAGGTGGGTGTGACAATGAAATGTAAAGGTGCTGACATATCTGGTGCTGTTCAGTAACAGCCCCTTGAACCTAAATTAAAGAAATCAAAATATAGTAATATAAATTTAAAGACGAGAATGATAAAAGAAGAGAAATTAAAAATTAAAATAAGAGAAAAAGAAAAATATAAATGGACTCAAAGGTCCCACGGGCGTGTCGCACGCCCGTGTAGATTTCTCAGTTTCGACCACGGCCGAATCGCATGACCGTGACGTTTTATCGCAGCCCGTGTTTTGGGATAAGTTTTGTCCTGTTTCCACATAGCTACGGCCACGCCCGTGTGCAAGGCCGTGTGGTAGGGAAACCTGCATTTAAAAATTTTGTTAGTTTTTAGTTAGATGGTAAAATTTGAAAATATGGACGTTAGTGGGGTTAGTGCTCGAGTTGCCTCCCGAGAAGCGCTCGTTTAAAGTCTTGATCTAGACTTACCTCTCATTCGCATAATCATGGTGGTTTGAGGAGGTGAAAATCCTTTCTCATGCGATCAATTTGGTTATTGATATATAGTTTAAGTCGAGTAGTGTTTACCTGAAAAGTGCTGACTTTAGGTTTAGTTACCTCTACTGTTCCATTTGGGAAGATTTTGAGTACCTGATCTTCTATCTTAATCTAGGTTGTCCCATCCTTAAGTTTGTCGTGGAGTTACCCCGTTTTTGCTTCGTGTATTTCTTTGAAGTGTATCTTCCACTCGTCTAGTTCATTTATCCGAAGCTTTTATTCCTCATGAATTTCTTCTTTATTGACACGAGGTCTCGGATCTGGCATCTGCGAAAGAGCTTCAAGAAACGGCAAGCTAATAAGAAACTTCTTTTGAGGTTTAAGAAATTTACCGAATTGTTCCTTTGTGTGGTCTTTCTTTATCGCATTGGGGTATGGCATATGAGCTTGGTACTCTGTAATTACCGGGTTTGGTAAATCATGGCTTACCTCAACCTTACCTTCACTTACTACAGGCTCTTGCCTTGGGTCAGATTCCACTAACCTTTCACTGTCATGAGCTGTTACGGCTTGAATTTGCTCTTTTGGGTTAGTTTCAGTGTTGCTTGGTAGACGCCCTTGCGGTCATTCGGAAATTAACTTTGCAAGTTGTCCAACTGACTTAGTAAGTTCCCCAACTTGGTTCTCGATCCCTTTGATCGATGCTTGTTGATTATTAAGCGTTGTCTCAGTTTTTTGGAGACGGGTATCTGTGGCTGCCATGAATTTTGTCAGCATCTCCTCGAGGTTCGACTCCTCTTCCTGTTGGTAAGGTGGTTGTTGAAAATTTAGAGGAAGTTCCGGTCCTTGGCTACTTTGATCATCCCACGAGAAATTAGGATGGTACCTCCAACCTGCATTATAAGTGTCACTATAAAAATTATTTTGAGGTCTATTCTCTATGCCATATCCGTAGGGTGGGTACTCAAGATTTGTCACGCCTCCGCTTTTTTCGTACTGCATAACTGGATGTATCTGCGAAGAACACAAATCATCAAACTTTTTATTTAACATCTCTAACTGGTTTGATAGCCTGGTTATTGGGTCGAGTATGTAGATATCGGCTACTTTTGTTGGCTTTGTCCTCATAACTTGCCACTGATAGTTATTCAGTGCCATCTCCTCTATCTGCCAAAATCAAATAAAAGAAAATTTAGCAAAGTAAAATAATAATAATAATAATGGCTAAAGTAATAAAAATTGAGCTTTCTTAATATTTTAGTTCCCCGGCAACGGCGCCAAAAAACTTGATCGCTGTGATTTCAGAGTTTTAAATTTATAAAAAGAATGATCAAACCTGGAAACTAACTATGACAACGATTTGAGGCAAGCGCACCTATCGAACAGTAGTATAGCTTAGGCAAGACCGGATTGTCGAACCCAAAGGAACCAAAAGTACTAATACTAACTTTCTTTTTATTATCTAACCTAAAATAAGTGAATTTGTTATTTAATCTAAATTTAACTAACTACTAAGCTAAAGAAGAAAAGAAAAAGAATGAATTGGGAAATATCGTTGGAAAAACTCGGTTGATTAAGACGATACCCTTAGGAAGAATCCACCTAGACTTCACTTGTTATCTAACTCGAACTGCACGATTTATTCACTTGACTTGATCTGCACGACTCCTAATGTATATTAAACCCTCTCTCGAAGCGAATAACGTCTAACCCTAGGTTGATTAATTAAAATCTCTTTCTAATTAAAACCCCTAGAATTGCATTAACTCGATCTATGGACTCCCATATTAGGTTTCATCCTAATCCGGCAAAATCTCGTCACCCTATCTCTAGGCGCGCGATCAACTCCGCTTAATTATGCTAGATCTACTCTTAAGCAGGGACTTTTTATCCTCCACCTAAGCACATCAAACTTGAATCAATATCCCAAAAATATTAACACAAGAATTAAGAACAAATCAAATATTTATCATATAGTTCAGTAAACGATAACAAGATTCATCTAAGTTTCATCCCCTTCAGGTATCTGAAGGGTTTAGTTCATAACAATAAAAGAAAACATCTCAGAAGAAAAGATAAAACAAAACATAAGAAATCCCTAAAACCCCCTGAAGGAAATGAAGGAGAGATTCGCCGTCTTGAGTAGAATTCCGGCTTCATGAGATGGATCAACTGGCTATCTTTGAGTGTTTTCCACAAATCTGACCTTTTCGGCTCGGCTCCTTGGCCTAGCTCACTGCCCCCTTCTAGGTTATACTTAGGGCGTTTATATAGGATTTTGAAATAGGTTTCTTTGCCCCTAAGTATCCTTTTGCGAGTGAAATTGCTCTTTTCCACGACAGGGACACGGCCATGGCACACGCCCGTGTGAATCGTCTTTAGGCCGTGTTCGGACTTTAATGAGGTGACACACCCGTGTAAATCGTGATCAGGCCGTGTTCTAGTCTATCAAGGAGACACGACCGTGTTGGCTCAAGTCCAGGCTGTGTCGATTTTTTTTTGGCCCGATTTGGTCTGTTTTGAGCCCGTTTCCCATTCTTTCCATCCTCCGGTGCTTTCCTGAGTATAAAACATGAAAGGAAAGGATTAAGAGCACCTTTTTACATAAATCAAGGGATAAATCATCCAAAAGTATGCTAAATGTGGGATTAAAATATGTTACTTTTACGATTTATCAGCCACCACTCCACACACTCCACTTGTGTCTCCTAAACACACCCAATTTTACTTAAGTCCTACTTCTAGTAGCCCTCTCCCCTAAAGAGCCAAAAATCAACATTTTACCTATGGCCTAACTTGACCCCGGGACTTCATAGAAACCCCGTAACCTTCCAAAATCACCTTCCTAATAGGTCCAACTTGAAAAAATGCCGTTCTCATATTCTCAAAAAATTTAAACGCTCCAACGCCCAAGGCCCAATGGGCCCAATTCTTATAGGCCCAAATTCGGGGCATTACATATAATATAACGATATAATGCATTGTTGTCACGAAATTGCTTATAACTTACTAAGCTATGATAGCTTACTGTATGTGTTTAATTGTATTTTTTTATAGATTTTGGAGACAAGTTACGAGCTCGGGGATCATCGTCAAAGTCTATCACACTATCTACTAACTTTGGTATTTTACAAGCTGAATTTTTGAAACTATGGCATGTATAGGCTGGGTTATATTTTGAAATGGTTGTTTTGGGTTATGTATATGTATATATTATGCCATGCGAAAATGGCTAAATATTAATACTTAGGACTTATGCGAATTTGGTCATGGTGTTGGCTTATTATGGAAGTATATTTTATAGTGTAATTATGCTTGTGTTTGGTAGTATGGTTGATAAGGATGTTATTCAGATATGTACTTGATTAAGTATTTAGCTCATTTTAGAAGTATATCATATAGTATATTATGTGTGATGGATGTTCTTATGACTCGATTTAAATATTGAGGTACTTGATGAATGTGATTTTGATTGAGCATGGCTTTATAAACTATGGATGAAAATATCATTGTTTGTTAATTGGTCATATTGATACGGTTTGAATTGATAAGGGATGTTATGATTCATGAAAGATTTAATGGATACTTGGGTTGGTATAATGTGTAATAATATTAAGGCTAATTTGATAGCCGAATATGTGATAAGTGAATTGGTTGTTTATAAGAAATTTTTGGTATAATGTTTAGGTATATTATTTGACTTGTAAACCAGATATGCTATCAATTATTATTTGTGGCCGAAAATGATTAATGATATTATAGTGAAAGGTGTATAAATTAGTAAGTATAAGATTATATTGGACCATTTAGTAATGTTTGCTTTTGTCGTATAAATAAATTTTGTAAAATATATACTTGGTTTATGAAATGAAATATGCTTGTTTATTAATTAGGTATTCGATAATCATGCTTGTAGTATTTGTATGTTTCGAACTTTATGTCTATTAAGTATAAGTAGTTTAGCTTTGATGCATGTTAGTTGGATTCAAAATTTGATTAAATAAATGATAAATATATGTTTGAACTTTGAAGCATGGATTGTTTATGTATTATTAGTAATCAAGCACGAATGGATTTTTGTTAGTTAAGTGATCTATATATGATAAAATGATTTATATGAGCGTGCTGAACTGAGTTGTGTCAGGTAATGCCTCGTAACCTTAATTCGGCGACAGATACGGGTTAGGGGTGTTACATGCAAAGTTAAGTAAATGTGAATTTTTGTTGCGATAAGTTGGTTTTCTAGGACATATTGTATCTGCCTCTGGAATACGAGTTGATTCGAGTAAGATTTCTGCTATTTTGGAATGGAAATCTCAAAAGAATGTGTCTGAAGTCCGTAGTTTTCTGGGACTTGCTGGTTACTATCGAAGGTTCGTAAAAGGATTCTCGATGATAGCTACTCTGTTGACTAGATTGCTCCAGAAATATGTGAGATTTGAATGGTCCGATAAATGTCAGAAAAGTTTTGATCAGTTGAAAGCCCTTTTGACCGAAGCTCCAGTGTTGATACAGCCAGAATCGGGCAAAGAGTTCGTGATTTATAGTGATGCTTCATTGAGTGGTCTGGGTTGCATTTTGATGCAAGAAGGCAAAGTTATAGCTTATGACTCGAGACAACTAAAGCCGCATGAAAAGAACTATCCGACACATGATCTTGAATTAGCTACGATTGTGTTTGCGTTAAAAATTTGGTGCCATTATCTTTTCGGTGAGAAATGTCACGTGTTTTTAGATCATAAAAGTCTGAAATATTTGATGACCAGAAAGATTTGAATCTATGACAAATAAGATGGTTAGAGCTGTTGAAAGATTACGAGCTTGTGATAGATTATCATATGGGAAAAGCAAATGTTGTTGCTGATGCATTGAGTCAAAAATCACTATATGCATTGCGTGCGATGAATGCCCATTTGGACTTGTCTAATGATGGTTTAGTTTTGGCTGAGTTGAAAGCAAAACCGTTGTTTTTACAGCAAATATGTGATGCTCAGAAAGTTGATAATGAAATGATAGTAAAACAGCTCAGTGTGATTTGAACTCAGAATCTGAATTTAGAGTTCATGATGATGATTGCTTGAGATTTCGAGATCGATTATGTGTTCCGAGAAATTCCAAGTTATTATAGTTGATTTTGAATTAAGCTCATAATAGTCGCTTATCTGTTCATCCCGGAAGTACAAAAATGTATCATGATTTGAAGCAACACTATTGGTGGTCTGGTATGAAACGAGACATCTCTGATTTTGTTTTGAAATGTTTAGTCTTGTATGAAGCAAGTTAAAGCTGAACATCAGGTTCCATCTGGTTTGCTACAACCGATTCTGATTCCCGAGTGGAAATGGGATAGAGTGACAATGGATTTTGTTACAGGTTTGCCTTTGACTCCAAGAAAGAAAGATGCAATTTGGGTCGTAGTTGATCGATTGACGAAATCTGCCCATTTTATTCCGGCACGATCCGAATACTAACTTGATAAGTTAGATGAGCTGTATATCTATGAGATTGTGAGATTGCACGGGGTGCCACTATCCATTGTGTCAGATAGAGATCCGAGAATTACATCACGATTCTGGAAGAAATTGTAAGAAGCTTTAGGCACGAAATTACAATTTAGCACAGCTTTTCACCCACAGACGGATGGTCAATCCGAGTGGATCATTCAGATTCTTGAGGATACGTTGAGATGTTGCATTCTTGAGTTTGATGGTACGTGGGAATAGTACCTGCCATTGATTGAATTTGCTTATAATAATAGTTTTCAGTCGAGCGTCAGAATGGCACCTTTGAAGCTTTGTACGGATGCAAATGTCGAACACCTCTGTACTGGATTGAGCTCAATGAAAATAAGATACACGGGGTCGATTTGATAAAAGACACTAAACAGAAAGTGAAAGTGATCCGTGATAGTCTGAAAGCAGCGTCTGATCGTCAGAAGTCCTATGTGGACTTGAAACGAAAAGATATAAAATTTGAGATCGGTGACAAAGTGTTCTTGAAAGTGTCTCCGTGGAAGAAAGTACTCAGATTTGGACGTAAAGACAAGTTGAGTCCGAGGTTCATCGAACCGTATGAAATTATCGAACGAATTGGTCCAGTTGCGTATAGATTGTTGTTGCCACCTGAATTAGAAATAATTCATAATGTATTTCACGTATCGATTCTTGGACGATACCGATCCGATCCATCACATGTGATTCCTCTGTCTGAGATTGAAATCCGATCCGATATGACTTATGAGGAAGAGCCAATCCGTATATTAGCTCGTGAAGTGAAAGAATTAAGGAACAAGAAAATTCCGTTAGTGAAAGTGTTGTGGCATCGACATGGAGTGGAAGAGGCTACGTGGGAGCCTGAAGATTCAATGAGTCAGCAATATCCGAATATGTTTAACGATAAGATTTTTGGGGACAAAAATCCCTAAGGGGGAGAATTGTAATAGTCCAGTTTAGACCCTAGTCAGAGTAGTGGTTTTGGGACCACAAATTCGAGTTAGAAAAATAATTTAATATTATTTTCTGTGTCTGCAATACATGACTAAGCATGTGTGAAAGTTTCGTGATCTAATTTGATTGTCTGTGTGCTTAGTTTGATAAAAGGATTAAATCGCATAAAGCGTAAAAGTAGCTCTCTATTTGATTAATGGCCAAATTGATGTGGCTTTTAAATGTGGAGGCCTTATGAGGCAATTAAGCCACTATTTAGTAAGTGGTTGGTTAAATGACAAAATAACCTTATTATATAAATATGTTTTATATGTTTAATGAAAGGTTAATTTAGTAAATGAATAATAATGTATTTATAATTAAACAAAACCAATTGAAAGCCATGCTCATCTTTTGTTTTATGACCGAAAATAAGAAAAAGAAAACAAGGGTTTTGAGCTTTGCATATTCGGCTACTTCAAAGCTAAATTAAGGTATGATTTTGACTCCGTTTTTTATAATTCCTACGTTTTTGTAATCGTTGCTTTGTGTTCTTCAAAATCCATGTTTCAATTTTGTGAATTTATGATGTTTTTGAAATGAACCATTGATGAACACATGAGTTTTATGATGTTTGATGGTGAATTATGAAAGATATGCGTTTGATTAACATAGTTTGTTCTTGAGTTTTTGATGAATTTGACTATTTTGGATGTAATTGAGAAAATGATAAATTGAGGGACTAAATTGTGAAATAAGTGAAATGTGTGGACTTGAATGAGCATGGGTGATATTCGGCCAAGCATGAGTATCATGAAATTTTGTATATTTTGTGATTTTTGTGAAATAGGGACTAAAATGTCCAAATGTGAAAATATGTGGGCTAAATTATAAATTGCCCTAAAAGTGTGTTCTTGGATTGAATTGATTGAGTTGTTGAATAAATGGATTAAATTTGAATATGTATAGATCAAGAACTGAAGAATACAGACTTAGATCGCGGAAAGTCAAAAGTGGTCGAATAACCGAAACCGATCGAATATCCGAATCCGAGGTAAGTCGATATACAAATAAATGTATTTGAATTGACTTATTTGGGAATATATGAAATTTGAATTGCTATGAATAATACTCAAGATGATAATATATGAGATTCGAGATAGTATCGACAAGGTATCAACTCTGTGAAGTCCCGTACGAACCTAGGAATAAATAGGATTATATATGTCATGACATAGGTTTTCGATATGTGATATCATGTAAGACCATGTCTGGGACGTTGGCATTGATTTGAGATTTGTGTAAGACCACGTCCGGGACGTTGGCATCGATATGAGATTTACGTGTAAGACCATGTCTGGGATATTGGCATCGTATTGATTCGTGTAAGACCCTGTCTGGGATAGTGGCATCGATATCCAAGTACATGTAAGACCTCGTCTGGGACATTGGCATTGTACGACTATTCTAAGCACTCCAAGTATCCTATTAGATTCCGAACGGTTCAACAGGCAAGTCCGAGAAATGAATGATTACGTGAAATATATATCCGTTTCAGGTATGTTGTTACGAATGCTTGTATAAGCATGAAATGTGAGTAAGTATGTGCATTGATGTAAAGGAACATTTGAGATATATGTATATTTGTGATATGAGCAAAAGAGATGCTTGAGATATGATGGATTGGTAAGCAATGACAAACCAAGTGAGCCAAGAAGGTTATCTATGTGCTTGATATGAAGACATGTTAATCAATTTAAATAGTTATGCTTATGAATGATTTATGTTAAGTTTATTTGTATATGGCTTACTAAGCTTTTGGAAAGCTTACTTTGTGTGTGTTTGTTCTGTTTTATAGATCGTTAAAGCTACAAGAGGCTCGGGGACCGTCGAGGATCATCATCACACTGCCTAAACTCATTTTGGTACCTTTTGAAAAGTGTATATAGCTAAATATGGCATGTATAGGCTAGTCATTTTGGAACATGTTTGAGATGTGTTAATAGCCATGTGATGTGGCTAGATAAATGTTGGTAATATACTTGAGTGATTGTGGTATATTATGCATGTTATGTTATGGCTTGATAGCAAAGAAATGGTCAAATGAATGGTAAGCTTAGTGATGGATTAATGCCATAGTGATTTAGTGAAATTGTGGGTGAATCATGCTTGGTTTTACATGTGATTTAGTAGTGCTATTTGGTATACAAGTTGGAATGTTTAGAAAGGTAATTGAATGGAATGATAGGTTGAATATTTGACATGATTTTGGTTGCAAATTGTGTATGGGATATTACTTGTTTAAGCTTGTAGGGATGACCCTTGTTGTAACACCCCAAACCCGGTCAACCCACCACGACTGAATCTGGCATGTCATGGGGTGAAAACGTTTTGAAGAAAACAAGTTTCCCGATTTGTTTTTATTGAAAACGCTGTTATCGTTTTAAGGTTTAGAAAACCCCGTATAAAGTGATGTTGAAATTATTTTAGTGTTGCTTTAAAACCCGGAAAAACCCTCTTTTGTTGGAAATCCATTTGTTGTTTATAGTTTTGGAAAACCTTTCGATACTTATTAAAAACCAAGTGAGTTAAGCATAGTCGAGTTAAGAATCATTTGTGTTTGGAGTTGTTTAAGGAATTAAATTTGAAAACGTTGCTTTTTACCGGTTATTTAAGCAAATCAAATTATTAAGCACATGCATAATATAAATCAAATAAAAGCAAGTAATAAAAAAACCCAAAATAATACTTAGCGGCCTTATTACAAAACCAAAACCAAATTTAGAGTAAATAAATAAAAACCAGAATTTTAATTTAAAGTCAAAAACTGAAAATAAGTAGCATGGCCACCTCAAGTTCTCCCCGGCTCCAAATCCGCGATATAAGCCTCATCTGCAAAATATAGGGGAAGGGGTGAGTCACCGAGACTCAGTGTATAAATCCCCAACCCGATAGAATAGCACTTACACAAGTCATTAATAAAACATGCAAATCATGCAACCCCATAACCTAACCATCCGATCTCCTTTATCTACCCCATGTGGTCAAAACCACTGGTGGTCAAAACCACTGGTGACCGAAGTCACAAATATATAAGTGTGGTCAAAACCACTGGTGACCGTAGTCACAAATCAAGTGATGAGGCAAACCCATCGTGTGGTCAAAACCACTGATGACAATCCCGTAATCAATCATGTGGGGCCAACCCACTGTGGTACCAAACCACTGGGACGAGTTACAATATCCATATGTGGTCAAAACCACTGGTGAGAAAGACTTCCAAAGCTAGCCGAACATGCACCCTTACTTGGCTATTGAGATTCGGCACCCCCTAGCTTCCAAAACCGATTACACCTCCTCCCCCAAAGTCCATAATTCGGCCAACACCTCAAGACTCTCCCATCCACTCATTCAAATTGGTTTGAATGAGTCAAACTCCACATTTTTCTCCTCTCCATCCATTTCAAACCAGTTGACTCAATCCTCATCCATTCAAGAGAGTCCCACCTGAGCACACCTCTTCCCTGCTTCTGGCGTGAAAAAAATAAGCAGAAAAGGTATTTCTGCAGCTCGAACCCAAGCACTCCTTCCCTGCATGTGGCATCACTGCTCAAGGCCCTAAGTGGCGCCTCCTTGCCACTTTACCAAGGTAATTCTTGTGTCACAACCCTCCAATAATTTCTTTTAACCCCTAACTCTCTTAGCTTCCTCTTCCTAAGCACTAAAACAAAAAATTTTGGCCATGACCCAGGCCTAACCCGAGGTCATACCTGGACCCCAAAACATGCTAAACTAGCACAGTAGGCATATCATCATATGTAGACACATGCAAGATGCAGAGACCCCAATTTAAGGATGTTACAGTTCTACCCCCCTAAAAAAATAATTTCGGCCTTGAAATTACCTGGTCAGAAGAGTTGAGGGTATTGCTGCCGCATCGCATCTTCTGGTTCCCACGTGGCCTCCTCCGTACCATGGTTCCGCCATAATACTTTCACCAAGGGAACTGACTTCCTACGCAGAACCTTGACATCCCGATCCAAAATCCGTATCGGTTCCTCCTCGAAAGACAAATCCGAGCTCTCCTCTACCTCCTCAACTGGCACAACATGCGACGGATCTGATCGATAGCGCCTAAGCATTGAAACATGAAACACGTCGTGAATCTGACTTAACTCTGCGGGTAACTCGAGCTGATAAGCTACTGGTCCCACTCGCTTCAACACCGTATATGGCCCAATAAACCTAGGGCTTAGCTTGCCCTTTTGCCCAAATCTCAACACTTTCTTCCACGGTGATACCTTCAGAAAGACCTTGTCACCCACTGCATACTCTATATCCTTGCGCTTAAGATCAGCGTAAGACTTCTGCCTGCCCGATGCTTCCTTCAGACGAGCCCGAATCACCTTAACCTTATCCTCTGTTTTTGCAACCAGTTCCGGACCCAACATCTGCCGTTCACCCAATTTTGTCCAACACATCGGAGTACGACATTTCCGTCCATATAGTGCCTCATATGGTGCCATCTGAATACTCGCTTGATAACTGTTGTTATAAGCGAACTCTGCCAATGGTAGATACTCCTCCCAACTACTGCTGAAATCCGAAACACGACCCTTAACATATCTTCCAAAATTTGGATTACCCTCTCGCATCCATCCATCGATTGCGGGTGAAAAGCCGTCTTTGAAATCCAACCTCGCACCCAACGCCTGATGCAAAGCTTTCCAGAACCTCGACATGAACCTGGGATCCCTATCCGAAATAATTGACATTGGCACTCCATGCAACCTTACTATCTCTGCCACATACAACTTGGCTAGCTTCTAGAGCGAAAAGTCAACTCGACTGGTATGAAATGAGCCGATTTAGTCAGACGATCCACAATTACCCAAACTGAGTCTTTCTTGCTAGGCGTAAGGGGTAGCCCACTGACGAAATCCATCGTAATCCTTTCCCACTTCCACTGCGGGATCTTTACCGGCTGCAACAGTCCTGACGGTAACTGATGCTCAGCTTTAACTTGCTGGCATGTCAAACACTTGCCCACAAACTCCGTTACTTCTCGCTTAAGACCTGGCCACCAAAACTGTTCCCTCAAATCCCGATACATCTTTCGCCTCCGGGATGCATAGCGTATGGGTCGCTATGAGCTTCTGAAGAATCATTGTCTCAACTCAACGTCCTTTGGCATACATACTTTCCCCTAAAAACACAGTACTCCATCACTGCCCAAGTTGTAACCCTCCGATTCGCCATTCTGCACTTGCAACCTCCGAGCACTCAAAGCCTCATCTGTCAGTTGTTTCTCCTTAACCTGATCAATCCAAGTCGGCCTTACTTGCAATTCTGCCAAAAGACTCCCGTCGTCATATAGACTAAGGTGAGCAAACATCGCTCTCAAGTCTGCTACCACCTTACGGCTCAACGCATCAGCTACTACGTTAGCCTTACCCAGATGGTACTCAATCGAGCAGTCGTAGTCCTTCAACAACTCGATCCACCTTCGCTAGCTCGAATTTAAATCTTTCTGAGTCAAGAGGTACTTCAGACTCTTGTGATCTGTGTAGACTATCGACTTTTCCCCATACAAGTAATGCCTCCAAATCTTCAAGGCAAAAACCACTGCAGACAACTCCAAGTCATGTGTCGGGTAGTTACCCTCATGAGGCCTTAATTGCTGAGACGCATAAGCGACCACCTTTCCATCTTGCATCAGCATACACCCTAAGCCAGTATGTGATGCATCACAATAGACCGTGAATTCCTTCCCTGCCTCTGGCTGATTCAGAACCGGAGCTTCAGTCAGAATCTTCTTTAACTTGTCAAAACTTTCTTGTTGTTTTTCAGACCACACAAACGGAACCCCTTTTCTCAATAGCTTAGTCAGTGGCGCTGCGATCAAAGAAAAACCTTTTACGAACCTCCTGTAGTATCCTACCAAACCCAGAAAACTTCGAATCTCTGCAACTGACTTAGGTGGTTTCCAATCCAACACTGCTTCAATCTTCTGAGGATCCACCCTAATCCCCTTAGCCGACACCACATGACCCAAGAAAGTTACCTCCTTAAGCCAGAATTCGCACTTACTAAACTTAGCTAATAGTTGTTTCTCCCTCAGAATCTGTAGAACCACCCGTAGATGCGCATCATGTTCCTCCTCAGATTTTGAATACACTAAAATGTCATCTATAAACACTACGACAAACCGATCCAAATACGGCTAAAACACCCGATTCATCACGTCCATGAATGCTGTAGGCGTATTGGTCAACCCGAATGGCATCACTAGAAACTCGTAATGCCTATACCGAGTACGAAACACCGTTTTATGGATATCAGCCTCCTTCACCTTGAGTTGATGATACCCCGACCTAAGATCTATCTTAGAGAATACCGATGCACCCTTAAGCTGATCAAACAAGTCGTCTATCCTGGGCAATGGATACTTGTTTTTGATCGTCAACTTATTCAGCTGGCGGTAGTCTATACACATCTGCATTGTACCGTCTTTCTTCTTAACAAAAAGCACAGGTGCTCCCCAAGGTGATACACTCGGTCGGATGAAACCTCTATCCAACAACTCCTGAATCTGAGCCTTTAACTCCACCAATTCTTTCGGCGCCATCCTATACAGGGCAATAGACACTGGCGCAGTTTCGGGTAACAAATCTATACCGAACTCAACCTCGCAGTCAGGAGGCAAACCTGGAAGTTCCTCTGGGAATACATCAGCAAATTCCCCTACAGTTCGGACATTCTCCACAGCTGCATCCTTGGCTTCCAAAGTACAGACATGCACCATAAATGCCTCACAACCTTTCCTCACCATTTTCTCCGCCTTCAGCATAGATACCACATTGGATAGGTAATCTCTCCTATTACCTATCATCACCACCTCTTCGCCTTCCATTGTCTTCAACACCATGCGCTTAGCTGCACAATCCAAACTGGCCTGGTACTTTACTAACCAATCCATCCCGAGAATCAGATCGAACTCCCCAAACGGCAGGTTCCATCAAGTCACCAAAAACACGACCCCCTTGAAGTTCTAGGGTACATCCCTATATAGTTTATTTACTTCTACTGAGTGACCTAGAGGGCTTATTATTGTCATCTCCCTAGAAGTAATCTCAAAGTCTAAGTTCATTGTTTCCGCTATGCTACTGGCAACATACGAGTGCGTCGAACCCACATCAATCAAAGTATTATAAGGTAGACCAAAGATTAAGAACGTACCAGTTATGACGTCCGATGCGTCGCCTCTCTCGACGCGCCTCATTGCGTAGACCAATCCAGCTGTCTCGCCTCTGTACCACCCGCACCTCTACCCGGTGCTCCACGGCCTCTACCAGAGCCATTACCTCCCCCGACCGAACCATGGCCCTCCGTGGTCTGCCGACCATCCCTCCGATCGTATGCGACTCGATCCCTGCATCGCAGACCTAGCCGATCTCTCGTGGACAATCCTCACTCAATCTCCCATCGATCCACACTCCGAAACATCCTCTGTTTCCAGTCCAACATTCCTCCGTGAGACTTCCCACATCGAGCACACCGTGGCGGCCATCGAGTAGCAAAGAAGCAGCCTCGGCCGCTTGATTCACCCACCATACCTAGCCTTTTTCTGCGATTCCCTGCACTCGATGATCCGTAATTCCTCTTATTCCAACCCTTATATTGATTCCGTCTTACCGACTGTTTCACCTCCTTAGCAACTTTAGCCTTTTCCATTAAGATCAGAACTCTCTTTTCCCTTTGTGGGGCAATTAACATCCGCACTGCCTCTCACCCATCCTCAATCGACACAACGCTCATGCTCCGTGCCCACAATACCCCTTGCATACCGACTCAGCCGAAGAAATTTCGCCTCATATTCCGATACAGTCTTACTTCCCTGGACCAGGTTCAGGAACGCCTTGCGCTGCGCATCAATGTAGCTAGCCCCGACGTATTTCCTCCGATATAGTCGCCTAAAGAAATCCCAAGTGATGTCGTCCGCCATTGCTCCATCCCTAACTGTAAGCCACCACTGATATGACTCATCTCGGAGAAGAGATACTATACCCTTCAGCTTCTCCTAAGTCGTAAAGTCCAGGTCGTCCATGATTCGTTCTGTCGCCTCCAGCCAATACTCCGTTGTATAGGGAGCCACACCAGATACACCTCTGAATACCTCTGCGCCATTAGCCCGGAGTCGTTCGGACACAGATTTCCTAGCTCCCGTTCCAACGCCTGCACCTGCGACTCTCTCCAGAACTCATAGCATTGCCTGTGACACTGCATCATCACCACCTGTCTGATCCTGAAATTCTGCGCCCACAGCTGGCGGTGGTGGTACCTCATTTTCCGACCCATGTCCAGACCCTACCGATTCTGACATTGTCATCCTACCTCTACCTCATCCACGTGTATTACGCCCACGTCCACGTGCACTCATGACTACCGTTATGATTTGAGCTGATTAAGAGTTTTATGCGTTAGACTTTATTCCACTGTTTATTAAAGCACAGTCTTATGAGAAGTTTAATACAGGTATTGTTTCGCAAGTTCATACCATCCTACAGTTCAGATCTCTAAATTAGTTCCTACTACTATTTAGTCATTCCCATATTATCATAATCATAACATCATAAGCAATAATTTGGGATACTTACCTGGGCGGATCGGTGCCGGAGACTCGGTGCCATGCTTTCCCAACTATCCTTTTTCCCATAAAGACATTCATAATACATTTTAAGACATTTTTGGGCCTCGGGCCCACAGCCGAGCTGTTGAACTTGGCTCTGATACCAAAATTGTAACACCCCAAACCCGGTCAACCCACCACGACCGAATCTGGCATGTCACGGGGTGAAAACATTTTGAAGAAAACAAGTTTCCCGATTTGTTTCTATTGAAAATGCTATTATCATTTTAAGGTTTAGAAAACCCCGTATAAAGTGATGTTGAAATTGTTTTAGTGTTGCTTTAAAACCCGGAAAAACCTTCTTTTGTTGGAAATCCATTTGTTGTTTATAGTTTTGGAAAACCTTTTAATACTTATTAAAAACCAAGTGAGTTAAGCATAGTCGAGTTAAGAATCATTTGTGTTTGGAGTTGTTTAAGAAATTAAATTTGAAAACGTTGCTTTTTACCGGTTATTTAAGCAAATCAAATTATTAAGCACATGCATAATGTAAATCAAATAAAAGCAAGTAATAAAAAAACCCAAAATAATACTTAGCGGCCTTATTACAAAACCAAAACCAAATTTAGAGTAAATAAATAAAAACCGGAATTTTAATTTAAAGTCAAAAACTGAAAATAAGTAGCATGGCCACCTCAAGTCCTCCCCGGCTCCAAATCTGCGATCTAAGCCTCATCTGCAAAATATAGGGGAAGGGGTGAGTCACCGAGACTCAGTGTATGAATCCCCAACCTGATAGAATAGCACTTACACAAGTCATTAATAAAACATGCAAATCATGCAACCCCATAACCTAACCATCCGATCTCCTTTATCTACCCCGTGTGGTCAAAACCACTGGTGGTCAAAACCACTGGTGACCGAAGTCACAAATATATAAGTGTGGTCAAAACCACTGGTGACCGTAGTCACAAATCAAGTGATGGGGCCAACCCATCGTGTGGTCAAAACCACTGATGACAATCCCGTAATCAATCATGTGGGGCTAACCCACTGTGGTACCAAACCACTGGGACGAGTCACAATATCCATATATGGTCAAAACCACTGGTGACCGTAGTCACAAATATCATCAATGTGGTCAAAACCACTGGTGGTCAAAACCACTGGGACTTAATCACAAATAATAATATCAAAGACGGGGCCAACCCGTCGTGTGGTCAAAACCACTGGTGACAGTCCAAATAATTCTTCCCCTCCTCTCAACAATCCCACCATCATGTCCATATCAATCGTAGCATAATAACGTATGATGATGCAAATAACACATGGCATAGCAGTAAACAATGACATTATAGCATATATCGAGATCCATAATCAGGGGACTTACCCGGAGTCCACGCTTATGCCCACAAGGCATAACTACCGGTTTCAATGCCTATTAACAGTAACACAATAACATATAATACTAATAAAGTGTGTAAGCATTACACACCTGATTATTTGTAGATCTAAGCGAAATCCTGAAACTACGCGAAACTAGCGAGATCCCGAAACATTGCCTTCACCTTTCCTTAATGCCGATTTGGTTTCCAACCAAATCCCAAAACTATGTGATGAACCTCCCTTGCAATCGGCCAAGCACTAGATCGGCACACCCTATTGATGTTAGGGGTTTCGGCTACCAATAAAGAACAAGAATAGAGTTTAATATATATAGATCTATAACAAAAGGGAAGATAGAAGAGAAGTGGGGTTTCGGCATTACCCAAATCGATCAAGAAGAGAAGAAGAAGTCACTTACCAGAAGATTCAGCTATAACTCAAAGAAAGAACTAGAGATAGATTCGGCACTTAATATGATGAAGAGAAAATGCAAGAAGAGAAGGGCTTATGAGCAAAGTATTCGGCCAAAGTACTTGATGGAAACGAAAGAGAACAACAAGACTTTCAGCTTTTTGAAGATAAAAGAGATAAAGAAGAAAAATGGAATGGTATTGAAGGGATTCGGCAAAGAAGAATGGAAGCAGTTTCGGCACAAGGAGATTTGAAAGAGGGAAGAAAGATATCGACTGAAGAATGGGTGTTGGTTTCGGCTTTAAACAAAATAGGAAGAAGAGAAGTGAACAAAGGTGGATTCGACAAAGAGGAAGTTTTGGTCAACAATGAATGCACATGAAAAGAAGAGGAGAGAATGGCTATCAAGTTTCGGCTCTTCAAAAGGAACAAGGTTTGGTTCGGCCAAGTACCAAAGTTGCCGACAGAAAGAAAAAACAATTGAGGTTTCGGCTTTGACACTAAACGAAAAAGAGAAAGACTTCCAAAGCTAGCCGAACATGCACCCTTACTTGGCTATTGAGATTCGGCACCCCCTAGCTTCCAAAACCGATTACACCTCCTCCCCCAAAGTCCATAATTCGGACAACACCTCAAGACTCTCCCATCCACTCATTCAAATCGGTTTGAATGAGTCAAACTCCACATTTTTCTCCTCTCCATCCATTTCAAACCAGTTGACTCAATCCTCATCCATTCAAGAGAGTCCCACCTGAGCACACCTCTTCCCTGCTTCTGGTGTGAAAAAAATAAGCAGAAAAGGGATTTCTGCAGCTCGAACCCAAGCACTCCTTCCCTGCATGTGGCGTCACTGCTCAAGGCCCTAAGTGGCGCCTCCTTGCCACTTTACCAAGGTAATTCTTGTGTCACAACCCTCCAATAATTTCTTTTAATCCCTAACTCTCTTAGCTTCCTCTTCCTAAGCACTAAAACAAAAAAATTTGGCCATGACCCAGGCCTAACCCGAGGTCATACCTAGACCCCAAAACATGCTAAACTAGTACAGTAGGCATATCATCATATGTAGACACATGCAAGATGCAGAGACCCCGATTTAAGGATGTTACACTTGTGTTGGTGGCAATTTGGCCTTGTAAATGGCCTATAATTTCCCACACGGTTGAGCACACGGACGTGTGGCTCGACCGTGTCCCTCGTGGTTGCAATTTGAAACAAATCAGGCTCGACCACGGGTAAGACACACGGGCGTGTGACTGGTCGTGTGGTGCAAGTCAGGCTCGACCACGGGTGAGGCACACGGGCGTGTCCACGGTCGTGTGGACAAGTCAGTATGTATGCCCTGTTTTGACACGGCTTAGACACACGAGCGTGTCTGAGGCCGTGGAAGGCACACAGCCTGCTCACATGGGCGTGTGACCTCTATAACTTCGAAGAATTTTTAAATTTCCGAGAATTTCCATATGTGTTCGGTTTAGTCCCGGCCCTATTCTAAAGCATGCTTAATGTAACATCCCAAAAATGGGGTTATTTGGAATTTAATTATTTTTCTTATTATGAACTGCTGTGATATTATTTATGGAATGTTAAGGCTTAATTATGGATTTTTAGTAAGCTCGAGTAGTGGGAAAAATATTATTTTCAAGCTTTGAGGTAGGGAGCCTTAACAAGTGGGGGTTATAAGAATAAATAAGGGATAATTTGACACAAAAATCAGCTTGGAAAAGTGGCAAAAAGAAGGCCACTTAGGGGGCTAGTGTTGACGCCACCAAGGGAGCTAGGGAGCTTGTGTTCGAGTCACAGACATCCTTCTTTTACACTCCAGGGGACGGCACAAGTGGGAGAATTTTTCTCCTTCAAACTCTTTTATTAAATATTATTATTAAAGGATAATATGAGAGTTTTATTTGTTTAATTATAGTGATAATAAGAGGATATTCATGGATAATTAATGGATTATTATGAGACTATTATTGAGTATTCAAGATTATTTAAATATTTTCAAATGGGTGGCCTAGAGAAAAACTAGGTGTTTGCCGAATTTGGAACTCCTTGGATGGGAGTGGACGGCAAGAAGCTTTCTAGGGGAGGCCGAATTTGTTTAGTAAATCATTTGCTAATTTCGGCTAAGCACTCTCCCATAGTTCAACTCTCCTCTTCTTTTCAACCTTGAGCAAAACCGATAACACTAAACCCTCTCATTCTTCTTCTTCTTTTATTTCCTTTCTTCACAAAACTCTTGTGCCGAAACCTACCTTGCTGAATCCTCTCTTCTCTTAACCCCATTAGCCGAATATACATCATATTCTTGTGCCGAAACTTCTTTCTCTGATTTGGAGGTCTCTAGCCGAAACTCCTGTTTACTTCTTTAGCTTTGGCCGAATATCAAAGTGGTTAGATCCCTTCAAGTTATTTGTTGTCAGTCGATTTGGAAAAGGTGAGTAGCCATAGCCGAATGCTATTCTTCTCTCTTCTCTTATATGGATTTAAGGAAAGCCGAAATCCGACATATTCTAATGGTTGGCTAAACTTTCTTTTGAAGCCGATTCACCTAAGACTCCAGGATCTCAAAACAGTGGATCTGAACCATTTGTCTTTGTCAATCAAATTGGTAAGTAAGTGGTAAGTACCTACTCATAAGGAAATTACTCTTCTAATTAAGAAAAGCCGAAGGCTATTAAGAGGCTACTAATAGTTGCCGATTTCAGGGAAGCCAAACCATTTGGAGTATAGTGACTTGGGTTCAAAGATATTCAGGTAAGATTTCGGGTTCACAAGGAACCCCTCTCTAATAATTTAATTTGGCCGAATAGGCCATAAGACTAACCCATAAATTTGGCCGGATATAGGACAAGTAGATCTGTGGTGACCAACGTTTCTTTTCGGGATTTAGAACATCCAAGGGTGACAGGTGTGTACATACACACGTATAATCATTTAAATGTGCTGAGTGCTTTGTATGCTAACTCTGATTTGTGTAGCATCGAATTAATACCATAACGGTATGAGTGGTGATTCAGGTAAGTACCTGTTAATATGAATGTGTTATTGATGCTTTTGGGAAGCATGGTTCATATGTTACATGTGATAAATGTATGAGATCTATTCATGATTATTTGGCTATTGTGGGTTAAATGAGTGGAGGGGGCAGTGATATTTCGTGCTGACGAGCACCAGTGTTTTGGTAACACATTGTGACTACGGTCACCAGTGGTTTGGTACCACATGGGGTAGACAAAGGCGTTTGGTTGGCTAGGTTGGGGGCACATAATATTCTGCATATTAACTGTTATATGTTGTGTATGGAAATGTTTTTAAAACGGGGGAAGGGTTACATACTGAGTCTTGGTGACTCACCTTCTCCTTTAACATTTTTCAGGTGACTCGTAGATGGCGGTTGAGGAGCCGGTTGGACTCGAGGTGGCCATGCAGTGGACTTGAATAAATTGAAACTTTAAACTTAGCTATTTTATTTTTATTATTGGTTTATTTTTATTTTGGATGTAATAAGGCCTCCATATACTTTACTTTTGTTATCTCTCATATGTTGGATACTTTGTTTAAACTATATTATTAAAATTAAATTAAAATCACATGTTTTTCTTAAATTAACACGAAAATGTTTTATCGTGCCATCGGGCACATTTGAAATTTGTATAATAAGCTGACTCAATTAAAATTTCAAATTAAATCTAAGTATGGTTTCGGCAAGATAACCAAAAACGAGAAGTTTTCAACAAAACCTAAACTGGTTTTAAAATGGTTTCAAAAGTTTTTTTCGTAACAAACCAAATTCGGTCGTAATGTTTGGGCGGGTTAGGGGTTGTTACAAAATTGGTATCGAGCCCAGTTCAAAGCTCGTTGTGTGGGCCCAAGGCCCAAAAATGTTTTGGTAGGCCTTAGGGAATGATTTTTGGTTTTGAATAGCATGGCCCGAGTCTCGCACCAATCCGCCTGTGTAAGTACATCTAAACCTCTTGGTGAATTATATTCGTAGAAGGGTAGGAAGCATGGAACGTAGATAGACTTATAGGACTTGGACCCTAGGATTAGGCTACTCAAACACACAAACGAAGCATAAGACTTAAGGAATTAAACCAACCTATGACTTAGTCAATGAGCTAGGGTGTGGTAACCCCATGACGCATGTCTAGGATTGGATCGGAAGAGCACGGTATTTAAGCGATCCTCGTGACTCACCTCCTCTTCGCAGTATCCTACCCAGTGCGTAGCTTCGGTTCACCCTAACTCAGAGGGCTCGGTGGTGTGGTAACCTCTGCGTGCGCATGTCTAGAAAGGTTCAAAGGTGAGAGCTTGGTATTTAAGCGGTCCGCGTGACCCACCTCCTCTTCACTTGAATTACGCACAGTGCGTAGCTTTGGTTCACCCCGACCGGGAGGGCTCGGTCATAGGCTAAACACAATGATTAAAACCCGAAAAGGGAATTAGCCATGTTTTCAAAAAAAAAAAAAAAGAAAAGAAAAAGAAGAAGAAACAACAAACCCTAATGTTTTCAAAACTTGATGGTGGAAAATTACAGAAATGCCCTTAGGGAGTAAAATTACTAAAATGCCCTCGGTTCATAAAATATCAGTTCAATGGCTTTGCTCAAAAATTTCAACTATTTTACAAATATTCAACCTCGCTTGAGAAATCATCAAAGCAAAATATTTTGGTTCGGAAAATTACGAAAATAATACCCTGTAGGAAAAAAGACGAAAATACCGGGATAGAAATGGGCGTAAATGTCCGATGAGCGAATAGGTATGGAAAGTATTAAGGAATGGATGCATGAACTTCTTTGTGTGAACTAGGAAAGAAGATGAAACATTGGTTGCTCGAAAGAATCTCTCGATTAAACCTTATCCATAAAATTTCTTCGCGAGTAATAAAGTGAAACAAATGCTAACGCATAAAATTTTTCCTTAATCGATTAAAAGCGCGGTAGATAGAATGAGTTCTAGAGGACGTGGACGCCGTGGACGTGGTAGGGTAGAATGACGGTGTCCGAACCCGTCGGTCGACAAGGTTACGAAAATGAGGTACCATCGCCACCACCACCTCCTACTTTTTTTAGAGTGAGGAGCCGGATCGCACCGGTGGTGAGGCGGTATCGCAAGCTATTTTGCGAGTCTTGGAGATGGTGGTCGGGTGGTGGAAATGTGGGAGCTCGGAAATCTGTCCCGAGCGACTCCGATCTAACTGAGCGGAGGTATTCCGAGGTGTGTCGAGTGGCACCCAGGCAATGGAACATGGCTAGAGTCAATCGAAAGAATCATGGATGACCTTGACTCGACCGAGAAAAAAAAGTGAAGGGGCGGTGTCGCTTCTAAAGGATGAAGCGTATCAGTGGTGGTCGACGGTTCGAGATGGGGCTACACAGCAGATGATTTGACTTGGGAGTATTTCGTAACCACCTATCGAAAAAGTATGTGGGCACCAACTACACCGACGCTGCGTAGAAAGGCTTTTTCGGGATTAGTGCAAGGAACTAAGTCCGTGTGTCGAATATGAGGCGGAATTTTTAAGGGTGAGTAGGTATGCGAGAGGCATCGTGTTCATCGAACATGAGCGCCGTGTCCGCTTTGAGGACGGACTCGAGATGATCCGAGGTTACCGATTGCCCCGCAGCAGTTCGTGAGTTCTCATCTTTAGTGGAAAAGGCTAAGGTAGCCGAAGGGATCAAGGAGGGCGTGTGAGGCAAAGTTATAGTAGGAATAATCGTAAGAGAGGATTTGGGTCAATTTGGATCAAGCGGTAGTGCTCGAGAAAAAAGGCTAGGCCGAGTGGGCCAAATCGGCGGCAAGGCCCACGACTACTAATCGAGGCCAACTCAGTGTAACGCCGTGGAAAGACCCATTGGGGAGGTTGTTGGACGGTGATAAAGGATGTTTTGAGTGTGGGTCTTTGGAGCATCGTGTCGAGATTGTCCACGGAAACTAGCTAAGAATCAGCCGAGGCGTAATCGCACTCGAGAATAGAAGTGTGGGACCACAGAGGGGTCGTGGTAATGGCAGAGGAAACAACGGTCCTAACCGAGGTCGTGGAACTCAAGGCAGAGGTTTAGGCAACACAGAGGCTAGCGGCACTGGCTTAGTTTACGCAGCGAGGTGTCGCGAGGAAGGTGACGCACCGGATGTCATAACCGCACGCGTTTCTAATTTTTGGTTTTCCTTATGTTGCATTGATTGATGTGGGTTCGACGCACTCGCACATTGCTAGTAGCGTGGTAGGAACTATGGACCTAAACTCAAACCGCTCCTAGGAGATGACCGTAGTTAGCCCTTTAGGTCACTCTGTAATAGTAGATAAACTTTATAGAGGCGCACCCTAGAACTTCAAGGGGTAGTATTTGTAGTCGATCCGATGGAACTACCGTTTGGGGAGTTCGATTTGATCCTTGGAATGGATTGGTGGTTAAGTATCGTTTAATTTGGATTGCGCGCTAAGCGCATGGTTCTTAAGACAGTGAAGGTGATGAAGTGGTTATGATAGGAGATAGAAGGAATTACCTATCCAATGTAGTGTCTGCCTTGAAGGCTGAAAAGATGGTCAGGAAGGGTTGTGAGGCGTATTTGGTTCAAATCTGTGCTTTGAAAGCTAAGGGGTTAGTAGTTGGAAAGGTCCGAACGGTTGGGGAATTTGCTGATGTGTTCCCAGAAGAGCTTCCGGGTCTGCCTCCAGATCGGGAAGTCGAATTCGGTATAGACTTGCTACCTGGAACGGCACCTGTGTCTATAGCACCATACCGAATGGCACCAAAGGAATTGGTGGAGCTGAAGGCTCAAATTCAGGAGCTCTTGGATAGAGGGTTTATTCGACCAAGTATATCTCCGTGGGGAGCACCTATGTTGTTTGTCAAGAAGAAGGACGGTTCTATGCGGATGTGCATCGACTACCGTCAGTTAAACAAGTTAACGATCAAAAACAAGTACCCGTTGCCTCGGATCGATGATTTGTTTGACCAACTGAAAGGTGCGTCGGTATTCTCAAAAATTGACCTTAGGTCAGGTTATCATCAATTAAGGGTGAAGGAGGCTGATGTTCACAAGACGGCATTCCGAACTCGGTATGGGCATTTCGAGTTCTTGGTGATGCCATTCGGGCTGACCAATGCACCGGCAGCATTTATGGACTTAATGAATAGGGTATTTCAACAGTACTTGGACCAATTCGTCGTGGTGTTCATAGACGACATATTGGTTTATTCAAAGACAGAGGAGGAGCATGACAAGCATTTACGGATAGTTCTACAAGTATTGAGGGAGAAGCAGTTATATGCCAAATTCAGTAAGTGCGAATTTTGGCTGAGGGAAGTGGCTTTCTTAGGGCACGTGGTGTCGGCGGAAGGAATTAGAGTAGACCCTCGCAAGATTGAAGCAGTATTGGATTGGAAACCACCTAGGTCGGTGGCTGAAATACGAAGTTTTCTGGGTTTAGCAGGGTACTATCGGAGATTCGTGGAAGGATTCTCTCTAATAGCAGCGCCGTTGACCAAGTTACTAAGGAAAGGTGTTCCATTTGTATGGACGGAGAAGCAGCAAGGAAGCTTTGATAAGCTAAGGAAAATTTTGACGGAAGCTCCGGTTTTGGTACAGCCTGAAGCAGGAAAGTTATTCACGCTTCATCGTGATGCATCTCACATCGGGTTTGGGATGTGTGTTGATGCAGGATGGGAAGGTAGTAGCCTATGCATCCCGTCGATTAAGACCGCATGAGGTTAACTACCCAACGCATGACTTGGAGTTAGCGGCGATGCGTCTTTGCTCAAGATATGGAGACATTACCGTATGGGGAGAAGTCGATAGTCTACACGGATCACAAAAGCTTGAGGTATCTTCGACTCGAGAAGGATCTCGAACGAGGCAGCGTCGGTGGATTGAACTACTAAAGGACTACGATTGTTCAATCGAGTACCATCCGGTAAGGCTAATGTGGTAGCCGCGCGTTGAGCCGGAAGGTGGTGACGGACTTAAGAGCAATGTTCGCTCGGTTGAGTCTATATGATGATGGGAGTCTTTTGGCGGAACTCCAAGTAAAGCCGACTTGGATTGAGGAGATTAAGGAAAAGCGGTTAGTGGATGAAGGCTTGAGCGCTAAGAGGGTACAAGTTCGGGATGGTGGTTTGGAAGGGTGCAGTGCTGTCTAGGGATGGAGTGCTATGCTTTCGAGGGCGAGCATGCATGCCGAAGGATAAGGAGTTGAGGTGGAAAATTCTCCATGATGCACATAGCAGCCCATATGCCATGCATCCGGAGGAAGCAAGATGTATGGAGATTTGCGAAAAGATTCGTGGCCGGGGTTGAAGCGTGAGATAAGCGAAGTTCGTAGGGAAGTGTCGGCGTGCCCGCCAAGTTAAGGGTGAACATCGATTACCATCGGGACTACTTCAACCGATAAAGATCCTCAATGGAAATGGGAGAGGATCACCATGGATTTCGTTAGTGGGCTACCCTCACGCCCAACAAGAAGGATGCGATTTGGGTAATTGTGGATCGCTCGACTAAATCAGCTCACTCACTTCATGCCGGTGAGAATGGATTACTCACCCGAAGCTAGCGAAGTTGTATATAGGGGAAATAGTGAGGTTACATGGTGTGCCAGCATCGATTATCTCGGATAGGGATCCCAGATTCACGTCAAGGTTTTGGAAAGCGTTGCATCAAGCTTTGGGTACACGGTTAGATTTCAGTACGGCTTTCCATCCACAATCTGACGGACAATCGGAAAGGGTGATACAGATTTTAGAAGACATGTTAAGAGGTTGTGTCTTGGATTTTAGTGGTAGTTGGGAGGAGTACCTACCATTAGCGGAATTCGCTTATAACAATAGTTATCAAGCGAGTATTCAAATGGCTCCATATGAAGCCCTATATGGACGAAAATGCCGTACTCCTACATGTTGGACGGAGTTGGGGAACGACAAGTTCGGGTCCGAAGTGGTGCAGGACCGAAGACAAAGTCAAGGTGATTCGTTCTCGTCTCAAGGAAGCATCGAGATAGAGCGCGAAGTCTTATGCCGATCTCAAACGCAAGGAAATGGAGTATTGTGGGAGACAAGGTCTTTACGAAAGTGTTGCCTTGGAAAAAGGTGTTGAGATTTGGACGAAAAGGAAGTCGAGCCCAAGGTTCATCGGGCCATATCTGATTGTAAAGCGAGTAGGACCGGTAGCTTATCACCTAGAGTTTGCCGTGCAGAATCGAATCGATTCATGACGTATTTCATGTATCGATGTTGAGACGGTATCGGTCAGATCCTTCGCACGTCGTGCCAGTAGTAGAGATTGAGGTGAATTCGGATTTATCATTTGAAGAGGAACCGGTTCAGATTGTAGACCGAGATGTGAAGGTTCTACGTAGGAAGGCAGTGTCTTTAGTGAAAGTGCTATGGCGGAACCACGGAGTGGAAGAAGCTACGCGGAGCCCGAGGAGGTGATGCGCAAAGCAATACCCCATCTCTTTTGATTAAGGAATTTTGAGGACGAAATTTATTTTAAGGGGGTAGAACTGTAACATCCCAAAAATGGGGTTATTTGGAATTTAATTATTTTTCTTATTATGAACTGCTGTGATATTATTTATGGAATGTTAAGGCTTAATTATGGATTTTTAGTAAGCTCGAGTAGTGGGAAAAATATTATTTTCAAGCTTTGAGGTAGGGAGCCTTAACAAGTGGGGGTTATAAGAATAAATAAGGGATAATTTGACACAAAAATCAGCTTGGAAAAGTGGCAAAAAGAAGGCCACTTAGGGGCTAGTGTTGACGCCACCAAGGGGAGCTAGGGAGCTTGTGTTCGAGTCGCAGACATCCTTCTTTTTACACTCCAAGGGGACGGCACAAGTGGGAGAATTTTTCTCCCTTCAAACTCTTTTATTAAATATTATTATTAAAGGATAATATGAGAGTTTTATTTGTTTAATTATAGTGATAATAAGAGGATATTCATGGATAATTAATGGATTATTATGAGACTATTATTGAGTATTCAAGATTATTTAAATATTTTCAAATGGGTGGCCTAGAGAAAAACTAGGTGTTTGCCGAATTTGGAACTCCTTGGATGGGAGTGGACGGCAAGAAGCTTTCTAGGGAGGCCGAATTTGTTTAGTAAATCATTTGCTAATTTCGGCTAAGCACTCTCCCATAGTTCAACTCTCCTCTTCTTTTCAACCTTGAGCAAAACCGATAACACTAAACCCTCTCATTCTTCTTCTTCTTTTATTTCCTTTCTTCACAAAACTCTTGTGCCGAAACCTACCTTGCTGAATCCTCTCTTCTCTTAACCCATTAGCCGAATATACATCATATTCTTGTGCCGAAACTTCTTTCTCTGATTTGGAGGTCTCTAGCCGAAACTCCTGTTTACTTCTTTAGCTTTGGCCGAATATCAAAGTGGTTAGATCCCTTCAAGTTATTTGTTGTCAGTCGATTTGGAAAAGGTGAGTAGCCATAGCCGAATGCTATTCTTCTCTCTTCTCTTATATGGATTTAAGGAAAGCCGAAATCCGACATATTCTAATGGTTGGCTAAACTTTCTTTTGAAGCCGATTCACCTAAGACTCCAGGATCTCAAAACAGTGGATCTGAACCATTTGTCTTTGTCAATCAAATTGGTAAGTAAGTGGTAAGTACCTACTCATAAGGAAATTACTCTTCTAATTAAGAAAAGCCGAAGGCTATTAAGAGGCTACTAATAGTTGCCGGTTTCAGGGAAGCCAAACCATTTGGAGTATAGTGACTTGGGTTCAAAGATATTCAGGTAAGATTTCGGGTTCACAAGGAACCCCTCTCTAATAATTTAATTTGGCCGAATAGGCCATAAGACTAACCCATAAATTTGGCCGGATATAGGACAAGTAGATCTGTGGTGACCAACGTTTCTTTCGGGATTTAGAACATCCAAGGGTGTGTGGTGTGTACATACACACGTATAATCATTTAAATGTCTTTGAGTGCTTTGTATGCTAACTCGATTTGTGTAGCATCGAATTAATACCATAACGGTATGAGTGGTGATTCGTAAGTACACATTAATATGAATGTGTTATTGATGCTTTTGGGAAGCATGGTTCATATGTTACATGTGATAAATGTATGAGATCTATTCATGATTATTTGGCTATTGTGGGTTAAATGAGTGGAGGGGCAAGTGATATTTCGTCTTCGACGAGCACCGGTGTTTTGGTAACACATTGTGACTACGGTCACAAAGTGGTTTGGTACCACATGGGGTAGACAAAGGCGTTTGGTTGGCTAGGTTGGGGCACATAATATTCTCGCATATTAATCTGTTATATGTTGTGTATGGAAATGTTTTTAAAACGGGGAAGGGTTACATACTGAGTCTTGGTGACTCACCTTCTCCTTTAACATTTTTCAGGTGACTCGTAGATGGCGGTTGAGGAGCCGGTTGGACTCGAGGTGGCCATGCAGTGGACTTGAATAAATTGAAACTTTAAACTTAGCTATTTTATTTTTATTATTGGTTTATTTTTATTTTGGATGTAATAAGGCCTCCATATACTTTACTTTTGTTATCTCTCATATGTTGGATACTTTGTTTAAACTATATTATTAAAATTAAATTAAAATCACATGTTTTTCTTAAATTAACACGAAAATGTTTTATCGTGCCATCGGGCAGGCACATTTGAAATTTGTATAATAAAGTGACTCAATTAAAATTTCAAATTAAATCTAAGTATGGTTTTCGCAAGATAACCAAAAAGCGAGAAGTTTTCAACAAAACCTAAACTGGTTTTAAAATGGTTTCAAAAAGTTTTTTTCCGTAACAAACCAAATTCGGTCGTAATGTTTGGGCCGGGTTCGGGTTGTTACACTTAAGGTCTCGTTGACCTATTTAAGGGACACTTTGATGTGATTTGTCAGATTAATTTATGAATTGTCAGTAAAAGTTTTTGATTGTCTGGTAATGCCTCTTAACCCTAAACCGACGATGGTTATGGGTTAAGGGTGTTACACGTAACCGTCACTGAAACAAAGTTACGGAGCATTACCAGAGTTTTTAAACTAAACGAACATAAATCTCAAACATTTCACCTCACATCAATAATTATGTTAAATTCAATTTAGAACATACATATTGTCCCTTAAACGAGCCTTCGAGGGCTTAAATATACATTAGAAACAAGCCGAGACTAAATCGGAAACTTAGAAAAAAATTTAGGAAATAAAGAAAAATTTCAAAGTTGTAGGGGTCGCACGGCTGTGTGCACAGGTCGTGTGGGCATTAGAAGTAGGGACAGATGGTCGTGTCTTAGCCCGTGTCTGTGCCCGTGTAACTCACTGACTTGGGTCACACGACCAAGCCATACGCCCGTGTGCCAAGCCGTGTACCCTTTGGAATAACCCTACACGCCCGTGTGCTAGGCCGTGTAACAGCCTGGCTTGCAACCCTTCGAAAGCTACAGGGGGCCGTGTGTCACACACGGCCGTGTCACCTGGCCATGTGTCACCCACGGCTGAGACACACACCCATGTCTCTGCCTGTATGGACGAAAATAGGTCATTTTACAAGCCATTTTTCTCACCCAACATGCCATGAACTTACAAACAAAATTTCACATATAAGCAAGCCAAAACAAGGCACCAAATTCAAGCATAATCAAGCTTTGAGGTATACAATCATACAACCGATATGTCCATGGGGCACCTCAACTCAACATTTAATCTTGTAAAAAATACAATCTCAATTTGACTAAAATGTTCAACTAAACTTGAACTAATCTTACATCAATAACCAAACCATTGAATTCACCTACTAAAACATACCAATTGGTACCAAAATTTCCATTCAACAACTAGTACCAAAATGTACATATATTTCATATAAAACAAGGTACCAATACATCACATTTCCAACACATCACAAGACACTTATAGTTTCCATTTTAGATTATCATTTCATCCTTTAATCATCCAAACATCAAGATCAAAGGTAACAACCACTTAAAGACTAAATATTTACATATCAAACTAAGTTCACATTAAAACACAAAATCCTAAATACAAGCTAAGTAAATGGCAACTTCAACAACCCAAAAGCCAAGTAAACATGCCATTATAACCAAACTTAAAAACATCTATAGGTACCGATATAACCGATGGATAGTGTGATAGATCTTCGATGACTTTCCAACCCGATCGAGCTTCCAATAACTACAAATACAGAAAAATAAACACAAAGTAAGCATGCCATGCTTATTAAGTTCGTAACAAATATCATTTAAGTTTGTCAATACATTAAACAACCACATACCATGTATATCCAAATTCAACATGAGAACAACTATTTCAAAAACTCATATATGTATACATTCATACTCTTAATTCCCACAAAGGTACACATTACCTACCTTTCATCATAATAATGAAATTTACATTAAAAGCTCTTACTGAAGCTCACACGAGGTAATAATACGATGGTTTATACATCCCTTTTCGTAATCCGATAACTGAAGTTATCCTCTTTCATAGTTATTTAGCCAAAGCTATCCTTTTTCATAATTTAATGGTCGTCACCATCCCTTTTCACTGTTCGATGGTCGTCACCATCCATTTTCATAATTTGATAGCCGAAGCCATCCCTTCTCATAGATTGATAGCCAAAGCCATCCCTTTTCATAGTACGATAGCCGAAGTCATCCCTTTTCATAAATTGATGGTCGTTACCATCCCTTTTCATAATTTGATAGCCAAAACTATCCTTTTTATTCGTCGATGATCGCCGTTACATTGTTGAATTTTTCTGTCAACACACAATTTAATATTATGCAATAATAACATTTAAATCATAATTGAAAACAATATTTAAACGTACGAAATTACCTCGACGATAAACGTAGAAAATGAAGTCGACTAATCCGAAGCTTTTTCCTTGTCTTGATCGAAAGCCGTACGTGGATTATCTTAATATGCAAAGGATTTAATGCTGGACTAAACTTGAAGCTTGGTTATGGCTTCCTTATGCCCTAGTTTCGATTTATTAAAAAGAAAAGAAAGATGATATCTTTCTTTACTTTACTTTATTTTTAGTTATTTCATTAATTTACAATTTTAATCTTTTTTATTAACATTCAAATCACTTACTTTGATGCTCATATTTTTCCACTTAAACAAACAATGGTATAATTACTACTTAAAGACTTATACTTTAGGGTTCTATAGCCATTTAATACATTTAGCTACTAGAACTCAACTTTTGCACTTTACGCGATTTAGTCCTTTTTATCAAATTGAGCATGTAAACGGTAAAATTTCTTAACGAAAATTTTTTACGGTACTAATACCATGATGTAGAAGATAAAATAATAATAAAATAAATTTTTTGACTTCAAATTTGTGGTCCCAAAATCACTATTTTGATTTCACTAAAAATAGGTTGTTACATGCCCACCCATGTGCTAATTGAAATAGGGTTATATAGTTGTGTCGTACACCGTGTGCAACTCAAAATAGGGTCACACAGTCGTGTCTTTTGTAACACCCCAACCCCAGCCTAGAAGTTAGGCCTCAATCTGGCGTGTCGCATTGAAGTGTTTTTCGAAAACCATGTTTTCATTGAAAACCCTTCTTGTTTAAAGGCTTAAGAAAAAAAACCCAGTTACGTTGGTTTATTTTTAAAACGTGGTACATTGCAAAAAATTTAGTTTTAATCCCAAAACATCTTTTCAGTTGCGGAAGCTGATTTCGAAAGTAATTGATTTACAAAAAAGATTAAGTCGCCAAACCATTTCGAAAATGTTGCGAAAACGCAGTTTTGGTTTAAAAACAGTTAGCATTTTGGAAAACCGTGATTTACTTCTAACGAATATAATTCAAAGTAAAGAAAGACCCATAGTTAAAAATAGAGAGGCCCTATAACAACCCAAATATAAATATTTAAAAGTAAATAATCAAAATAGCAAGCATAAGCAGTGTGTGGTCTTCTCCAAGTCCCTTGCAGCTCCGATCCGTCTAAGGCTGAGGATTACCTGCACAGTTAAAAACGGGTCGAGTTTATAAAAACTCAGTGTGTAATCCCCTTACTAGAGTAACAATCAGTATACAAAAACAAAAACTGAAACAGTCTGGGCCAAAGCCCTTTAAGAGTAACAGTACAGTCAGTTCAAAGCATACGTGAGTCAAAGCCCACTACAATATCATTTGGGTCAGAGCCCATAACAGAATCAATTGGGCATAGCCAAAATAAATATCAGAACAAGTGGCCTAAGCCCGAAGATGATGAAACATCTCATAAACAGATATGTAACAGTATGAGGATGCATCCCAACCTAGTTCAGCCAACACACCTCCCATACCAACCAACACACCACGTGGGGACCAAGTCAACCCACCCCACCAAAGACACCAATTACGCAGCCCTAGGCGCTAATAATAACGTAACGTAGCAAAGCCGCTAATAGCGATATCGTGGTGAGCCACTAAAATCAGACACGTGGCGATGCCACTATAACGAGAAAGCGTGGCAAAGCCACTAGTACATAATACTAACGCAGCAGAGCCGCTAATACGATGAACGTGGCGTGCCACTAAAATCGATATCGTGGCAAAGCCACTAGAGCGAAAAAACATGGCGAGCCACTAGTACGAGACTTCCTCCAACACAAGTCCCAACCCCATGCAATATGTCGTGTATGTCATGCTCAATCATTACACGTATGCAAAATGGCCATGCTTAGTAATGTGATCATTTCAACACATATTAATCGCATATCGGACACGCCCACGATCAAGTCGGTTAAAACACGATCATACGATCACAGTCAAATCGGTCAAATCATAGCACAAGTCAGTCATTTTACCCTATAAGGGTATGTCGGTAATCCTACCCCTCAGGGGTATTTTGGTAATTCTACCTTACGGGGTAATTCAGTGGTTCTACCCAACAAGGGTAATTTGGTAATTCTACCCTACAGGGGTATTTCAGTAATTTCACAAATCTGGGTATTTCGGTAATTTGTAAACCAAAGGTATTTCAGTAATTTCATAAATCATGGGTCTTTTGGTAATTTCACAAATTAGGGGTATTTCAATAACTTTACAATCCGAGGGTATTTCAGTAATTTTACAAACCGAGGGTATTTCAATAATTTTACAACTCGAGGGTATTTCGGTAATTTCACAAACGAAGGGTATTTCAAAAATTTTACGACTTAAGGGTATTTCGATAATTTTGCAAACAAAAAGTATTTCGGTAATTTTACGACTCGAGGGTATTTCAGTAATTTCGTAAACCAAGGGTAATTTGGTAATTTTACGACCTCCTAGAAGGTCTACAGTCACCTCGAGCGGCTTAAGAAACCTAATTTGACTTAACGGTGAAAATGGCCTGAGGCCCATTACCCTGCCCAAGTGGGCCTACACACTCGTGTGGCCTATTTAGCCTAGAAACAACTACGGCTGTGCGACGGCACAACCCAAATCAATAACCTATCACATCACAGACATTTCATCTGTATGGGCCCACAAGCCCATTGAACCCACACGGCCCTCTTTCGGCCTTACGCGGCCCCAACACCTAAGTCATGTGCGCGACCTGATAAGCTTGTCTATTTCACATTTAACAATGAGATTCAACCCAAAGGGCCCATCGGGCCCTCTCGGCCCATCAAGGCCCAGGACGGCCCAGGCCATGTACGTGTCATGACAAGCCTCCCTATCTCCCATTCGATAGTCTAACTTGCATTCGCGGGCCCTATGACCCATTTGGCCATCGAGGCCCATTCCATCCCAAGTGGCCCACTACGGCCCAAGCCCATGAATTCGCTCATGGTGGCCTTCCTCATCACACGCTCATGCTCCGTGAGCTCGGTTCACCACACGCGCGATCGCACGATCGTATGGCATCGTTTGCCCGTATTTCGGCTTTTCGACATAATGCCGATCAATAGTCAAGATAATACAATATACGCACCTTCGGCTTTTCAACCGGTTAACAATCAGAACAGTGTATACGGATACACACCTTATCACGTAGAGTACTAAATAATCACAAGCGCCTTCACCTATACAAAACATAACACACATTTAACTCAATTAGCAAAAGAATTGGGAGATCTCTATTCCAAACACCTAATCATGAGATTTACTATCACTTGCCTTCACTAGAACGATCTACTGCGATTTGCCTAGTTAAACCAAAGTTTGATGCCGTCACCCTTCCGCATCCAGGCGGAAAGTCCCAAACCACTGACACCCTAGGCCGCTTAAACTTGGGAGTGGAGGCTATGTGCACAGTCTCGACTGGCACCTTTTCTGCCACCCTATGGCTAGAATCCCCTTTTCTCATCAAGAACACGATCTTACAGAACTGGAGTCAACACGAATGCTTAAATCACAACCACAAAGTAACCGATCACCCTAATAGGAAGAAACGAGATAACGATGCGAATGGGCCTAGGGCCTATTCTTGGCCCAAATGAGCCCACACGCTCGTGTGACCCATTCAGCCCAAATCCAGCCATAGATATGAGACTCACATAGTCCAGTCCAATATTTACTACACAATCATACAACTTATTCGATTGGGCCCACGGGCCCATTGGCCCCACATGGCCCTTTTTGGCCCATCGTGGCCCTAACATCCTAAACCCACAAGAACACTCATGATGGGCTCAACTATCGCGTCGAAGCTCCCACACGTGCGCTCGCACGCTCGTGTGGCTACTATCACCGTGTGACCGGCATTTCGGCATTTGCCATTCTACAACTAGAGTAGTGCGAAATACACACCTGATAAGGATCTGGAGTTAATCCGCGCTCCGAACACTCCTATGCCCAAACGCCAACCAAGGTATCCTTACTCTCCTCATAGATCGCTCTATTTAAAGCCAGCTTCTCGCGTACTCTCACGCTAGCTTCTCGATGTGGGTTCCCTCCATCAATCTTCCAAAACCGTCCCAAATTATCAAAATAGTCACCTTTCGCATGCAAGGGGTTTCGAACCTCAGACCATTAGGACAATCCACATGCCACTTGCCACCTTTACCAGTAGACTCGTTGTGTAACAAAACAAGCACAACTAAATATAAGTCTATGGGCCAAAGTCTAAGTTCATTTAAAAGGAAATCAAAATAAATTGCAAGTGCCAAGACTTGAACCCATGCTCCCTTGCAACCTTAATGACACCTTTCCACTTGACCACTCACTTCCTTGTGTCATTTTTTTCCCACAATTTATTCTTAAAGCCTACTTGCTTACTCTCAGGGCTTTATTCACCTAAAACTAAAATTTTTCCTAAAGCCCAGGTTTGAACCCGGGACTTCATGGAAGCCCCCTAGCCTTCAAAAATCACTCACCTAATAGGTCCAACTGACATTAGTGCCGTTCTTTTGTTCTGAAAAAAAAATTTAAATGCTCCCATGCCCAAGGCCCAATAGGCCCAATTCTACTAAGCCCAAAAAATCGGGGCGTTACAATTCTACCCCCTTAAAGAAATTTCATCCTCAAAATTTCCAACTATAGGAACAGTCGCACATCCTAACCTAGCACACTATGCTCTCGCTGTGCACTCTGATCTTAATAACACAAGCACGCACCACATTATCTATCCACCATAGCGGATGGATATCACACGCAAATCATTTCCAGAATATACACAGAATAAATACAAACTCAAAGTTCAAGTATAGCCATACAGTCTAATATCTAAGAAATCATAGTATCTTTATCTACTACTTTTCAACGAAACCATCAACAATTTTAAAAACTTACAGATTCGGCGCCGAAGACTCGGTGTACCACACTTTTGGAAAACGGTCAATACAATTTTAGAACTTTAAATCTTTTCAAGCCTTTTTGAAACAATACTTTCAGAAATTCAATTTTGAAGACCCAATCCACAGCCGAGTTTTGTAACCGGGCTCTGATACCAATAAATGTAACACCCCAAACCCGGCCTAGATGTTAGGCCCGAATCTGGTGTGTCACATTGAAGTGTTTTTTGAAAACCATGTTTTCATTGAAAACCCTTCTTGTTTAAAGGCTTAAGAAAAAAAACCCAGTTACGTTAGTTTATTTTTAAAACGTCGTACATTGAAAATTTATTAGTTTTAATCCCAAAACATCTTTTCAGTTGCGGAAGCTGATTTTGAAAGTAATTTATTTACGAAAAAGATTAAGTCACGAAACCATTTCGAAAATGTTGCGAAAATGCAGTTTTGGTTTAAAAACAGTTAACATTTTGGAAAACTGTGATTTACTTCTAACGGATATAATTCAAAGTAAAGAAAGACCAATAGTTAAAATTAGAGAGGCCCTATAACAACCCAAATAAAAATATTTAAAAGTAAATAATCAAAACAGCAAGCATAAGCAGTGTGTGGTCTTCTTGAGTCCTCATGGCTCGGATCTGTCTAAGGGGTGAGGATTACTCGACAAGATTAAAAGCGGGGTGAGTTTATGAAAACTCAATGTGTAATCCCCTTACTAGAGTAACAATCAGTATACAAAAACTGAAACTGAAATAGTCTGGGCCAAAGCCCTTTGAGAATATGATCTGATCGGTTCAAAGCATACGTGAGTCAAAGCCCACTACAATATCATTTGGGTGAGCCCATAATGAGAATCAATTGGGCCTAGCACAAACCAATATCAGAACAAGTGGCCTAAGCCCAATACAGTGACAGATCTCATAAACAGATATGCAACAGTATGAGGATGCATCCCAACCCAGTCCAGCCAACACACCTCCCGTACCAACCAACACACCACATGGGGACCAAGTCGACCCACCCGGCCCAAAGACACCAATTACGCGGCCTAGCCGCTAATAATAACGTAGCAAAGCCGCTATAATAATAGATATCGTGGTTTGAGCCACAAAATTAGATTACGTGGCGGTGCCACTATAGCGATAAAATGTGGCAAAGCCACTAGTACATAATACTAACGCAGCAGAGTGCTAATAATGATGAACATGGCGGGCCACTAAAATCGATATCGTGGAGAAGCCACTAGAGCAGTAAAACGTGGCAGAGCCACTAGTATAGTACTTCCTCCAACACAAGTCCCAACCCCATGCAATATGTCGTGTATGTCATGCTCAATCATTACATGTGTATGCAAAATGGCCATGCTTAGTAACAGTCATTTCAACAAATATTAACAGCATATCAGACACACGTCCACAGTCAAGTCAGTTAAAACACATTCATGCGATCACAGTCAAATCGGTCAAATCATAGCACAAGTCAGTCATTTTACCCTATAAAGGTATGTCGGTAATCCTACCCTTAGGGGTATTTCGGTAATTCTACCCTACGGGGTAATTCGGTGATTCTACCCTACAGGGGTAATTCGGTAATTCTACCCTATAGGGGTAATTCGGTAATTCTACCCTATAGGGGTATTTCAGTAATTTCACAAATTTGGGTATTTCGATAATTTTGAAAATTGGGGTATTTCAATAATTTGTAAACCAAGGGTATTTCAGTAATTTTATAAATCACGGGTCTTTCGGTAATTTCACAAATCAGGGGTATCTTAGTAACTTTACAAATCGAGGGTATTTCAGTAATTTTACAAATCGAGGGTATTTCAATAATTTTACAACTCGAGGGTATTTCGGTGATTTTGCAAACCAAGGGTATTTTGGTAATTTTACGACTCGTGGGCATTTCAATAATTTTGCAAACCAAGGGTATTTCGGTAATTTTACGACTCGAGGGTATTTTAGTAATTTTGCAAACCAAGGGTATTTCGATAATTTTACGACCTCCTAGAAGGTCTACAGTCGCCTCGAGCGGCTTAAGAAACCTAATTTAACTTAACGGTGAAAATGGCCTGAGGCCCATTACCCTGCCCAAGTGGGCCTACACACTCGTGTGGCCCATTTAGCCTAGAAACAACCACGGCAATGCGACGGCACATCCCAAATCAATAACCTATCACATCACAGACATTTCTTCTGTGTGGGCCCATAAGCCCATTAAGCCCACACGGTCCCCTTTCGGCCTTACGCTGCCCAAACACCTAAGTCATGTGCGCGACCTGATAAGCTTGTCTATTTCACATTTAACAGTGAGATTCAACCCAATGGGACCACGGGCCCATCGGGCCCTCTCGGCCCATCAAGGCCCAGGATGGCCCATGCCATGTGCGTGTCATGACAAGCTTCCCTATCTCCTATTCGACAGTCTAACTTGCATTCGCGGGCTCTACGGCCCATTGGGCCCATCGAGGCCCATTCCATCCCAAGTGGCCCACTACGGCCCACGCCCATGAATTCCCTCATGGTGGCCTTCCTCATCACACGCTCATGCTCTGTGAGCTCGATTCACCGCACGCGCAATCGCACGCTCGTATGGCATTGTTCGCCGATATTTTAGCTTTCCGGCATAATGCCGATCAACAGTCAAGATAATAAAATATACGCACCTTCGGCTTTTCAACCGATTAACAATCAGAACAGTGTATACGGATACACACCTTATCACGTAGAGTACTAAATAATCAAAAGCGCCTTCACCTATACAAAACATAACACACAGTTAACTCAATTAGCTAAAGAATTGGGAGATCTCTATTCCAAACACCTAATCATGAGATTTACTATCACTTGCCTTCGCTAGAACAATCTATTACGATTTGCCTAGTTAAACCAAAGTTTGATGCCGTCACCCTTCCGCCTAGTTAAACCAAAGTTTGATGCCGTCACCCTTCCGCCTAGTTAAACCAAAGTTTGATGCCGTCACCCTTCCACATCCAGGCGGAAAGTCCCAAACTGCTGACACCCTAGGCCGCTTAAACTTGGGAGTGGAGGCTATGTGCGCAATCTCGGTTGGCACCTTTGCCGCAACCCTATGGCTAGAATCCCCTTTGCTCATCAAGAACACGATCTTACATAACCGAAGTCAACATGAATGCTTAAATCACAACCACAAAGTAACCGATCACCCTAACAGGAAGAAACGAGATAACGATGCGAATGGGCCTAGGGCCCATTCTCGGCCCAAATGAGCCCACACACTCGTGTGACCCATTCAGCCCAAATCCAACCACAGATATGAGATTCACATAGTACAGTCCAATATTTACTACACAATCATACAACTTATCCGATTGGGCCCATGGGCCCATTGGTCCCACATGGCCCCTTTCGGCCCATCGTGGCCAAAACAACCTAAACCCACAAGAACACTCATGATGACCTCAACTATCAGCGTCGAAGCTTCCACACGTGCACTCGCACGCTCGTGTCGCTACTATCACCGTGTGACCGGCATTTCAGCATTTGCTGTTCTACAACTAGAATAGTGCGAAATACACACCTGATAAGGATCTAGAGTTAATCCGCGCTCCGAACACTCCTATTCCAAAACGCCAACCAAGGTATCCATACTCTCCTCACAGATCGCTCTATTTAAAGCCAGCTTCTCGCGTACTCTCACGCTAGCTTCTCGATGTGAGTTCCCTCCATCAATCTTCCAAAACCATCCCAAATTAGGAAAATAATCACCTTTCGCATGCAAGGGGTTTCGAACCTCATACCATTAGGACACTCCACACGCCACTTGCCACCTTTACTAGTAGACTCCTTGTGTAACAAAACAAGCACAACTAAATATAAGTCTATGGGCCAAAGTCTAAGTTCATTTAAAAGGAAATCAAAATGAATTGCAAGCACCAAGACTTGAACCCATGCTCCTTTACAACCTTAATGACACCTTGCCACTTGACCACTCACTTCCTTGTGTCATTTTTTTCTCACAATTTATTCTTAAAGCCTACTTACTTACTCCCAGGGTTTTATTCACCTAAAACCAATTTTTTTTCTAAAGCCCAGGTTTAAACCCGGGACTTCATAGAAGCCCTCTAGCCTTCCAAAATCACTCACCTAATAGGTCCAACTCGCATTAGTGCCGTTCTCTTGTTCTCGAAAAAAGTTTTAAACGCTCCCATGCCCAAGGCCCAATAGGCCCAATTCTACTATGCCTAATTCTACTAGGCCCAAAAATTCGAGGCGTTACATCTTTAGACTGTGTAACAACCTGTGACCATATCTGATAAACCTACACCAAAATTAAATAGTCCACAAGGCTATGTGGTGTGACTGTGTGTGACACACGACCGTATAATAGCCTATGTCCCAAGTCGTGTACAACAAAAATGGCTTCCAAAACAAGGCAAAACAATACCAATTCCTTAGGTACCATGCCAAACCAAAATCAACCATCAATTTGCCTTCAAAAACACATCCAAACAAGCATAAAACATACCAAAACATACTACCTAAGTCCCTAACCAATATGCCCTCAATGGCACCACATTTCATATATCAACCAATTCACATTCAAAGTTCACAAGTTCTTCCATAAACACATACCAAACTTACCATTTCATCCATTCTATTCATGTCCAATTCCACCATAACCTATTCATTTACAAATAGCATAAACAAAATGACTAACATATATATATGAACCTTTACAAGCCAAAACCAAAGATATATATACAAGTAAGGTAAAAACAAGTTTAAACAACATATTCCAAGTATAAGATGTATCACTAAAAGTAAGTATCCTAGATATATTTAAGGCACACCTATTACATGCCATATAACCCAAAAGTAAACATGTCAAAATCTACCAAAAGATATCTGGATAGTGTGATCTTCAAGTTGATCCGATGGGCTGATTCTACAAAATGAGATCTACAAAGAAACAAGAAAATGAAACAAGTAAGCTTTAATAGAGCTTAGTAAGTTCAACAGTTGAAACGGTAAAACTTAACGTATAAACATAGAAATCATACATTAAAAAGTTTAATAAACAATAATCCTGTCAACCACAATCATTCAATAGGTAAGTTTGTATGAATATATACGAGTTGCATATTCTATTCAATCTCATGAGATCATTCAATATCAAGTCACGATAATATCAGAAAATCATGCAAACATTTATACAATTCAATAACAAGTCATCTAACCATTGGAAATTTGCTCGATGTGTAACAGCCCGTTTTTAGTCAAATCAGAACAGTGGTTTTGGGACCACAAATTTGAGGTCAAAATATTTATTTTATTATTATTTTAATTTTTACAGTATGATATTATGTTGGCGTGAAAATTTCGTTAAGAAATTTTATCATTTGAATGGTTAATTTGATAAAAAAAGACTAAATCGCGTAAAGTGTAAAAGTGGAGTTCCATTAGCTAAAGGTATTAAATAGCTATGGATTCTTAATTTAGAGGTCCTTATGTTGTAATTTGACCATTTGACACTTGAGTGGACATATTTGGGCATTAAATGGATGATATAAATGTTTTGTTATTAAGGATAATTTGGTAATTTGTCAAATAAGGTTAATTAAATAAAACAAAACAAAAATCTATTTCATTCTCTTCATCCAAGCTTGGAAGCCATTGTTAGGGTTCTTTGTTCGGCCAAACAAAATCCAAGCAAATAGGTATGTGTTTTGTCCCGTTTTTAATGATTTCTATATTTTTGTGATCGTTGCTTCGTATTCTAGTTAGCACGTTCCCTAGATTTCGAAACTGTTAAAGATTTATCATGTTGCTATTGTTGAATGCTTGAGTAATTTGATGATTTATGATAGATTTGGAAGGTTTAATGTTAGATTAATAGCTTTTGTAAAGTGATTTTGACAAAAATGTCAAAAAGGGATTAAATTGAGAAAATGTAAAATGTGGTGGTTAAAAGTGTGAATAAATTGAAAATATGGGCTGCTAGTAAAATGTATTGAATTCGAATAAGCATGGGTTTGTACTAAATTGCATGAATTTGCAATTTTATGTGATAAGGACTAAATTGTGAAAATGTGAAACATTAGGGCAAATGTGTAAATTTTCCAAATTGTAAATTATAGGCTAATTTGAATAGACCGAATGCTGAATGTGCTAAATTTGATAATATATAGATCAAGATAAGCTGAGATCGGGATTAGATCAGGGAAAAGGAAAAGTAGACGAATAGTTGATAATTTCCATCCGTGTAACTCGAGGTAAGTTCGTATAATTAGAATCAAATTTTTTTAAATACTTGTAAATTATTTGAAATGAAAGTATAATTGAGTATATGGTATTTAATGAGTTTGAATGCCTAATTGATGAGAATTATTGAATACCGAGTCCCGTTTGAACCGTAGAAAGTCGTAAGATACGAGTGACATGTCACCAGGGTTACCGTTTTGGTCGAAATCCTGCATATGTTACGGACTCACCACAGCTCGTATGAGCTTACCGATATTTCATCTCGTCAGAGCTTACCGTTTTAGCTCAATAGAGCTTAATGTCCATTAGCTCAGGAGAAGCTTACTGATCATAGCTCGAAATAGCGGAAATGATAACGAGTTGACGGATTACTGATTTATACATGTAATGTATATCACCCGAGTATCCCTCGATATTCTAATAGGTTCAACTGATATAAATTCTGTTATTGGTTATGTGAAAAAGCTATTTTATACGGATGAATTACTGTTTATATGGATGAAGTCCTATTTATACGGATGAGTTACCGTTATTGAATGAATTATTGTTTTTATGATTGAGAGTGAAATGTTACAAATGATGTACGTGATATATGAATTTGATATGATACAATGTATTGAGTATTAAATTGAGATAATGGATGATTATATGCACTTATGTGACTAACATGTTGATGAATGCTTGTGTTTAGACATTTGGTAATTGAATTGAGTACACCTTATTTATTGTCTTGATTATGTATAAATGGCAAGTTTAATTCTGAATTATACGGGCTTACTAAGCTATAAAGCTTACTCTGTTTCTTTTCCGTGTTTTATAGAGGCTCGATAGCTCGCTCGATTTGGATAAAGTTGGAGATACGCAACACACTATCCAGTTACCAATTGGTACCTTTGAACTCATGGATATATGTAAATATGGCATGTATAGGCTAGTTATAAAGATGATAGTTATGGTTATTAGAGCTAGTGATTTTGGTACATGTTGTGGTAAAAGATAAAGCCATTTGATTTGGCTTAACTTGTTATAATGCTTTGGTTGCGTTTAAGTATTCAAATATGTGTATGAAATGTTATGGATTAGCTGCATATTGAGTTATAAAGTGTTGCAAATTATGCTTGTGCAGGTATGTAAAAATAGGGTGGCAAAATGGCTTTGCAAATAGCCTGTTTTTGTCCATACGGGCAGAGACACGGGCGTGTGTCTCAGTCGTTTGTGACACACGGTCAAATTACACGGCCGTGTGTCCCCTGGTGTTGAAGTTGAAATGAATTCAGAATACTCCACACAGTCTCACACACGAGCGTGTGATCGGCCGTATGGCACAAGTCAGTATACCCCCTAATTGGCTCACGGCCTAGCACACGGGCTTGTGACTTGGCCGTGTTGGATAAGTCAGTATACCCTACATGTTTGACACAGCCTAGCACACGGCCTGGCACACGGGCGTGTGGTTGGCCATGTGACCCAAGTCAGTAACCTCACTTGTTTGGACACGAGGTAGGATACGGGCTGGGACACAGCCATGTGCTCCCATTTTGAATGTCCACACGGCCTGTGACACATGTGTGTCTGGTGGCTGTGTAAGACATACGGCCTTGTCACACGGGCGTGTGTCCCTTATTTTAGAGAAAAAATTTATAAGTTTTGAAAATTTCTTGAGTTATCGGTTTAGTCCCGAACCACTCCCAATGCATGTGTAAGGCCTTGTAGTCTCGTACTAGGGACAAATTGATTGATAATTGTATTTATTGAGTAAATGTATTAGAAAAGTTTGTTTAAGTGTGTTGTAAGTCCGGTAATGCTCCGTAACCCTATTCAATCGTTGAATACGGGTGAGGGGTGTTACACGATGAACGGTATAATAGATATGGATACACAACTATCCACCCAAAACACGCCAAAAAGCTCAAACGAGCCAAACCATCTGAGAACACGCCTAGGCACCAAGTCTCTATCCCGGAGGCAAACATCCCTCTAAAAACACACCTGGGAACCAAGTGCCAAGCTCGTAGGCTTTACATTCGCCCCTGGTAACACGTCAGAATCACTATAAATATATCACTGTGGTTTGCAACAAATGCTGAACTTCGGTATATTTAGTTAATAATAACAAGTCAAGAATTATCATCTCGTCACAAGTCAATCCCACACAACGTGCAATATAACATATTGGAATGCCAATTGTATCCTATCCTATGTTCATTCGGGCTCAATACACGTAACCGTATAACAATTTACATTTAATCCATTTTCTTACCATTTCAATCGTAACATTTCAGTTTAAAACCATTATCAACAAATTATAGAATTTTAATATTAACAATACTAAAATACACAAAATAATACCTTATGAACTTATCAGGGCTAAACAACAAAGATTATAATGTCAGAGACTAATTAGTAATTTTTCCTTTTCCACGATTATCTGTTGGTTTTTTATATGCAATGGCCAAACCTCAAGCTTTGAAAACAATGGCTTCTCTTGATGTTAGGTTGAAGAAACGGTGAAAACACATGAAAAGGTGATAATTTTTTTTTTTGTTTTCAATTAATCATTTAAGACGTTTTCATAATTACCATTTTAACCTTAACACACAAATAATTTTAACCAAAACTTACATGTAATCCGTCCATATAAATAATTATGGTATAATTGCTACTTAAAACCTTTAAATTATGTCATTGCATTAAATTAGTCCTATTAAACTAATAATGAATAAATTTTGCAATTATAACAATTTTGTACTTTTTCTTTAATTAACTAACCAAACATTGTAATTACTAGACCAAAAATTAATTTGAAACTATAATTATAACAGCCCGTTTTTAGTCAAATCAGAATAGTGGTTTTGAGACCACAAATCCAAGGTCAAAATATTTATTTTATTATTATTTTAATGTTTACAACATGATTGAATGATTGTGTGAAAGTTTCGTTTAGAAATTTTATCGTTTGGCTAGTCAATTTGATAAAAAATGACTAAATCGCGTAAAGTGTAAAAGTGATGTTCTATTAGCTAAAGGTGTCTAATAGCTATGGAACCTTAATATAGAGGTCCTTATGTGGTAAATAAACCATTTTTAATGTTATTGGAAAAATATGGACATTAATTAGATGATTTTCATGTTTTGTCATTAAGGTTAAATAGGTAATTTGATAACTAAAGCTAATTAAAATAAAACCAAAGTGGTCATCTTCTTACATTATCTTTTTTTACAACCAAAAATAACATGAGAAGAAACCATATCTAGGGTTCTTCATTTGGCATTCTTATTTCCATCAATTGGGTATGTATTTTTAATCCGTTTTTAATGATTTCTATGTTTTTTGAGATCGTTGCAACTAGGTCTAGCTAGCCCAGGGACTATTTTACAAAACTGCTAAAGATTTTAGATGTTTCCATTGATGAATACATGTGTGTTTTGATGTTTGATGATAGATTATGAATGCTTGTTGTGAAATATACAAGTTTTGTTAAGTGATTTTTAGTGAAAATGTAAATTAGGGATTAAATTGTGAAATGTTGAAACTTTGTGGTTAAAATGTGAAATAAAAGAAAAATATGGGCTACTAGGGGTATAATAGTAATTTGGCTAGGCTTGGGTTGTGATGAAATTGAATAAATTTTATTTTACGAGCCTAGGGACTAATTTGTAAAACTAGTGAAACATTAAGGGCAAATGTGTAAAAGAGCTTAAAAGTGTGTTTTGGACTAAATTGAATAGAGAGATAATTAAATAAGCTGATAATTAAATAAGCTAATTTTGATTACATATAGATCAAGAAAAGCAAAATCCAAACTTAGATCGGGGAAAAGACAAAGTACTCGATTAGTCGACCAATTTAATCGTTTTTGAACTCGAGGTAAGTTCGTATATTATAAATTTTAATACAAATGTATTTCATATGCTTTGATATTGCATGAATTGCGAATACGAGACTATGGATATGATCGATAGTGATTCGACGATGATTCAACATTTGAAATCCCAGTTGAACCTTAGGAATAGTTTAGGATACTAGTGACATGTCATTAGAGGATACATTGATTTGGCTTCGGGCCATGATATTAGTATTTCAGGTGCGAGTTTTACCAATTTGGCTTCGGGCCATCAATATCAGCTGATTTGGCTTCGGGACATGATATCAGTATTTTGAATATAAGCTACCTTGATTTGGCTTCGGGCCATGGTATAGGTACTTATTGTGCGAGACTCTTGAGTATCCAACTTGTAGCAGCCCGAATTAGAGCCTAAACGGAACAGTGGATTTGAAACCATGAATATGAGGTCAAAATATTTATTCCGAATGAGTTTTAGTGTTTATTGAGTGATTGAATGTTTGTGTGAAATTTTGGTTGAGAAATTTTATTGTTTGAATGTTCAATTTGATAAGTTTGACTAAATTGCAATGGGTGAAAAGTGTATATTATAACCCATAATGGTACTTGATTGAGATGGGTTTTTAAATTGAGAGTCCTTAGTTGGTAAGTAGACTATTATATTATAGTTTGGACACAAAATGCCCATAGAGGGATAAAATAACTAAAGGATTAATGAAGGGTAATTTGGTCATTTGGCTAATAAAAGAAATAAAAGGGAAAATAAGGCTAAAGTTTTGTCCATCTTCATCCTCCATAGCCGAAAATTGCAAGAAGCCATAGCTAGGGTTTTGTTTCACTTTCAAGCTTGATTGTAAGTACCTCCTAGCCCCGTTTTTGATATTCTTCGTATTTTTTAAATCCTCGTAGCTCGATCTAGCTCTTTCTACCACTATTTTGAGCTAGAGCTTGTGTTTAAAATTTTACCCATGGATGACATACATGTATTATGATGTCTAGTGGTAGAATATGAAAGTTTGAGGTGTGATAAACAACTTTTGGTAGATGATTTTTGGTGACATTGATAAAAAGGACTTATTTGCAAAAGATGAAATAATGTGTATAACATATAAAATAGTTAAAATTGTGGGTTGCTATAAGAGAGAATATGAATAGGCTAGGCTTGGGTGTGTGAAAAATGAACACATTTCATTTTACGAGCCTAGGGACTAAAGTGTAAAAATTGAGAAAGTTAGGGGCTAAATTGTAAATTTTTCCATAGGAAGATTTTGGACTGATTTGAATAATGTGTATATTAAATAAGCTAAATGTGGCATTATAGATCAAGAAGAACGTGGAATCAACCTTGATCGAGGAAAAAGGCAAGGTTTTGGACTAAATTGCAAATTGACACATTTTGTATCAAGGTAAGTATATATGTAAACGATACATCCTTTTTATTTATGCTTTTACATATTAATGTCTTATGTGAAATGTGAGTGAATATTATTGATATTTATTAAAACGATGAAAAGTGAGGAAATTCCCAGATGAACCTTCGAAATAGAAAAAGGATACGGATGAACAACGTATTTATTATTATTGGTGGGCTGTGTGCGATACCATCGTACTTATTATTATTGGTGGGCTGTGTACGATACCACCGTATTTATTATTATTGGTGGGTTGTGTGTGATACCACCGTATTTATTATTATTGGTGGGCTGTGTGCGATACCACCGTATATATATATGATTATTGGTGGGTTGTGTGCGATACCACCGTGTATATGTGATTATTGGTGGGCTGCGTGCGATACCACCGTGTATATGTGATTATTGGTGGGCTGCGTGCGATACCACCGTATATATGTGATTATTGGTGGGCTGTGTGCGATACCACCGTGTATATGTGATTATTGGTGACCTGTGTGCGATACCACCATGTATCTGGTATTATTCCGAAGTGTTCATCGGGAAAATTTGATTAAGTGAAATTACGTATGACAATGTGATGAAAAGTGCAGGGTTATATGTGCATTTAATTGTGAGCAATGTTTATGATATGTATTTGGAATCTAGTAAGGTTTGAAATGAGTAAGTGCAACTACAAGGATCTGAATTGTTCTTGATTTGTATGTAATGTTCTTGATTGATAAGTATGTGGTGATGTTCATTGTTTACGTATAGACTTACTAAGCTTAAAGCTTACACCCTTCTATTTTCCCTTGTTTTATAGTGTTGCCAAGCCAGCTCGAGCTTCAGAGATCGTCGGAGGATCATCCACACTATCCACACATTTTGGTATATTGAGATTTACATTGAATTATGGCATGTATAGGAATTCGGTTATTTTGTAAGTGTCATAGTTGATTAGCCAAGAACGTAGTCTATGTCATTTGATATATCATTTTCTATAAGGCCATGTGATGTGGCTAATATTGGTTGTGTTATAAGTCTATGATGAGGCCTTTCATGAATGAGTTTGCTTGCCTAAGTGGGAATGACTGATAGCATGAAATTGAAGCGGGGGAAGTGTGACATGTGAATGGTTGTGTAGGTGCATGTGTGATGGCTAAGTATAAGTGTGGTTATACATGATGAGTATGGTTATTAAATGGTGCATGAATGCTCTTAATATGGACAAATAGATGTCTAATAATAGCATGTTAAGTTTGGTTGGAAATGGTATAAGTGTGGATGCTTATCAGGGTGGCAAAAGGCTTGGTAAATAGCCTTATAATTGTCCACACGGGCGTGTGTCTAGGCCGTATGTGACACACGGACTGCCTCATAGGCGTGTAGCCTGGCCGTGTGTCCCCTGCACCTAATTTACGGAAAAAAAGTTCGTCACATGGGCTAACACACGGGCATGTGCCTTGGCCGTGTGACCTAAAATATGTGCTGGCGTCATAAACAGAATACCCAGGTTTTCACACACGGACAGAGACACGGGCGTGTGTCTCAGCCGTGTGAAGGACACGGCCTAGGACACAGGCGTATGCTCAGCTGTGTGAAAACCCCTGTAGGTTCGAAATGAAAAATAAAACCACACGGGCTGGGGACATGGGCGTGTACGACCATACGGCCTTCCCACACGGGCGTGTCCCTGTGTCACACGAGCGTATGCCCAGTTTTTATGTAAATTTTCTAAATGTTTCTAAAATTCTCGGTTTGGTCCCGGATTGTTCCCAAAGTATGTTTTAGGCCTCGTAGGACCATTTTAGGGACTTTATGATTGAATATTAAAACTTTTAAATTGAAGGAAATTTTATGGCCCAATTTTGCATGAATGTTTGTGTTATTGTCCGGTAATGCCTCATACCCTGTTCTGGTGTTGAACACGGGTAAGGGGTGTTACATTTAAGTGGTATCAGAGCTATAGTTTAGTCAGTTCTCGGACTACCTTAGCGTGTGTGAGAGTCTAGCTATGCATGCCATAAATATATTATGATAGTGTGGTGACTCCTGACAATTTCAAACTGTGTTTTCATATATTAAATGGATCTCGACCGAGCTACTGCTGATGATGCTACAAGTAATGCACCGGCTCCCGCGCAAGGGACCGCGCCAGTAGAAAGTAGACCTGAGACCTTGAGTCAGGGAGAGGAGGCTTGGGAAGCCTTTTTCCATATGATGAGTAATTGGTATACTAAATTTGTTCGAGCAAATCCTAATGCTCAACCTCCTCCACCCCTCTTATACTTCAGCCGGTCCCCGTAGCTCCTCAAGATATTGACTTGGTAAGAATGACTAAACCCTCAGTTGATAAGATTCAAAAACAAGGGGTCGAAGAATTCAGAGCCAACATAAATGATTATCTCGAGAAGGCAGAGTTTTGGCTTGAGAATTCTATGCGGGTTTTTGACGAACTTTCTTTCACCCCCGAAGAATGCTTAAAATGTACTGTATCATTACTGAGGGACTCGGCATATCGCTGGTGGAAGACGCTGATATCCGTAGTTCCAAAAGAAAGAGTGACATGGGATTTTTTCCTAGAGGAGTTCCGAAAGAAATATATAAGTCAGCGGTTCATTAATCAGAAACGGAAGGAGTTCCTCGAATTGAAGTAAGGTAAAATGTCTGTGGCAGAGTATGAACGTGAATTTTCCAGACTCAGTAAGTGTGCTCAAGAGTGTGTGTCTACCGAAGCTATTATGTGCAAGAGATTCGAAGATGGGCTGAACGAGGATATTAGATTGTTAGTTGGGATCTTAGAGTTGAAAGAATTCGTGGTATTGGTCGATAGAGCTTGCAAGGCTGAAGAGCTGAATAAAGAAAGGAGAAAAGCTATGATTAAGGCCCGAGATGCAAGAAAGAGGCCGATGAGTAAGTCGTTTCAATCCCAATTAAAGAGGTCCAAAGAAACGAATCCTCGGATGATAGTTTCAGTTGGGTATTCACACCGAGATCATGGTAAAACATATTCGGGCTCTAGAGTTCAAGCTACTTTGATGGAAAGTGTGGGTAATGTGAAGTCTAATAAACCCGAGTGTCAGAATTATGGTAGACAACATATCGGAGAGTGTTGGGGAAACAACCAAGTTTGCTTCAAGTGTGGTTCTCGAGAACATTTTATCAGAGACTGTCCTGAGAAAGTTAAAGAAGAGAAACTTCAGAGTGTTAGACCGAGTAACGCTGCTAGCAGAGGTAGACCTCCGCAAAATGCCGAGAATGGAGCTAGTAGTAAAAGTATAATGAAGGATTCAGCTCTAAGGTCAGAAATGAGATCACCTGCTAGAGCTTATGCCATACGTGCTCGTGAGGATGCGTCATCTCTCGATGTGATTACTGGTACATTCTCTCTTTATGATACTAATGTTATTGCATTAATTGACCCCGGATCCACTCATTCTTATATCTGTGTGAATTTGGTAAATAATAAGAAAGTGCCTGTTGAATTGATTGAATTTGTGATTAAAGTGTCAAACCCTTTAGGCAAGTATGTGTTAGTAGATAAGGTTTGCAAGAATTGTCCTTTGATGATTCAAGATCACTATTTTCTGGCTAATTTGATGTTGTTGACATTTGACGAGTTTGATGTAATTTTGGGAATGGATTGGTTGACATTACATGATGCCAAGGTAAATTATCGACAGAAAACTCTTGAGTTGAAATGTGAAAATGGTGAGATTCTTTGGGTTGAAACAGATGACTCAAATAAGATGCTTGTGGTGATTTCGCACATGTCTGCTCAGAAATACATGAGAAAAGGGTGTGAAGCTTATCTTACTTATATGTTGAATACTGAGATGTCCGGGTCAAAGCTTGAATCAGTGCCAGTAGTCTGTGAATTTTTAGACGTGTTTCCAAAAGAATTGCCTGGGTTACCTCCGATTAGAGAGATTAAATTTTCCATTGATCTATTGCCTGGGACTGCACCAATCTCGATTTCTCCGTATAGAATGGCTCTGACTGAATTGAAAGAATTAAAAGCTCAGTTACAAGAGTTGACAGATAAGGGATTTGTGAGACCGAGTTTTTCTCCTTGGGGTGCTCCCGTATTGTTTGTGAAGAAAAAGGATGGATCTATGAGACTTTGTATTGACTATCGACAGCTCAACAAGGTGACCATAAAGAACAAGTATCCATTGCCGAGAATTGATGATTTATTCGATCAATTGAAGGGAGCAACAATGTTCTCAAAGATAGATTTGAGATCCGGCTACTATCAATTGAGAGTCAAAGAATCCGATGTGCCAAAAACTGCTTTTAGAACGAGGTATGGACACTATAAATTTTTTATGATGCCTTTCGATTTGAGTAATGCACTAGCTATGTTTATGGATTTGATGAACCAAATTTTTTGGCTATATTTGGATAAGTTTGTGGTAGTGTTCATAGATGATATATTGATTTATTCCCGAGATGAGTCCGAGCATGCCGAACACGTAAGAACGGTATTGCAGATTCTACGAGAGGAGAAATTATTTGCTAAGTTTAGTAAAAGTGAGTTTTGGCTTCGTGAAGTAGGATTTCTGGGACATATAGTTTCAGGTGATGGTATTCGGGTTTATCCGAGCAAAATTTCAGTGATTGTTGATTGGAAACCGCCAAATAACGTATCTGAGGTTAGAAGCTTTTTGGGCTTCGCCGGGTATTATAGACGTTTTGTCGAGGGATTCTTGCTGATTGCTTCTCCTATGACTAAGTTGCTTCAAAGGAGTGTTAAGTTTGAGTGGACTGAAAAATGCCAGCAAAGTTTTGAGAAGTTGAAAGCGAGATTGACTGAAGCACCAGTGCTAGTGCAACATGAGTCGGAGAAAGAGTTTGAGATCTATAGTGATGCGTCATTGAATGGTCTTGGGTGTGTATTGATGCAAGAAGGAAAATTAGTAGCGTATGCCTCGAGACAGCTAAAATCGCATGAAAAGAATTATTCGATACACGATTTGGAGTTGGCCGCCATCATCTTTGCTTTAAAGATTTGGCGTCATTATTTGTATGGTGAAAAATGCCGAATCTTTACCGATCACAAGATTTTGAAATATTTGATGAATCAAAAGGAATTGAATTTGCGACAATGGAGATGGCTCGAATTGTTAAAGGATTATGAGCTAGTGATTTAATATCATCTAGAAAAGGCAAATATGGTTGCAGATGCTTTGAGCAGAAAATCCTTGTATACTTTAAGAGCTATGAGTACGAGTTTGACATTGTCTGATGATGGTTCTATATTGGCCGAGTTGAAGGCTAGACCGTTGTTTCTTCAGAAGATTTTTAAAGCTCAAAAGAATGATAGTGGAATGCAAGCTAAGAGAGCTCAGTGTGAATCGGGAAGTAACTCTGATTTTCGGGTTGGTACAGATGATTGTTTGATGTTTTGTGATAGAGTTTGTGTACCGAAAGATGATGAGTTGATTCAGAAAATTTTACACGAGGCACATAGTGGTTGTTTGTCAGTACATCCGGGCAATACAAAAATGTATAATGATTTGAAGAAGTTGTATTGGTGTGTAACACCCCAAACTCATCCTAGACGTTATGGACGAATCTGGCGTGTCACATGGAAGTGTCTTTCGAAATTAGACTTGTTGGTAAAAACTCGTTTCTAAGTTTAGAACCCCTTTATTATTATTTAACAAATCATCTAGTTAAAACATTTGCCTTATTAGCTGCTATTGTTATAATAGGTTGATTTAAAATCGCGGAAGCTTTTGAAAACTTTAATGTTTAAATTTCGTGTCTTAAAAAACATTAATTATTTTGAAAATTCGTCTTCTCCTAAACTAGCAGTTTAAAATAAGTAAGCAAACGCCCAATTAAAAATTTAAACAAACATAAATGGCCTTATTACATAACAAAACCCAACACAAACTTTAACTTTAAATGAAAGCAAGTGTAGAATAGTTGCAGTTGTGTGGCCTCCTCTGAGCCCCTCACAGCACCAAATCGCCTATGGCTGAGGATTACCTGTACAGTAAAAAGGAAAAGGTGAGTTTATGAAAAACTCAGTGTGTAATCCCCTATCAGTCAGTCTGTATACAACATGCGAATGATTTGGGCACGAGCCCTATTCGATATGATGCGGTGTGGGTCTTAGCCCAATACAATGATATGATGTGGGCCTTAGACCAATACCATATCGATGCTGAGTGCAATAATGCAACCCATCCCAATCCAGCTAACATACCACTCCGTACCACCAACACACCATGTGGGGATAAAATCGACCCACCTAGCCAACACACCAATATCGCAGCAAAGCTACGATGTGATGATCGCGAGCAAAGCGCGATAATGATATATGTGGCAAGGCCACCGATCTGATATACTTCCTCCATAATGATATCCCAACCCCATGCGATAAGTCATGTCATAAATCATACGTATATGCGAGAATGTCATACTCGATGAATGATCATCTACAAATCATGAACACATTAGTCAACCTACCTTTAGGGGTATAACGGTCATTTCCATCTATTAGGGGTAAAATAGTCATTTCACCCTTTAGGGGTATTTTGGTCATTTTACCCACTTTGGGGTCTCGGTGCAGATATTGACCTCCCGAGAGGTCTGCAGTTGCCTCGAGAGACTCCGGTAACCTAAATGGTCATAACAGTGTAAATGGGCCCAAGTGGCCCCCACTGCGCTCGTCGCGCCCGTTCAACCCAGATTTTGCCATGGCTATGAGACCTACATAGCCCAGTACAGTATTTACCACAAATCATGGATTTCATCCGTGTGGGATCTACGAGCCCATTGGGCTCACACGACCCCTTTTTGGCCCAACGTGGCCCATTACGGCCTAAGCCCATAAAAATGCTCATGGAGGCCTCTACAGTCATACGCCCGTGATTCATGGGATCGGTTTGACCACACAAGCGTTCGCACGCCCATGTGACCTCCAAGCCCAATTTTTCGGCTTTCGGGTTTTCGACTTTTGCCATTCTACAGTCAAAACGGTGTGAATACACACCTGTTTACGCAACCGCTCCAAGTTTCTCAAGCACCCAAACTTGATTGAGTAATATGCGATTTATTCCTCTTAGATCACTGACTAAAACGATCGAACGCTACTTGCCGACTTACTGCAATAACAACAGATCTCATCAGGTAGAATCATTCACAAGTGGCTTAAATCCATGAATATCAAACTTGCAGAAACATAGGGATATTCGGCCTATGCTTGAAAACCCAAGATAATGCTTTTACCTTAACTGAACGATGAACGAAAAAGGTTTTGATTGCTTCAGTCACTTGCACCCCTTCACTCCACTGAAATACCTAGTACCCAACAAACCACCACATCGCAAGGAAAAGATAAGAATCACAATTAGAACACATGAGAAGAAGCATTCGGCTTTCGAAAAAGATAGAAGAAAACAGATTTGAACACATAAAGAAATAACAGAGAATCAAAGGAGGGAACTTATGAGTACCTATCGATTTTTCAGAATTCTTGCAAGACCGAAACCACAACACCACAGCAGAGTACGGGAATAGTCGGCCAAACCCAAAAATAGAAGAACACCGAAAGAAAAATAGAGAAAGGAAGGAGGGATATACTATTCGGCCAGACTTGAGAAAAGAAAATGAAAACAAAGGAGAAGAGAGAATCAGCTAGGATAGAAACCGAAAAGAACCAAAAGTCGATAAATGAAAGAAAAGAAAAGGAGAATTCGACAGATGCTAACACCCAAAATGTTCCTCCAATGCCAAAAATGAAAAACATTTTCCCCAGCCGAATTCTAAAAGCTAGAGTTCCCCCAAATGGCACAACACTTCCTCTCAATCAAACTCTTTGATTTTCTCCTAGTATCTCTCCCCTTATCCCTCCTTGAATTACTCCACCGATTTCTCCTCAACTCCCCCAACAACACCCTTCAAATTCTATTCAAACTCCCCTTAGCTGTGTTTCAGTCCAACTCCACTACCTACACAGCTCAAGCAGCAAAATAAATACTCTATTGCGCAACCTAGGACTTGAACCTCAGACCTCACAGTTACACAACACGCCATCTTGCCACTAGAGCACAAGCTCTTTTTGTGATAAAACAAGCACTATTATTTATAAGGCCTATATGCTAGTGTCCAGATTCATTTAAGAGCAAAACTAAAAATTCTGCAAAAGCCAAGACTTGAACCCAGGCTTCTCAAACACTCCCCCATACACGCCCAAATCACTTAGCCATTAAAGCAAATAAGTAACTTATGTCATATCATGCAAAAATTAAAGACTTAAATTTTTGGGGCGTTACATGGTGGTCGGGTATGAAAAGAGACATCTCTGAGTTTGTGACAAAGTGTTTGATCTGTCAACAAGTGAAAGTCGAGTATCAGGTGCCTTCAGGTTTACTTCAGCCAGTAATGGTTCTTGAGTGGAAATGGGACAGAATCACGATGGATTTTGTGACAGGTTTGCCTCTGACTTTGAAAAAGAAAGATGCCGTTTGGGTTGTGGTTGATAGATTGATGAAATAGGCTCACTTTATACCGGTACATACTGACTACTCACTTGATAAGTTGGCTGAGTTGTATATTGATGAAACTTTGAGATTGCACGGAGTACCTATGTCTATTATTTCGGATAGAGATCCGAGATTTACTTCGAGGTTTTGGAAAAATTTAAAAGAAGCCATGGGTATTAAATTGAATTTTAGTACCGCGTTTCATCCGCAAACTGACGGTCAATCCGAAAGAGTAATTCAAGTTCTTGAAGACATGCTCCAATGTTGTGCTTTAGAATTTGAAGGTAGTTGGGAGAAATATCTACCTTTGGTTGAATTTGCCTACAACAATAGTTATCAGTCGAGTATACAGATGGCACCGTACGAAGCATTATATAGTCACAAGTGTCGAACTCCTTTGTATTGGACCGAGCTCAATGAGAAACAGATTCACGGGGTTGATTTAGTTAGAGAAACCGAGGAGAAAGTGAAAATAATCCGTGATTGCCTGAAAGCTGCTTCAGATCGACAAAAGTCATACGCAGATTTGAAAAGAAAAGAAATTGAGTTTCAGGTGAGTGATAAAGTGTTTCTGAAAGTATCTCCGTGGAAGAAGATTTTGAGATTTTGTCGAAAGGGCAAGTTGAGTCATCATTTCATTGAGCCGTATGAGATTATTGTGAGGATTGGACCAGTAGCTTACATGTTAGCTTTGTCGGGAGAGTTGGAGAGAATACACAATGTGTTCCATGTGTCGAAGTTGCGATGATATCATTCCGATCCTTCACATGTAATTCCTCTAACAGAAATTGAGATACGACCGGATAAGTAACAGTTCAGTTTAGACCCTAGTCAGAATAGTGGTTTCGGGACCACAAATCCGAGTCAGAAAAATATTTTAATATTATTTTCTGTGTCTACAAAGTGTGATTAAGCATGTGTTAAAGTTTCGTGAATTAATTTTGCTGTTTGTGTGCTTAAATTGAGAAAAGGAGTAAATTGCATAAAAGGAAAAAGTGGCAAATCATATATTAATGTGTTAAATTGACATGGCCTATTAAAGGTGAAGTCCTTAAGTGGATATTATACCTTTGTTTATGCTAGTGGAAATTTATGTCCATATTTTACATGATTTTGATATGGTTTGATAAAGGTTAAAGTTGTAAAATGATTAATAAGTTAATTAAAAACATAAAATAAGACATTTGTTTCATTATTTGGTATCATCCACCACCAAAAATAAGAAAAGAAAAGAAATTTTTAAGCTTTGAACATTCGACCATGGATGTTCTTTGATTCAAGGTATGTTTTGCTTCGATTTTTGATAATTTATACGTTTTTGAGATCGTTGCTTCGTTCCTTCTAAGCCCATGTCTTAATTTTGTGAATTGATGAAGATTTTGAAAAGTGCCATTGATGAACTCATGAGCTTTGTGATGATTGTTGATGAAATATGAAATATATGTGTTAGATTAACATAGTTTGTCTTTGGATTTTTGATGAATTTGAGTAATTTAGACTAAATTGAGAAAATAATATTTTGAAGGACTAAAATGTGAAATAAATGAAACGTAGGGACTTGTATGATCATAGTGAACATTCGGCTAAGCATGGGTATATAGAGATTTTGTGTATTTTGTGATTTTGTGAAATAAGGACTAAAATGCCAAAATGTGAAAATGTGATGGCTAATTTGTAAATTGCCCTAAATAGGTGTTTTTGATTGAATGGAATGAATTGTTGAATAAATGGATTAAATTTGAATATGTATAGATCAAGAACAGAAGAAAACAGATTTAGATCGCGGAAAGTCGAAAGTGGTTGAATAGTCGAGTCCGTTCGTTTATCTGAATCCGAGGTAAGTCTATATACAAATAAATGTGTTTGTATTGATTTATGTATGTTCATATGAAATTTCATTATGATGAATGTGTACGAGATCCGAGGAAGTATCGATAATGTATCAATGTCCAGGAAGTCCCGTACGAACCTAGGAATAAATAGGATTACATATGTCATGACATAGGTTTTCGATGTGCGATATCGTGTAAGACAACGTCTGGGACGTTGGCATTGATTTGAGATTTATGTGTAAGACCATGTCTGGGACATTGGCATCGTATTTAATTCATGTAAGACCCTGTCTGGGACAGTGGCATCGATATTTTGTTACATGTAAGACCACGTTTGGGATGTTGGCATTGTACGACTATTCCGAGTGTTCCAAGTGTCCTATTTAGTTTCGAATGGTTCAAGGGGCGATTCCGAGAAACTAAAGACTATGTGGAATGTAAAATCGAATCAGGTATGTTTGAAATGTACACATTGTATGTGTATCAAAGGTAAGTGTATATATGAACTTACCAAGGTGAATTATGTGCATAGATTTGATGAAATATAATGTGATATATGCATGATTTGTGTTATGAGCAAAAGTGATACTTTGAGCTATTAATTGTGGGTAAGAAATGGCTAAACAAATGAGCCAAAGAAAATGTTATGAATTTGCAATTGAGAAACATTAATAATCTTGTATTAATATGATTATGTGCATTATATGTTAAGTTTATTTGTATATGGCTTACTAAGCTTTTGAAAGCTTACTTTGTGTGTGTTTACTATGTTTTATAGATCGTTAAAGCTACGGAAGGCTCGGGGATCGTCAAGGATCATCATCACACTACTCAATCCTGTTTGGTACCTTTTGAAAGTGTATATACTAAAGTATGGCATGTATAGGCTAGTCACTTTGGATTATGTTTGAGATATGTACATAGCCATGTGATATGGCTAGATAAATGGTTGTGATATGAATGAGTAGTCATATTATATGATGCTTTGTTTGGTATGGTTTAATGACTAATGTAATGGTCAAAGTAAAGGTAAGCTTATTGATGCAAAGTTGGTATATCATTGATGAGAAGATGTCTTATTATTATGGTAAGTTGTGGATGAATCATGCTTGGTTATGCTTGTGGTTTAGCTGGGCTAATTACTATAAAAGATGTTGTGATGAAATGTTCTTGAATGAGCAAAATAGATGGTCAGTTGGGTATGTTTTTGGTTGCCATAAGTGTTGGGAATGATGCTTGTATGTGCTTGTAGGGATGACCCAAGGTGTGGGTGGCATTTTGGCCTTGCAAATGGCCTATATTTGCCCACACAGTTGAGCACATGGGTGTGTGGCTCGACCGTGTTCTCGTGGTTGCATTTCAAAACAAGTCAGACTCGACCACGGGTTGGACACACGGGCGTGTGACTGGCCGTGTGATGCAAGTCAGGCTCGACCGTGGGTGAGGCACACGGGCGTGTCTCAGGCCGTGTGGAGAAGTGAGTATGTATGCCCTGTTTTGGCACGGCTTGGACACATGGGCATGTTTGAGGCCATGTGAGGCACACGGCCTACCCACACAGGCGTGTGGCCTCTGTAACTTTGAAAAAAATGTTTGATTTATGGAAAAATTTCATATGATCCCGGTTTAGTCCTGACCCATTTCTAATGCATGTTTAAGGTCTCGTGGGCCTCAATAAGGGACTATTTTACGTGATTACGCTACAATGTGTGGTGGTATACTTTATGATACGAAATGATCGTAAAAGTTATTCGATTGTCCGGTATTGCTTCTTAACCCTAGTCCGGCGACGGATACGGGTTAGGGGTGTTACATTTGATTGGTATCAGAGCTACGGTTTAGTCGATTCTCGGACTAACATACCGTGTAAGAGTCTAGCTATACATGCCATATATTCAAACTGTAATAGTGTGATGAATCCTGATGTGTAAAATGTGTTTTCATATAGTAATGGATCCCGAAAGAGCCGTAGCTGACGATGTTGAAAGTAATGCACCTGCTCCTGCTCAAGGGACATCGCCATCTGATTGGAGACCGGCTACTAGCAGTCAAGAGGGAGAGGCTAAACAAGCCTTCTTCCAAATGATGAACGAGTGGTTCACTCAGTATATAAGAACTAACCCAGCTATTTCACAACCTCCGCCCCTGCCTAATCCTCCTCAGACTTCAGTTGTGCGTCCAGTTATGAATCTGAATCTGTTGAATAAACCTCCGGTTGACAAAATCCGTAAGCATGGGGCCGAAGAGTTTAGGGCCCCTAGTGATGATGATACCGAGAAAGCTGAGTTTTGGCTTGAAAACACAATTCGAGTATTTGATGAAATGTCATTGACTCCTAATGAATTCATAAAGTGTGTTTTTCTTTGCTACGAGACGCAGCTTATCAATGGTGGAAGACCTTGATTTTCGTTGTTCTGAAAGAACGGGTTACATGGGATTTCTTTCAGTCTGAGTTCTTAAAGAAATACATCAATCGGAGATTTATTGATCAGAAATGAAAAGAATTTCTAGAGTTGAAACAGGGTCGCATGTCTGTCACTGAATATGAACGAGAGTTCGTGAGACTAAGTCAATATGCTCGGGAGTGTGTCTCAACTGAAGCGATAATGTGCAAAAGGTTTGAAGATGGTCTAAATGAAGATATTAGTTTACTTGTTGGGATTCTTGAAATAAAAGAGTTTGTTGTGCTTGTTGATCGAGCATGTAAAGTTGAGGCACTTGGGAAAGATAAAAGAAAAGCTGAGTCTGAAGCTAGAGATGTGAGAAAGAGATTCTCAAAAAAATCATTTCAGTTTGTATCAAAGAAATTCAGAGATGAGCATAGCCGTTCAAAGGCTAATGTGGGACATCGAGCAGAGATCGAGCTAGATCGCGATCGAACTCCAAAGCTCCAAAGAACCCGGTAGCTAGTGTTGGAAATGTCCGATCCGATCGACCTGAATGTAAACATTATGGAAAAAGACAACCGGGTAGTTGTAGATTAAATGATCGAGCCTATTTCAGATGGGGATCATTAGACCATTTCATTTGAGATTGCCCAAAACCTGTTGAGCAAGAGATTATTCAGAATCTGAGATCTGATAATGTTTTAGCTAGAGGTAGACCTTCTCGAAATACAAGGAATGTCAGTGGTAGTCAGAAAACTACGAAAGAAACTGTTGCGAGATCTGAAGCTAGGGCACCTGCTAGAGCATACGCCATCCGAGCTCGTGAGGAAGATTCGTCTCCAGATGTTATTACGGGTACATTTACTCTTTATGATACTTCTGTGATTGCATTGATAGACCCTGGATCTACACATTCTTATGTATGCATGAATTTAGTATCCTAAGACTCTGCCTGTAGAGTCTATTGAATTTGTTATTAGAGTATTGAACCCCTTAGGTAAAAGTGTCCTGGTTGACAAAGTATGCAAGAACTGTCCGTTGATGTTTGGAGATATCTGTTTTCCGGCTGATCTGAAGCTATTACCTTTTGATGAGTTCGATATAATTTTGGGTATGGACTGGTTAACATTGCACGATGCTGTTGTGAATTGCAAAAGAAAGACTATTAATTTGAGATGTCAGAATGATGAAATAATTCAGATTGAGTCTAATGAATTGAATGGGTTACCGGCTGTGCTATCAGTGTTGAAAGCTCATAATTATGTGAAAAAGGCTTGTGAAGCTTATTTTGCTTATGTGATCGACTCGAAAGTAACTGAAAAGAAAGTTGAATTAGTTCCAGTGGTTTGTGAATTCCCTGACGTGTTTCTTGAAGAGTTACCAGGATTACCTCCGATAAGTGAAGTTGAATTTGGTATTGATCTATTGCCGGGAATGACTCCTATTTCAATAGCTCCATATAGAATGGCAGCAATAGAATTGAAAGAGTTGAAGTCACAGTTGCAAGAATTGACTGATAGAGGATTTACAAGACTGAGTTTCTCACCTTGGGGTGCTCCTGTTCTATTTATGAAAAAGAAAGATGGCACGATGAGAATGTGCATTGATTACCATCAGTTGAACAAAGTGACTATAAAGAATAAATATCCTCTGCCCAGAATTGATGATTTATTTGATCAGCTTAAAGGAGCCACTGCATTTTCAAAGATAGATCTGAGATCGGGATATTATCAGTTGCGAGTAAAAGATTTTGATATTCCGAAAATTGCTTTCAGAATGAGGTACAGGCATTATGAGTTTTTAGTTATGCCTTTCAGACTAACGAATGCTCCTGCTATTTTTATGGATCTGATGAACAGAATTTTCAGACCGTATTTATATCGATTTGTTGTGGTATTCATTGACGACATTTTGATTTATTCGCTTGATGAAACTGAACATGCTGAACATTTGAGAATTGTGTTGCAAAGTCTGCGAGACAAGCAATTGTATGCAAAATTTAGTAAATGTGAATTCTGGTTACGTGAAGTCAGTTTTCTGGGACATATTGTATCAGCCTCTGGAATACGAGTTGATCCGAGCAAGATTTCAGCTATTCTGGAATGGAAACCCCCGAAAAATATGTCTGAAAATCGTAGATTTCTATGGCTTGCTGGTTCTTACCGAAGGTTCGTAAAATGCTTTTCGATGATTGCTACTCCACTGACTAGATTGCTCCAGAAAGATGTGAGATTTGAATGGTCCGATAAATGTCAGAAAAGCTTTGATCAGTTGAAAGCCCTTTTGACCGAAGCTCCAATTGTAGTATAGCCAGAATCAGGTAAAGAGTTTGTAATTAATAGTGATGCTTCATTAAATGGTCTTGGATGTGTTCTGATGCAGGAAGGTAAAGTTATAGCTTATGCCTTGAGTCAATTAAAGTTGCATGAAAAGAATTATCCGACACACGATCTTGAGCTAGCTATGATTGTGTTTGCATTAAAGATTTGGCGTCATTATCTCTTCGGTGAGAAATGTCATGTATATTCGGTTCATAAGAGTCTGAAATATTTAATGACTCAGAAAGACATGAACCTGCGACAGCGAAGATGGTTAGAGCTTTTGAAAGACTACGAACTTGTGATAGATTATCATCCGGGTAAAGCAAATGTTGTTGCTGATGCTTTGAGTCGGAAACCACTGTTTCCATTACGTGCGATGAATGGCCATTTAGACCTATCTGTTGATGGTTCAATTTTAGCTGAATTGAAAGCGAAACCATTGTTCTTACGAAAAATATGTGATGCTCAGAAAGTTGATAATGAAATGTTAGCAAAATGAGCTCAGTGTGATTCAAACTCTGATTCTAGATTTTGAGTTGATGTTAATGATTGCTTGAGATTTGGAGATCGATTATGTGTTCCGAGGAATTCAGAGTTGATTCAGTTGATCTTGAATGAAGCACATAATATTCGCTTATCTGTTCATTCGGGAAGTACAAAGATGTATCATGATCTGAAGTAACACTATTGGTGGTTTGGTATGAAACGAGACATATCTGACTTTGTTTTGAAATGTTTATTCTGTCAGCAAGTTAAAGCTGAACATCAAGTGCCATCTGGTTTGTTACAACCGATAATGATTCCCGAGTGGAAATAGGATAGAGTAACGATGGACTTTGTTTCAGGGTTACCTTTGACTTCGAGAAAGAAAGATGCAATTTGGGTCGTAGTTGACAAATTAACGAAATCAGCCCATTTTATTTCAGTACGATCTGATTACTCACTTGATAAGTAACCGAACTTTACATTTCTGATATTGTGAGATTGCACGGAGTGCCACTGTCTATTGTGTCTGATAGGGATTCGAGATTTACATCATAATTCTGGAAGAAATTGCAAGAAGCTCTAGGTACAAAATTGCATTTCAGTACAACTTTTCACCCACAGACTGATGGTCAGTCCGAGCGGATTATTCAGATACTCGAGGATATGTTGAGATGTTGTATTCTTGAGTTCAATGGTACGTGGGAACAATATTTTCCATTGATTGAATTTGCGTATAATAATAGCTTTCAGTTGAGTATCAAAATGGCACCTTATGAGGCTTTGTACGGACGCAAATGTCAAACACCTCTGTATTGGACTGAGCTTAGTGAAAGTAAGATACACGGGGTTGATTTGATCAAATAAACTGAACAGAAAGTTAAAGTAATCTGTGATAGTCTAAAAGCCGCTTCAGATCGTCAGAAGTCCTATGCAGACTTGAAACGAAAAGATATCGAGTTTGAGATCGGAGACAAAGTGTTTTTGAAAGTATCTCCGTGGAAGAAAGTACTCAGATTTGGACAAAAAGGCAAATTGAGTCCAAGGTTCATCGGGCCGTATGAAATTATCGAGCGTATCGGACCTGTAGCATATAGATTATTATTGCCACCTGATTTGGAAAAGATTCATAATGTATTTCACGTGTCAATGCTTCGTCGATACAGATCCAATCCATCACATGTGATTACTCCGTTTGAGATTGAAATCCGATCCGGTATGACTTATGAAGAGGAACCGATTCGTATTTTAGATCGTGAAGTGAAAGAATTATGAAATAAGAAAATCTCATTAGTAAAGGTACTGTGGCATCGACACGGAGTGGAAGAGGCTAAGTGGGAGCCCAAAGATGTAATGAGACAACAATATCCGAATCTATTCAATGGTAAGATTTTCGGGGACAAAAATCCCTAAGGGGGAGAATTGTAACAGTCCGGTTTAGACCCTAGTCAGAATAGTGGTTTCAAGACCACAAATCCGAGTCAGAAAAATATTTTAATAATATTTTCTGTGTCTACAAAGTGTGATTAAGCATGTGTTAAAGTTTCGTGAATTAATTTTGTTGTTTGTGTGCTTAAATTGAGAAAAGGACTAAATTGCATAAAAGGTAAAAGTGGCAAATCATATATTAATGTGTTAAATTGACATGGCCTATTAAAGGTGAAGTCCTTAAGTGGATATTATACCTTTGTTTATGCTAGTGGACATTTATGTCCATATTTTACATGATTTTTATATGATTTAATAAAGGTTAAAGTTGTAAAATGATTAATAAGTTAATTAAAAACATAAAATAAAACATTTGTTTCATTATTTGGTATCATCCACCACCGAAAACAAGAAAAGAAAAGAAAGTTTTAAGCTTTGAACATTCGGCCATGGATGTTCTTTGATTCAAGGTATGTTTTGCTTCAGTTTTTGATAATTTTTACGTTTTTGAGATCGTTGCTTCGTGTTCTTCTAAACCCATGTATTAATTTTTTGAATTGATGAAGATTTTGAAAAGTGCCATTGATGAACTCATGAGCTTTGTGATGATTGTTGATGAAATATGAAATATGTGTTAGATTAACATAGTTTGTCTTTGGATTTTTGATGAATTTGAGTAATTTGGACTAAATTGAGAAAATAATATTTTGAAGGACTAAAATGTGAAATAAATGAAACATAGGGACTTGTATGGTCATAGTGAACATTTGACTAAGCATGGGTATATAGAGATTTTGTGTATTTTGTGATTTTGTGAAATAAGGACTAAAATGCCAAAATGTTAAAATGTGGGGGCTAATTTGTAAATTTCCCTAAACATGTGATTTTGGATTGAATGGAATGAATCGGTGAATAAATGGATTAAATTTTAATATGTATAGATCAAGAACCAAAGAAAACGGATTTAGATCGTAGAAAGTCGAAAGTGGTTGAATAGTCGAGTCCATTCGTTTATCCAAATCTGAGGTATGTCTATATACAAATAAATGTATTTGTATTGATTTATGTATGTTCATATGAAATTTCATTGTGATGAATGTGTACGAGATGATAACTATATGAAATTCGAGGAAGTATCGACAATGTATCAATGTCCGAGAAGTCTCGTACGAACCTATGAATAAATAGTATTACATATGTCATGACATAGGTTTTCGATGTGTGATATCGTGTAAGACAACGTCTGGGATGTTGGCATCGGTTTGAGATTTACGTGTAAGACCATGTCTGGGACATTGGCATCGTATTTGATTTTTGTAAGACCCTGTCTGGGACAGTGGCATCGATATTTTGTTACATGTAAGACCACGTCTGGGATGTTGGCATTGTACGACTATTCCGAGTATTTCGAGTGTCCTATTTAGTTCCAAATGGTTCAACGGGCAATTCCAAGAAATGAAAGACAATGTGAAATGTAAAATCGAATCAGGTATGTTTGAAATGTACACATTATATGTGTATCAAAGGTAAGTGTATATATGAACTTACCAAGGTAAATTATGTGCATAGATTTGATGAAATATAATGTGATATATGCATGATTTGTGTTATAAGCAAAAGTGATACTTTGAGCTATGAATTGTGGGTAAGAAATGGCTAAACAAATGTGCCAAAGAAAATGTTATGAATTTGCAATTGAGAAACATTAATAATCTTGTATTAATATGATTATGTGCATTATATGTTAAGTTTATTTGTATATGGCTTACTAAGCTTTTGAAAGCTTACTTTGTGTGTGTTTACTATGTTTTGTAGATCGTTAAAGCTACGGAAGGCTCGGGGATCGTCGAGGATCATTATCACACTACTCAATCCTGTTTTGGTACCTTTTGAAAGTGTATATACTAAAGTATGGCATGTATAGGCTAGTCACTTTGGATTATGTTTGAGATATGTACATAGACATGTGATATGGCTAGATAAATGGTTGTGATATGAATGAGTAGTCATATTATATCATACTTTGTTTGGTATGGTTTCATGACTAATGTAATGGTCAAAGTAAAGGTAAGCTTATTGATGCAAAGTTGGTATATCATTGATGAGAAGATGTCTTACTATTGTGGTAAGTTGTGGATGAATCATGCTTGATTATGCTTGTGATTTAGTTGGGCTAATTAGCATATAAGATGTTGTGATGAAATGTTCTTAAATGAGCAAAATAGATGGTCAATTGGGTATGTGTTAGGTTGCCATAAGTGTTGGGAATGATGCTTGTATGTGCTTCTAGGGATGACCCAATGTGTGGGTGGCAATTTGGCCTTGCAAATGGCCTATATTTGCCGACACGGTTGAGCACACGGGCGTGTGGCTCGACCGTGTCTCTCGTGGTTGCATTTCAAAACAAGTCAGACTCGACCACGGGTTGGACACACGGGCCTGTGACTGGCCGTGTGATGCAAGTCAGGCTCAACCACGGGTGAGGCACACGTGCGTGTCTCAAGCCGTGTGGACAAGTGAGTATGTATGCCCTGTTTTGGCACGACTCAGACACATGGGCGTGTTTTAGGCCGTGTGAGGCACACGGCCTACCCACACGGGCGTGTGACCTCTGTAACTTTGAAAAAAATGTTTGATTTTTGGAAAAATTTCATATGATCCCGGTTTAGTCCCGACCCATTTCTAATGCATGTTTAAGGTCTCGTGGGCCTCAATAAGGGACTATTTTCAGTATTCTGCTATAATGTGACAGTGATATACTTTATGATACGAAATGATCATAAAAGTTTTCTGATTTTCTGGTAATGCTTCTTAACTCTAGTCCGGCGACGGATACGGGTTAGGGGTGTTATAAGATATGACATATGTTGAGGAACCAATTAAGATTTTGGCTCGAGAGGTTAAGCAATTGAGGAATAAAAGTATAGACTTAGTGAAAGTGTTGTGGCAAAAGCATGGTGTAGAAGAGGCTACGTGGGAACCGGAAGAAGCCATGAGAAAACAGTACCCAAACCTCTTTACCGGTAAGATTTTTGGGGACAAAAATCCCTAAAGGGGGAGAGTTGTAACAGCCCGAATTAGGGCCGAAATAGAATAATGGTTTCGAAACCATGAATCTGAGGTCAAAATATTTATTCTGAATGAGTTTTAATGTTTATTGAGTGATTGAATGTTTGTGTGAAATTTTGGTTGAGAAATTTTATTGTTTGAATGTTCAATTTGATAAGTTGGACTAAATTGCAATGGGTGAAAAGTGTGTATTATAACCCATAATGGTACTTGATTGAGATGGGTTTTTAAATTGAGAGTCCTTAGTTGGTAATTATACCATTATATTATAGTTTGGACACAAAATGCCCATAGAGGGATAAAATAACTAAAGGATTAATGAAGGGCAATTTGGTCATTTGGCTAATAAAAGAAATAAAAGGGAAAATAAGGCTAAAATTTTGTCCATCTTCATCCTCCATAGCTGAAAATTGCAAGGAGCCATAGCTAGGGTTTTGTTTCACTTTCAAGCTTGATTGTAAGTACCTCCTAGCCCCGTTTTTTATATTCTTCGTATTTTAAAAATTCTCGTAGCTCGATCTAACTATTTCTACCACTATTTTGAGCTAGAGCTTGTGTTTAAAATTTTGGCCATGGATGACATACATGTATTTTGATGTTTGGTGGTAGAATATGAAAGTTTGAAGTGTGATAAACAACTTTTGCTAGATGATTTTTGGTGAAATTGATAAAAAGGACTTATTTGCAAAAGATGAAATAATATGTGTATAACATGTAAAATAGTTAAAATTGTGGGTTTCTATAAGAGAGAATATGAATCGACTAGGCTTGGGTGTGTGAAAAATGAACACATTTCATTTTATGAGCCTAGGGACTAAAGTGTAAAAATTGAAAAAGTTAAGGGCTAAATTGTAAATTTTGCCATAGGAAGATTTTGGACTGATTTGAATAATGTGTATATTAAATAAGCTAAATGTGTCATTATAGATCAAGAAGAACGTGGAATCAACCTTGACCGAGGAAAAGGCAAAGTTTCGGACTAAATTGCAAATTAACACATTTTGTATCGAGGTAAGTTTATATGTAAACGATACATCCTTTTTATTTATATTAATGTCTTATACGAAATGTGAGTGAATATTATTGATATTTATTAAAACGATGAAAAGTGAGGAAATTCCCGGATGAACCTTTGGAATAGAAAAATGATACGGATGAACACCGTATTTATTATTATTGATGGGCTGTGTGCGATACCACCGTATTTATTATTATTGGTGGGCTGTATGCGATACCACCGTATTTATTATTATTGGTGGGTTGTGCGCGATACCACAGTATTTATTATTATTGGTGGGCTGTGTGCGATACCACCGTATATATGTGATTATTGGTGGGCTGTGTGCGATACCACTGTGTATATGTTATTATTGGTGGGCTGTGTACGATACCACCGTATTTATTATTATAGGAGGGCTGTGTACGATACCACCGTATTTATTATTATCGGTGGGCTATGTGCAATACCACCGTATATGTTATTATTGGTGGGCTGTGTGCGGTACTACTGTATTTATTATTATTGGTGGGCTATGTACGATACCACCGTATTTATTATTATCGGTGGGTTGTGTGCAATACCACCGTATATATGTGATTATTGGTGGGCTGTGTGCGATACCATCGTGTATATGTGATTATTGGTGAGCTGTGTGCGATACCACCGTGTATCCAGTATTATTCCGAAGTGTTCATTGGGAAAATTTGATTAAGTGAAATTACGTGTGACAATGTGATGACAAGTACAGGGTTATAGGTGCATGTAATTGTAAGCAATGTTTATGATATGTATTTGGAATGTGGTAAGGTTTGCAATGAGTAAGTGCAACTACAAGGATCTAAATTGTTCTTGATTTGTATGTAATGTTCTTGATTGATAAGTATCTGTTGATGTTCATTGTTTACGTATAGACTTACTAAGCTTAAAGCTTACTCCCTTCTCTTTTCCCTTGTTTTATAGTGTCGCCAAGCCAGCTCGGGATTCGGAGATCGTCGGAGGATCATCCACACTATCCATACATTTTGGTATATTGAGATTTACATTGAATTATGGCATGCATAGGAATTTGGTTATTTTGTAAGTGTCATAGTTGATTAGCCAACAATGTAGTCTATGTCATTTGATATATCATTTTGTATAAGGCCATGTGATGTGGCTAATATTGGTTGTGTTATAAGTCTATGATGAGGCCTTTCATGAATGAGTTTGCTTGCCTAAGTGGGAATGAATGATAGCATGAAATTGAAGTGTAGGAAGTGTGACATGTGAATGGTTGTGTAGGTGCATGTGTGATGGCTAAGTATAAGTGTGGTTATACATGATGAGTATGGTTATTAAATGGTGCATGAATGCTCTTAATGTGGACAAATAGATGTCTAATAATACATGTTAAGTTTGGTTGGAAATGGTATAAGTGTGGATGCTTATCAGGGTGGCAAAAGGCTTTGTAAATATCCTTATAATTGTCCACACGGGTAGACACACGGGCGTGTGTCTAGGCCGTGTGTGACACACGGACTGCCTCATGGGCGTGTAGCCTGGCCGTGTGTCCCCTGCACCTAATTTACGAAAAAAAATTAAGTTCGTCACACGGGCTAACACACGGGTATGCGCCTTGGCCGTGTAACCTAAAATGTGTGCTGGCGTCATAAACAGAATACCCAGGTTTTTACACTCGGACAGAGACACGGGCGTGTGTCTCAACCGTGTGAAGGACACGGCCTAGGACACAGGCGTATGCTCGGCTGTGTGAAAACCCCTGTAGGTTCGAAATGAAAAATAAAACCACACGGGCTGGGGACATGGGTGTGTGCGACCACACGGCCTTCCCACACAGGCGTGTCCCTGTGCCACACGGGGGTGTGCCCAGTTTTTATGTAAATTTTCTAAATGTTTCTAAAATTCTCGGTTTGGTCCCGGATCGTTCCCAAAGTATGTTTTGGGCCTTGTAGGCCCATTTTAGGGACTTTATGATTGAATATTAAAAATTTTAAATTGAAGGAAATTTTATGGCCCAGTTTTGCATGAATGTTTGTGTTATTGTCCGGTAATGCCTCATACCCTGTTCTGGTGTTGAACACGGGTAAGGGGTGTTACACAACTTCTATTCCGAATGGTTGAGCGGGTAAACGAAAGATGTGATTGAGTATGAGAATGATATAAGATGGTACAATTACGTATGTGACTTGTATAAACTTTGGTTCGAAGAAACTTGTTAAGAATGTGATTAATATCATAATTGTGTATATGAAAGGTTTGTTAGCTAATATATGCTAAATGTTGATATATTCAAATTGATAAATTATAATCTTGAGATTGAATTGAGTTTATTTTATACGAGCTTACTAAGCTTTATAGCTTACTTTGTTTATTTTCCCGTGTCTTATAGTGTTATCAAGCTAGCTCGGATTCGGGGATCGTCGGAGATCGCTTCACACTATCCACCTAACCTTTGGTACCTATGAAATTTGGTATATTAAGTATATGGCATGTATAGGAACTTAGTCTTTTTGGTATATGTATTTTGGCCATTTGTGTTGGCTTGTAAATATTAAGTTTGGTCTTGTGTTTAGCCATGAGAGTTGGCTTATTTTGTCTAGATGGTGATGTATATATATATATATGTATTAATGCTTTTTATTTATGAGTTCATATTTACTTGTGATAGGTAATATGAATGTTAAATGGTTGATATTAGATATGAATTGTGCTTGTGAATCGGTGCAAAATGATGTATGTTTGGGAAAGGTTTAGTTAGTTGATTTGTATATGTGTATTTGGTATGTTTTGAATGAGTAAAACATGAGCCTATAAGCATGTTGGTTGTTAGTATTGGAAATGGTATGATTTAGCCTTGATTGTGGTTAAGTTAGATGTTCATTTATGCTATGAATTTGTACCATTTGGGTTGTGTAGGTACATGCAAATTTGGGTGGCAAATTGGCTTGGCAAATAGCCTATTTTTGTCCACACGGGTAGAGACACGGGCGCGTGTCTCAGTCGTGTGTGACACACAACTATGTTGCACGGCCGTGTGTCCCCTTGTGTTGAAATTAAAACCAAGTCAGTATGCTCCTCATGGCCTAGCACACGAGCATGTGATTGGCCGTGTGGCATAAGTCGGTATACCCTACAGGTTTGGCACGACCTAGCACACGGCCTGGCACACGGGCGTGTATGGCCATTTGTAGGGCTAGCCACACGGGCGTTTGTGTTGGCTATGTGACCTAAGTCAGAGAGTTACACGGGGTCAGACACGGGCTGGGGCACGGCCATGTGATCCCATTTCGAATGTCCACACGGCCTGAGACACGGGTGTGTTTACTGACCGTGTGAGAGACACGGCTGGGGCACACGGGCGTGTGACCCCTGCAGTTTGGAAAATTTAATAAGTTTTGTAATGATCTCTTGAGTTATCAGTTTAGTCCTGAACCACTCCCAATGTTTGTTTAGGGCCTCGTAGGCTCGTAATAGGGACAATGTGATTGTATTTGATTGGAATTACATTTGGTTGATGATTTTTTATTCGAATTGGATGGTTATTTAAGTTGTAAGTCCGGTAATACTCTTTAACCCTATTCCGACGTTGAATACGGGTGAGGGGTGTTACAATAATGACCTCGTAAATATTAAATATATAATATTCAGGGACTCACATGTCAGAATTGTGGTCCTAAAACCACTATTTTCGACCACTAAAAAATAGGCTGTAACAACTCTCCCCCTTTAGGAAATTTTGTCATCGAGATTTTACCTGAGAATAAGTTTGGGTATTGCAATTTCATTGATTCCTTAGTTCCCCAGGTAGCTTTATCAATACCGTGTCGATACCATTCAACTTTTACTAAAGGTACTCGTTTATTCAAGAGCTCTTTTACCTTGCAAGCTAAAATCCTTATTGGCTCTTCAGAATACGATAGATCAGACTGTAATTCAATCTCACTAGAAGTAATCACATGTGAAGGATTTGAACCATACTGTATCAGCATCGAAACATGAAAAACATTGTGAACCTTTCCAAGTTCAGGAGGTAAAGCTAATCTGTAAGCTACAAGACTGATTCTTTCAATAATCTCATACGGCTTGATAAATCGCGAAATCAATTTTCCTTTTCTGTTAAATCATAGCACCTTTTTCCACGATAAAACTTTTAAAAACACTCGCTCGCCAATGAAAAATTCTATATATTTTCTTTTCAAGTCTGCATACAATTTCTAACGATCAGTATAAAAGTATAACTCTGACCAGTATAATGGTGCTCTACATCTTCTTCCGTACAAAGCTTCACTTGGAGCTATTTTAATATTGGATTGATAAATATTATTATAAGATAAAAGCCATCAGTAAATATTTTTCCCAACTACCCTCAAACTTGAGAATGCAACACCGTAACATGTCTTCAGAATTTGTATTACCCGTTCTGACTGTCCATCTGTCTATGGATGAAATGTTGTAGTAAAGTTGAGTTTAGCACCCAAAGCCTCATGAATTTTACTCCAAAATCTAGAGGTGAAACTTGGGTCTCGATCAGAGATAATAGATATTGGCAATCTATGCAATCTAACGATCTCAGACACATACAACTCTGCTAACCTTTCGAGTGAATAATTAGTTCTGACAGGAATAAAATGAGTTGATTTCATCAATCTGTCAACAATAATCCAGATCAAGTCTTTCTTTCTTGGTGTTATAGGCAGCCCCGATATGAAATCTATCGTAACTTGCTCCCATTTCCTCTCGAGAATCATAATAGGCTATAATAAGCCAGACGAAACTTGATGCTCGACTATCGCCTGTTGGCAAACCAGACATTTAGCCACAAATTTTGAAATTTCATGTTTTACACCCAGCCACCAATACATTTGTTTCAAATAACCAAATATTTAAGTACTACTCGTATGAATAGAGTACGTACTACTGTGAGCCTCTAATAAAATGTCTTGTTTTAAATTCAAATTATTCGAAACACATAATCTGTTATGAAAGTAAAACATATCATTAGTGTCAACTCTAAATTTCATAGATTGATCACTCTAAATTTGTTCTCATTTAGATAACAATTTTGGGTCATCATTTTGTAACTCCGTAGTTCGCTCTAGCTTTCAATTTAGCTAAAACAGAACCATCACCATTCAAAGTCAAATGAGCATTTAACGCTATGAAGGCAAACGGTGATTTTTGACTTAATATGTCAACAACCACATTAGCTTTTCCTCGATGATAATCAATTACTAGATCATAATCTTTTAATAACTCGAGGCACTGTCATTGTCTTAAGTTAAATTATTTTTGATTCATTAAATATTTCATACTTTTGTGATCAGTAAATACGTGACATTTCTCATTGTACAAATAATGTCGCCAAATCTTCAGAGTGAAAACAATCACAGCCAGTTCTAGATCGTGAGTTGGGTAATTTCTCTCGTGTGGCTTTAACTGTCGAGAAGCGTATGCTATAAATTTTTTGGCATGCATCAATACACAGCTTAGCCCATTGATTGACGCATCACTATAAACAACATACTCTTTCCCTAATTCAGGCTGAGTCAATACAAGAGCTTCCTTCAATAAAGATTTCAGTTGATCAAAACTTTGCTAGTACTTATCTGACCAAACAAACTCGACATTTTTCGGTAATAACTTGGTCATTGGTAAAGCAATTATCGAGAAATTCTTAACAAATCGACAATAATAACTAGCTAAGCCCAAAAAACTACGTACCTCTGAAACATTCTTTAAAGCTTTCTAGTTAATAATTACAAAAATTTTGCTCGGATGAACACGAATCTCGTCTGCAGAAATTATGTGACCAAGAAGCCCAACATCTCTGAGCTAGAACTCACATTTACTAATTTTGCGTACAATTGCTTCTTGCGTAAAATCTGTAAAATAATTCTTAAATGCTGAGCATTCTTGGATTTTGTTTTAGATAGATCAGTATATCATCAATAAACACAACCAAAAATCTATCCAGATAAGGTTAAAAACCCTGGTTCATCAGATCTATAAAAGCAATAGGGGCATTGGTTAATCCAAATGGCATCACCAGAAATTCATAATGACCATAATGAGTTCGGAAAGCAGTTTTCGGCATGTCGACATCTTTAACTTGCAACTGATAATAACCAGATCTGAGATCTATTTTCAAAAACACTATCGCACCTTTCAACTGATCAAACAAATCATTTATATTAGGAAAATGATATTTTTTTCTTTCTGTAGCTTTATTCAATTTCCTGTAATCAATACACAATCTCATCGACCCATCTTTCTTTTTCAAAAGCAATATAGGTACCCTAGGGAGATACACTAGGTCAAATAAAATCTCTATCTAACAAGTCTTGCAACTGTGTTTTAAGTTCTTTCAACTCAGCTGGTGCCATTCGATACGACGCAATGGATATCAAAGCAGTCCCAGACATCAAGTCAACCGCAAATTCAACTTCACATTCTGGCAGTAGTCCTGGTAACTCTTCAAGAAACACATCTTTGAACTCATTTACAATCGGTACTTGATCAAGCTTTGATCCCAATTCTTGAGTATCAAGTATATAAACTAGAAATGCTTCACAACCTCTACGAATCAATTTATGTTCTGAAATAGCTGAAATAACTCCGGTAACACTATTTAATCTATCTAACACAACTGTAATGATTTCACCCGTCTGACATCTTAAATCAATCCATTTCAGTCTACAGTTCACAAAAGCATCATGTAACGTCAACCTATCCATTCCCAGAATAATATCGAATTCGCGAAAGGGCAACAACATCAAATCAGCAGGAAAGTCACAGCCCTAAATTCTCAGCGGACAGTTACGACATATTAAATTAACTATCACAATCTGACCCAGTGGATTCGTAACTAGAACATCAAACTTAGTTGAAATAATAGGTAAATTCTTATCAGTTACTAATGCAATGCAAATATACGAGTGAGTTGACCCAGGTTCAATTAGTGCATACACAATAACATCAAAGAGATAGAATGTACCAACAATAACATTAGGTGCAGTAGCTTCCTCCCTGGTCAGATAGCATATGCTCGCATAGGTGCTCTAACTTCAGGTCTAAAAGTTGTATCTCTGGTCCTACTGCGATTTGCTCCAGTATTAATGCTATAACCAGGACGCTTACTTTTCTGAGGTGTAGACACTTGTTTATTGCTCCGCTCATCATTATCCACTGCTGTTCTTGGGAAATTTTGAACAAAATGATCTATCAAACCACATCTGCAACACGCACCTAATTTGATCTTGCATTCACCAACATGAAGTTTTCCACAATGTTCACACACCAGTCTTAGGGCATTACGAATACTTTTCACACTGTCAGTAAGTTTAACCTAAGATCTCAAATCATGTTGCCTCGATTTGTTTTTACCAAAAAAATCCAGACGATGAAATGATGCGATTAAAATATTCTTTTGATTTCTTTGAAGGTGGTGCATAAAACGACTTAGAGAAACTTCTTTTACCAAACTCTAGAGCCTTCTTTTCCCTCTATTTTTTTATGGTTATAATCTTCCTCCATCTTTTGTGCCCGATCAAATAAAACAATGAACTCTCACATTTTCGTCCCTCCAATTAGCATTTTAATTTCATTATTTAGTCCATCTTCAAAACAGATGCACATTTCTTCCTCATTCGGCGCAATTTCACAAGCATACTTGCTAAGATGCACAAACTCTCTCTTGTATTTAGCTATTGATTTATTTTCATGCTTCAATTCAAGAAATTCTTTCTTTTTTCTGTCCAGATATCGTTTGTTGACATACTTATTTTTAAACTCGAATTTGAAGAAATCCCAATTAACACACTCTCTCGGAACTAACACTTTTAACGTTGACCACCAGTTGTACGCTTCATCTTTAAGTAACAACACGCCACATCTAACATAATCATTAGGAGAGTAGGCCATTTCATTAAAAACTCATTGGATATTTGCAAGTTAGTACTTAGCATTAGTTGGATCATCCTTTGTCCTACCTCTAAACTTTTCAGTACCACACTTTCTAATTTTATCAATATGAGGCCGTCAACTCGTTTTAGTTGTTTGAGGATGCGGGGAACTACAGGAGGCACAACAGGAGGTGGAGGTTGTTGAGCCATAGGGTTTGTTCACATAAATTTCGTGAACCAGTGACCCATTAAACAAAAGAATACATGTTTTACTTCATTTTTAGACATTTGTGGAATCAGTAAACTACGACTTACTTCCTATTCAGAAGTTGAAACATTGTTATTTACTTCATCAGTGTTAGCACGATCAAATTCTGACGACATCCTTTAAATCTATAAAAAAAGAGAGGTTAGATCAGATCAATTATTATCACACTATCACATATATATAGCATGTAATTTCTAGACTATAACATGCTACTTTCAGTCCGAGAATCGACTAAAATGTAGCTCTAATACCACTAAATTTAACAACCTGTCTCCATTACTAGATTAGGGTTACGGAGTATTATGACACACTTTCAATCAAATGACATTACAAAACCATTCAAATATTAATTTAACTATCAATACTCAATCAACACATTAAGCATAGCATATATACACTTATAGGCCTTAAATCAAGCTTATGGGAATGTAAAAATAGTTTGAAAACAATCACGAACTAATTTGAAACAAAAAAAAAATATGAAAATTTTTTAAAATTTTGGAAATAGTGGTCACACGGCCGTGTGGCCCAGGAACATGGTCGTGTGGCCAAACTATGTACAATTCAAAATTTGGGTCACACAACTGTGTCGCAGACCATGTGCCTGCCCATTTGCAAAACAAAATAGGGTCACATGACCGTGTTGCAGACTGTGTGTAATTCGAAATAGGGTCACATGACCGTGTTACAGACTGTGTGCAATTCGAAATAGGGTCACATGAACGTGTCTTCAGATCATGTAACAACCTGTGACCGTGTGTGATAAACCTGCACCAAAATTAAATAGTCCACACAACCGTGTGGTGTGATCGTACGTTGCACATAGTCGTGTGACAGCTCATTTCCCAAGTTGTGTGCACCTAAAATGGCTTCCAAAACAAGGCAAAACAATACCATTTTTTTAGGTATTAAGCCAAACCAAATTCAACCATCAATATTCCTTCAAAAACACATCCAAACAAGCATAAAATATACCAAAACATACTTCCTAAGTGCCTAACCAATATGCCCTCAATGGCACCACATTTCATACATGAACCAATTCGTATTCAAAGTTCACAAGTTCTTCCATTACCACATTCCAAACTTACCATTTCATTCATTCTATCCATGTCCAATTACACCATAACCTATTCATTTAGAAATAGCATAAACAAAATGATCAACATATATATGTTAGATTATGCCCAAAGACCAATCAAGAGACGATTGTAATCACATACTCATTTTACCATGTTTATCAATATAATACATTACCATTAGTATTTTAATTTCTTTTTCTGTGTATATAAATAAACTGAATTGTAATAAAGTCCTAAGAAAATATGATTATTCTTAAAAGGGTCCTTAGTCAAGTATTATTATGGGCTTGGACAACAATAATGCATTGAGACTAATGTGTAGTTGATTGATGACAAAGAATTGTCATTATAGGGATGTAAAAATCAATACATGAGTATGTCTTAGAGAACAATATATAGGACTGACCCGCTATGAGTATGTTTCTTGGATTATTATGTAATAGTCACAATATTACTCATAGTGATTACTATGTATATGATCCTCAAACTTAAGATCACCATTGTCCCAACATCGTGAGTCATATATTTTGATATAGTCAAAATGTCTACGGTAACAGGTTGTACTAAAAAGACTAATGTCGGATATACCACAATCCATGTAGTGGAATATGGTTGATCATGATAGGATTTATCCCTCATACATAATGGGAGTAATATCTTAGAACTCTTGGTGGAGTGAGACTAGAAATGCATGGCCATACTCGAATAAGTTTATATGAGATATCACACTTATTTGTTTATTTTATTTTGCTTAGAAAATCAAGCAATATGATATTGGACTATACAAGTGTGACTATTCCAAAACTTGTGTCCAATCTAGATATTAAGGATAAAATGATATAATACATGAAAAGATTATCACAAAAAGGTTATTGCGAATCACGACTTCTTTTAACTTGGGTGGCAATGATGCATTGCTAGATGGACTATGCAGAGGCCGGGACGTTTTCATTGTGGCTTAGAATCAACATCGAATTAGCAGCATCCTTTCAACATTTTCAGTAAAGAATGAATATTTTCAACCCTATTTCAACTCGATTCATTTCACATACATGAATCCTTGGTTGTGGATCACCGGAATAATTTTTTCGCTGTGCCACGGGGCATATCGACGGTCCTAACAATGGTATCAGAGCCACTTGTACGATATGGATTCGGGATTAAATTTATTGGTTGATGTGATTGTATGAGATACATGTTGTATACTATGTTTGATATGCACGATGTTTGGAAATGCATGGTTATAGCCCGATAACCCATTTAATTTATTAGTTGTAAAGGTTGTGATTTTATAAATACGGCCTTCGTGTCGTACCTTTCTATATTTCTCTTGTACTTTTCTTCTCACCTTACTCCCGCGTACGTAAAATGAGTTTCTATAATTGTAAATTGTACGAGTTGATACAAACTAGAGGAAAAGAAGGCTGGGCTACCTAAAGTGGAAATGAAGCTTGAGAAGCAGCATAAACCCTTAGGATTCCCTACGATTTTCCCATTGGCTTGGGAAGAAACACCTTAGTTTATGGGCTATAACTATTGCATTTATTTACTGCTTTATATTTTTCTTGTGTATGGTACAATTGATGATATGTTAGCATGCATGTTATAGGATATTGATAAGATCAATCAAAAGATTAAATGGACAAATGTTGATCAATAATGGTGAGGTTAAATTAATTTAAAAACCACTCAATAAAATATTTAGTTAAGATTGCCTTTCAATATTTACCCTCGTTAAAGCCTCGACCGATACAATGTGGGTTATGCTAAAACGAAGTACATGTATCTATCTTGGTCAAACTCGAAGAATAAGAAAGTGATATTCGCTGATTATGATATTGGTTAATAACTTAACTAGGTTACTCTAATAGGATTGATACTTAGAAGCAAGATATTTGGATAAATAATGAGATGATTGAAACAAAATACAGGAATTACATGTGATGTAATTACCAAGTGTTGCTTACCTAAATAACCATAATCTTGAGAGTAAAGCCAAAGCTAACCAAAGCTTATTTTATTATTGTAGATTAATTATGGTAAAACAACACAAGTTCTTTATCATTGCGATCGGTCCTTGAGAACGACAAGTTGAATGGCTTGAACTTCCTTGACTGATTCTGTAACTTGAGGATTGTCCTCAAACAAGAACGAAAATTATATGTCATTGAAGAACCCGTTCCTTATTGATCTGCCATAAATCATACTATTATTTACATCCCTTTTTACACATAATTATAGCTTGTTTAATAGTGTAGCAAAGCATTTTAGTGTAACACCCCAAACCCAGCCTAGACGTTATGGCCGAATCTGGCGATGTCACATGATAATGCTTTAGAAATCGTAATGACGTTAAGACCATTTCTCCGTTTGTACCATCTTTCATTATCTTATGCTAACTTCAAAAACGTGTCATTTCTTTTCAATCATTTCTCGTTTCCAAAACGTTATATTTTTGCGGAAGCTTTTAAATCAGTTTGCGTAATTGTGGTGTTTTGGTAAAACATTTGTTTCTTTTGAAAACCCTCGTTTTCCTACGTCTAGCAATAAAAACCATAAAACATTTCAAATACTAAATTTAAACAAAAATCCGTAATGGCCATAATTACATAAAACTTTTCCCAATTATAAAAATTAAAACCATAAAGCTATCGTGAGGCAGTAGCAGTGGTCACTGTCGAGTCCCCTGCTGCACCGATCTGTCTACCGCTAGGGAGTACCTGGACAGATTAAATAGAAAAGGGTGAGTTTTGCAACTCAGTGTGTAATCCCCAAAGATATCAAACAAACAGAGTAATCACCATAAATTAGAAATCACAGACTGGGCCGGAGCCCATTACGGAAACAGCTGGGCCTTAGCCCACTCGGGTGCAGAATCATATATATATAATAGGGCCTTAGCCCAATCAGATATAGAGTCAGAAATATATTAGGGCCTCAGCCAAATCAGATATAGAATGCAAATCAGAATATCAGAATCCTACCCACCAGCCTCTACACACCATCTCCGTCCAACCCTACACACCATGTAGGGATATAATCAACCCACCCATCCCTACACACCATACTGTACCAAAATGTGGCACATAAACAGAATAATGCAGCTGGGCTGCCAGATAACAGGCTTAAAGCCTTTCAGACACTTCCTTTGAAATATCAACAACCCTCCCCGATGCAATACAACATACCAAATATGACATGCAACATGCAAATAACCGATCATACATTCAGTTCAGTACAGATATCATGCTTAGTCAGACACCATATAATCAGATCACATATATAGGGGTTTAAGTAACGCTTACCGACCCTACAGTAAGTCCACAGTCGACTTGGGCGACCCGTGCAACTTTATAGATCATTTCAGAAAAAAAGGGCTCACATGCCCATGTGGCCTGCCCGTGTGGGCCCATACGCCCGTGTGGCCCACACGGCCCCAAATTGGCCTTGGCCGTGTTGATCACACGGCCCGACCCAGAATTCCACACGCCCGTGTGGCCCACACGATCCAATAAGTTGAGCCTGTGTGTAGCACACGGCCTTGCCCGACCATCACACGACCATGTCACTTATGCACGGCCTGGCTCGTCGATCACACGGCCGTGTTGTAGCTCACAGCCTTGCAGACGGCCTACCACACGGCCGTGTGGCATCGACAGAATCATTTTTTAGCTCTCGCCGATTCTCGTTTTCTATGTTTCCGGGTACACACCTGGTTCATTTTCGCTCTTTATGCAATCCCGAGATCACCAGCACCTACAATTGAATCAACATTCCACTAAGTTAATCTCTTAAACGATTGAAATCAAACCAAACCCAAAACGGGATACTCATCCAATGAGCGACCAAAACTTACTTTCGATAGAACAACAACGATTCCCAAGAATATAAGTCTTCAGTAACAGTTTCGAGCTCTTGAATCTTCTCCTAATTGGCAACAACGATACCCATAAAAAAACTAATAAAAATTAACAAGAGTACAAATCCACTTAACTAAAACTTACCTAACGATCGCAATCAACCCGAGAAACAACAAGAGACCGAGTAGAAAAGAAATTGAGCAGAAAAGAGGTGAGGGAGAACAAGAATTCGGCAGCAAGAGGGGAAAAAAGATGAAGAGAAAAGAAAAAGAATGATAACCCTCAAATCCCCATCCCTTAATTCTCTCTACCAAATCCCCACTACTCAGAATTCTATCGCCACTCAAACTCCTCCCCATAATCGTGCAAAAATAAAGCCAAAGCAGGGAATCGAACTCAGAACCTCATGCAGCCAAACACTCCACTTAACCACCAGACCAGCAGGCCCATTCTAATATCATTTTACCAACAATAACTTAAAAGCCTACTAGACAAGAGTAAGGCTTTACTCATTTAGAAACAAAAATTCTGTTCAAGCCAAGGCTTGAACCCAAGACTTCTCAGACACTCCCAGAACACTTAACCACTGAAGCAGATACACACTTGTGCATCAAATTTACAAAAGCCGGAATTAAGAAAATTGGGGGTTACAACTCTACCCCCTAAAAGAAAATTTTGTCCTCGAAATTTTACCTGATCAGAAAAGGTGAGTATACTGTTGGCGCATTGAGTTCTCTGGCTCCCAAGTGGCCTCCTCAGTGCTATGATTCTGCCACAGCACTTTCACTAAGGGGATAGACTTCCTACGCAAAACTTTAATGTCGCGATCCAGAATTTGGACCGGCTCCTCCTCAAACGTCAGATCTGGTCTAACCTCAATGTCCTCCACTGGAACAATATGCGTGGGACCAGTGCAGTAGCGTCTCAACATCGAAACGTGAAAAACATCATGAATGCGATCCAACTCCGGAAGTAGTTCCAACTGATATGCGACTGGCCCCACTCGCTTCAAAATACGGTACAACCCAATAAATCGAGGGCTCACCTTACCCTTGCGACCGGACCTCAAGACAATTTTCCATGGCGAGACCTTGAGAAACACTAAGTCCCCCACAGAATACTCAATATCCTTTCTCTTCAGATCAGCATAGGACTTCTACTTATCAGATGTCGCTTTCAGTCGATCTCGAATTAATCGGACCCTATCCTCAGTTTCAGAAACCAATTCTGGACCCAGAACATGTCGCTCACCCAACTCAGTCAAACATAAGGGAGTGCGACACTTACAACCATACAGGGCCTCGTAAGGTACCATCTAAATGCTAGACTTATAGCTATTATTGTAGGCGAACTCTACCAACGGCAAATACTCCTCCCAACTACCTCGGAAATCTATAACAGAGCTCCTCAACATATCCTCCAGTACTTGAATCACCCTCTCCGGCTGACCATTTGTCTGAGGATGGAAAGCAGTACTGAAGTCCATCCTTGAACCCAGAGCCTCATGCAATTTCTTCCAAAACTGAGACGTGAAGCGAGGATCCCTATCGGAGATGATCGAGACAGGAACCCCATGCAGTCTCACTATTTTGGATATATATAGTTTAGCCAATTTCTGGAGAGAAAAGTCTGTCCTGACCGAAATGAAGTGAGCAGACTTGGTCAATAGATCCACGATGACCAGACAGAATCCTTCTTAGTGGGTGTTAAAGGCAACCCACTGACAAAGTCCATCGTTACTCGTTCCCATTTCCACGTCGGTATCTTTACCGGCTGCAGCAACCCCGAAGGCAACTGATGCCCAGTCTTAACCTGCTGACAAGTCAAACAGTAAGCAACGAAGTCAGTAACCTCACGCTTTAACCCTAGCCACCAGTACAACTCTCGGAGATCTTGATACATCTTGTTCCCACCGGGATGCATAGCATAAGGACTACTATGCGCTTCCCTCAAAATCGTCTGTCCCAACTCCTTATCACTCGGTACACAAATTCGACCGCGGAAACAAAGTACCCCATCACTGTTAATCCCAAAATCAGTAGCATCACCAGTCTCAACCTGACGGAAGCGCAAATTAAGAGACCTATCCCCCATCTGTTTACCTCTAATCTGATTAATCCATGTAGGCTTAACATGAAGTTTCGCTAACAGAGTCCCATCGTCGAATAAACTGAGTCGAGCGAACATCACTCTCAGATCGGTCATAGCCCTACGACTCAAAGCATCCGCTACCACATTGGCCTTACCAGGATGATACTCGATGGTGCAGTCATAATCCTTCAACAGTTCAACCCATCTACGCTGCCTAAGGTTTAACTCCTTCTGAGTGAGGAGATATTTGAGGCTTTTATGATCAGTGTAGATAGTACACTTCTGACCGTACAAGTAGTGCCTCTAAATCTTTAAAGCGAAGACTACAGCAGCCAATTCCAAATCATGAGTAGGATAGTTTACCTCATGCGTCTTAAGTTGACGTGACGCATAAGCTACAACCTTACTATCTTGCATCAGTATGCAACCCAACCCCACATGCGACACATCACTGTATACGATGAAATCCTTCCAAGATTCAGGCTGCATAAGATTCAGAGCCTGAGTCAAAACAGATTTGAGCTTCTAGAAGCTCTCTTGTTGCTTATCAGTCCAGACAAAGGGAACTCCCTTGCGTAGAAGCTTGGTTAACGGAGCTACAATCAAGGAGAACCCTTCTACGAAGCGCCGATAATAACACACCAGCCCCAGAAAGCTGCGGGTTTTAGACACATTCTTCGGCTGTTTCCAATCCAACACAGCCTCAATCTTACGAGGATCAACACGAATCCCCTATGCAGAAACCACATGTCCTAAAAAGGTTACTTCCCGGAGCCAAAACTCACGCTTACTGAACTTCGCATACAACTATTTTTCACGAAGAGTTTGCAGTACCACTCTGAGATGCTCATCGTGCTCATCCTCATTCTTAGAATACACTAGGATATCATCAATAAATACCACCACAATCTGGTCCAGGTAAGGCTGGAACACACGGTTCATTAAATCCATAAATGCTGCTGGTGCATTGGTCAACCCAAAAGGCATAACCATGAACTCGTAATGTCCATAATGAGTCCTAAATGTCGTCTTATGCACATCGACCTCCTTAACTTTCAATTGATGATATCTTGAATGTAGATCAATCTTGGAGAACACAGAAGCCCCTCTGAACTGGTCTAATAGATCATCTATCCTCGGAAGTGGGTACTTGTTCTTGATTGTTAGCTTGTTCAATTGCCGGTAATCGATGCACATCCGCATTGTCCCATCTTTTTTTCTTAACAAACAGCACCGGTGCTCCCCATGGAGAAACACCTAGACGGATGAACCCACAATCTAACAGTTCCTGAATTTAAGCCTTAAGCTCTGAAAGCTCATTCGGTGCCATTCGGTAGGGCGCGATAGACACTAGAGCTGTACCCGGAATGAGCTCAATCCCAAATTCCACTTCTCGGCTCGGAGGCAAACCTGGTAGTTCCTCAGAAAAACATTCGGAAAGTCCCTCACAGTTCTGATGTCCTTAACCGAAGAGTCTCCAGAATCAAACACACTGATGTAGGCCAAGAATGCCTCACATCCATTCCGTACCAACTTTTCTGCCACCAACGCAGAAATCACATTAGTCAGATAGTCTCTTTGTTCCCCAATGACAACCACCTCGCTATCCCCCTCGGTCCTTAAAACGACCCTTTTTGCCGCACAGTCTAAACTTACTCGGTGCTTGACCAGCCAGTCCATTCCAAGAATCAAATCAAAATCCCCAAATGGAAGCTACATTAGATCAGCCAGAAATACTATCCCTTGAATCTCTAATGGGATGTCTCTGAACAATTTACTCACCTGGATAGACTGGCCCAATGGACTCACAATAGTTACCTCACTAGAAGTACTCTCCACTGGAATCCCCAAGGTTTCAGACACAGTACTAGCTACGTAAGAGTGTACAGAGCCTATGTCTATCAATGCCAAATAAGGTACATTATAAATTAAAAACGTACTCATAATGACGTCTCGAACATCTCGGTCCTCACGGCGACAGGCAGCATAAACCAGTGTGGGCTGCCTCACCTCAGTCGGTCCAGTACCTCTACCCGGCGCTCTCTGTCATCGGCCCATGCCGTTACCACCCCTAGCCTAACCTCGACCCTTAGGTGGCTGCTGAACTACTCTCGGTGGCTGCGTAGCACCAGTAAACGGAGCTTGCATCTGATCAGTTCTCAACGGACAATCCCGAACATGGTGCTCAGTTGATCCACACCTCAAACATGCCCCAGTCGTCCTCCAACACTCGCCTGGATGGCGTCTACCACAGTGCCCATAAAGCGCCACCCCAGTAGGTGCAACAGGAGGCCCAACTCTGACTGGCCCATCAGATCTGGCCTTTTTTGTAGGTCTCATCACAAAACTCGAAGGCTACGATTCCATCTTATTCTTTCCTCTCTCCCAGTTTTGGCGCTCAGTGCGCTTAACTTCCTCGGCGATATTCGCATTTTCAACTAGTGTGGCAAACTCACGCTCCCTCTGTGAAGCTATCAAAACTCGTAAACTGTCTCTGAGGCCATCCTCGAAGCAGAAACATCTCTCATACTTAGTGACCACCATGCCCCGAGCATAATGGCTCAATCTCAAGAACTCGACCAATGAACGGTCCCCCTGTGTGAAATTAAGAAACTCACACCTCCTAGCATCGATGTAGCTGGCTCCCACATACTTACTCTGAAACAAAGTCTTAAAGTAATCCCAAGTCAGGCGGTTGAGCTGAGTGCCCTCCTTAATCGTCAACCACCACTGGTAAGCTTCATCGCGAAGTAGAGAAACAACCCCCTTAAGCTTCTGCTCGGTGGTAAAGTCCAGGTCGTCCATAATTCTTTCTGTGGCCTCCATCCAATATTCAGCCGCATTAGGGTTGACTCCACTAACACCCCTGAATAGCTCAGCCCCATTAGACCAGAGTCATTCCCTAACCGACCCTCGGCCCCCAAATCCAGTGTTAGGCCCAACAACCCTCTCTAGAATATATAACATGGCTTGGGACAGTGCGTCGTCCCCAGCCGCACAATCATGAAACCCAGTCTCTATAGCAGGTGAGACCGGCGTCTCGCTCATATCCAGATTAGGTAGATTTCCAGATGATGAGGACCCAGCTCGAGCCCCTCTACAGCCTCTACCACGGCCTCTTGTACCCCGTCCGCAAGTACCTCTTGTGCTCATCAAAAATTTGGGTTTATCTGTATTTACAGTATTATGCATCAGTTACAGTTTCGATATTTATTAATAGATATTTTATGCAAAACAATACCATAAGTTCAGAGTTCATTATCGCGAGTCTCAGTTTCACTACAGTTTTCAGTTTACACTACCTAGAGTGTTTTCCGTACAGTATACTACCTATTGGCTGTTTCAAGCATACTAGTAGTATTTTCAGACAAATCTAAACAGAGTTTTAGAACACTTACAGGATTGGCGCCAGAGACTCGGTGTATCATATACTCAGTCTAAAAACATTTCAAATAACTTAAAAATCATTTCTTAAAACAAATCTTTATAACCCAAATCCACAACCGAGTTTTGCAACCTGGCTCTGATACCACTAAATGTAACACCCCAAACTCGGACTAGACGTTATGGCCGAATCTGGCGATGTCACATGATAGTGCTTTAGAAATCACAATGACGTTAAGACCATTTCTCCGTTACCACCCCTGGCCTGACCTCGACCCCTAGGTGGCTGCTGAACTACTCTTAGTGGCTGCGTAGCATTAGTAATCGGAGCTTGTATCTGATTAATTCCCAACAGACAATCCTAAACATGGTGCTCAATTGATCCACATCTCAAATATGCCCCATTCGTCCTCCAACACTCGCCTGGATGGCGTCTACCACAGTGCCCACAAAGCGCCACCCCAGTAGGTGTAATAGGAGGCCCAACTCTGATTGGCCCATCAGATCTGGCCTTTTTCGTAGGCTTCATCACTAAACTCGAGGGTTCTGATTCCCTCTTATTCTTTCCTCTCTCCCAATTTTAGCGCTCAGCATGCTTAACTTCCTCGACGATCTTCGCCTTCTCAACCAGTGTAGCAAACTCACGCTCCCTCTGCGGAGCTATCAGAACTCGCAAACTTTCTTCGAGGCCATCCTCGTAGCGGACACATCTCTCATACTTAGTCGCCACAATGCCCCGGCATAACAGCTCAATATTAGGAACTCGGCCTTATACTCGGCCACTAAACGGTCCCCCTGTGTGAGATTAAGAAACTCACACCTTCTAGCATCGATGTAGCTGGCTCCCACATAGTTACTCTGAAACACAGTCTTAAAGTAATCCCAAGTCATGCGGTTGAGCTGAGTGCCCTCCTTAATAATCAACCACCACTGGTAAGCTTCATCGCAAAGCAGAGAAGCAGCCCCCTTAAGCTTCTGCTCGACGGTAAACTCCAGGTCGTCCTTAATTCTTTCCGTGGCCTCCATCTAATATTCAGCCGCATTAGGGGCGACTCCACTGACACCTCTGAATAGCTCAACCCCATTGGACCGGAGTCGTTCCGTAATCGACCCTCGGCCTCTAGATCCATTGTTAGACCCAGCGACCCTCTCTAGAATCTGTAACATGGCTTGGGACAGTGCGTCGTCCCCAGCCGCACGATCATGAAACCCAGTCTCTGTAGCAGGTGAGACCGGTGTCTCGCTCTGTAATATCCTAAATTGGGGGTTACGCGTTTGGAGCATAACTCAAGTGTTAGTAGGCTTTAAGTGTGGTTGAGCATGTTTTAAGGGTTTTTAGAACTCTAGGATGGAAGAGAAAGCTTTGGAAAATTATTGGTTTTTAAGTTAAAAAGGGGGAGCAAGGCCAGGGAGGCCTTAAAGGAAAATTTTGGGAGTTATTGGACATAGAAATTACCTTGGTAAAGTGGCTAGAATGCGCCACTTAGGGCCTTGGAGAATGACGCCAGGAGCAGTGGGGAAGGGCCTTGGTTCGAATCACCTTGGCAGCAAGTAGTGTAATTTTATTTTGCTTTTGGCGTTAAGACAAGGAGGAAATTAGGCTAAGGAGGATTTAAGAGGAATTGTGGGGAGTTTATGACACAAGGGTTGGCCTGGTAAAGTGGCAGCAAGGCGCCACTTAAGGCTTGGGCAAGTGACGCCTCACGCAATGGGTAGAGGGCCCAGGTTCGAGTTGCGAAGGAAGCAAGAATGAGCATTTTATTTTCGTACGGCAAGAAGGCGCTGGGCTAGGGAGGCTTTAAAAGAAATCCTGAGTGATTCATGTCACAAAAAGCGCCTTGGCAAAGTGGCTTGGGACGCTACCTAAGGTGCTAGGAGAATTGCTCCAGTAGGTCTCATGTTCGAGTCTTGATGGCAGCATAAGGAAGAAGATAATGGAGGCCTTATTTTATTTATTTTAGTTTAAATAGGTGATAAGAGATAATGTGATGATTTATTTTATTTTATTTGTTAAGGTGATAAAGAGTTAGAATAGGAGTTTAATTTGGGATTTGATAAGTGGGGATGTAGTAGCCGAATTCTTTATAAGAGGGAGTGATCATCTTCTTCTTTAAATTCTTTGTACCGAAATTTAGTCTCTCCTTTCTCTTTAGTGCCGTCTTCTTTTGTGTTAAGTCACCTAGTTTCGGCCTTCACATTCTTTTGGTTAGTGACCGAAATTACAAAGAGCATTAAGGCCATTTGAGTTCATTCTTCTCCTATTTGCTAGCTTGCCCGAACCTATATCCCTCTCCCAAACTTCTTCTTTTAATTGGTGTTAGCCAGAATATACCTTTCTCTTGTGACCGATTTTTCCATCAACATTTGAAGGGCTTAGTAGAATCATGTAAGTGCTTTTTCTTCTATTTGTATTTTACTTTTATTAATAGCCATAGCCGAATCTCAAAGACGGCCTTATTCTTTTCTTCTATCGCAAGTTTCAAAAGCCGAAAGTCAACATCCCTTTTATCCCGTCGACATTTAGAGCTAGTGGACGATTCGTGTGGTGGTGGTAAGTGTTCTCTCCTTTGATAATCGATTTTGAGTTTTCTTCATAAGCGTGCAGAAATCAAGAGTTTAGGCTCTAATTTCCAAGGTTGGCCGAATGGCCCTATAACTATTATTAAATGTGTTAAGACCGATTGTAGGGAAGGTACTGACCTAGCGCAAGAGATCTTTCGGGATTCTTATAGCCAAGCGTTTGTGGAAGTGATCTTTCGGGATTTAGTTAGTAAGGTAGCGGTGTAAGTATTCGGCCAAAGGCCATTTTATTAGTTGTTAAGTGATGACCGATTGTGACTATGATGGTTTAGGGGCTAATCGACGGGGAATAAGCAAAGCCCTGGATTTGGTAGGAGACCAAATTGGCATTTAGGGAGGAGGAAAAACCCTGTTCATCGTGTTAGATTCAAGTAGTTTGGGATTTTGCTAAATAGTTAGGTGTGTGATTAACCCACCGTTTTTCGGGTATATGATATGTATGTGAAATGTGTATGTGTTATGAATGTGCTAACTAGTGTAGTGGAAATTGTGATAAGGATACCCTCAAGGGGTATGTCGATAATCTGGTAAGTACCAAACCTGATGATATGTGATTATTAATATGAATATGTGATAATATGCTTGAGGAACATGCTCATGCATCATTACATTGTATCATTATTTTATGTGGCATGTGCATGGGTGGGATATGATATGAAAGAAGGTACAGGTGTACTTCAAGTACGTGGTTTGATGTTAGCCTTGAGCTACACCGTGGATTGACGTTGACTGAGGTCACGTTGTGGATTAATTGCGATTTAGTTCGCGTGGCTTGATGAGTAGCTCTGTGCCTCATCGTGGTTGATATAAGTTATGTGCTATATCGTGGTTGATGAGTGACTATGTGTCCCATCGTGGTTTTGGTGTTAGCTACGGCTACATCGTGGATTGGCGCTGACTGAGGTCGCGTTGTGGATTATTGTGCTTAATTGCACGTGGGCGGCATTGATTGCCTTTGGAGTAAAAAGGAGAGGGTGATTTGTTAATCCTCCGATGTGTGGTAGGCTGGATACGGGGGTGTGTAGAGGATGGACCCTAGTTTGGGTTGGGTGCACTTTGCATTTCAATTGATATGTGGATTAATGTGAAAATGAGCCAAGCCCCAGATATGAATGTGGATCGGTCGCGGAAATGGGCTAAGCCCAATATGTGGAAATTATGCGGTTAATTACCACATTGTTACGATAAGTGACATGAATATGGGCCAAGCCCGAATGTGTTATTATGTGAATATGTTATCTTGTTATCCGATATATGGGTTAATATGTTGTTAACATGTGGGTGGAATTCAGTGGATTAATTACACATCGAGTGCGTATGACTCACCCAAATTTTTATCAATATCGCGGTGATGGATGATGATCGGACCGGGTTGGAGTGGATACGAGGTGGCCATCATGAGAAGAAGTTGTTTTCATTATATAATAGAATTTATTAACTTGAGTATTTTAAGTATTTTTGAATAGTTATTTGTTGTAATAAGGGCCTTAAAGTATTTGAATTTTGCTATGTTTCAGTTGGATTTGTAATTAAGTTAATATTTTGGTAGTTTAATTTTAAAAGCTATTTATATCTCAAAAGTCATATTAAAGTTTTGAATCCAGTATTTTTATCACCACTTAATTTTATTTAGAATGTTTTAAATGTTTTATCAAGGGCAACAAATTTTTAACGGTTTTTACTGTTAAGTAAGAATATTTTTAAACGTTTTTCGCAGTGGCATTTCAAATTCGGTCGTATCGAATGGGCCGGGTTTGGGGTGTTACACGCTCGTATCTAGATTAGGTAGATTTTCAGATAATGAGGACCCAGCTCGAGCCCCTCTACGGCCTCTACCACGGCCTCTTGTACCCCATCCGCGAGTACCTCTTGTGCTCATCGTAAATTTGGGTTTATCTGTATTTACAGTTTTATGCATCAGTTACAGTTCCAATATTTATTAACAGATATTTTATGCAAAACAATATCAGAAGTTCAGAGTTCATTATCGCGAGTCTCAGTTTCACTACAGTTTTCAGTTTACACTACCTAGAGTGTTTTCCGTATAGTATACTACCTATTGGCTGTTTCAAGCATGCTAGTAGTATTTTCAGACAAATCTAAACAGAATTTTAGAACACTTACAGAATTGGCGCTAGAGACTCGGTGTACCATATACTCAGTCCAAAAACATTTCAAATCACTTAAAAATAATTTCTTAAAACCAATCTTTATAACCCAAATCCACAGTCGAGTTTTGCAACCTGGCTCTGATACCACTAAATGTAACACCCCAAACCTGGCCTGGACATTATGGCCGAATCTGGCGATGTCACATGATAGTGCTTTAGAAATCGCAATGACGTTAAGACCATTTCTGCGTTTGTACCACTTTTCATTATCTTATGCTAACTTCGAAAACGTGTCATTTTTTTCAATCATTTCTCTTTTCTAAAACGTTATATTTTTGCGGAAGCTTTTAAATTAGTTTGTGTAATTATGGTGTTTTGGTAAAACATTTGTTTCTTTTGAAAACCCTCGTTTTCCTACGTCTAGCAATAAAAACCATAAAATATTTCAAATACTAAATTTAAACAAAAATTCGTAATGGCCATAATTACATAAAACTTTTCCCAATTATAAAAATTAAAACCATAAAGCTATCGTGGGGCAGTAGCAGTGGTCACTGTCGAGTGCCCCGCTGCATCGATCTGTCTACCGCTGGTGATTACCTGGACAAATTAAATAGAAAAGGGTGAGTTTCACAACTTAGAGTGTAATCCCCATAGATATCAAACGTACAGAGTAATCACCAGAAATTAGAAATCACAAACTGGCCCGGAGCCCATTACGGAAACAGTTGGGCCTTAGCCCACTCGGGTGCAGAATCAGATATATATAATAGGGCCTTAGCCCAATCAAATATAGAGTCAGAAATATATTAGGGCCTCAGCCCAATCAGATACAGAATGCAGATCAGAATATCAGAATCCTACCCACCAGCCTCTACACACCATCTCCGTCCAGCCCTACACACCATGTAGGGATATAATCAACCCACCCTTCCCTACACACCATACTGTACCGAAATACGTCACATAAATAGAATAATGCAGCTGGGCTCCCAGATAACAGGCTTAAAGCCTTTCAGACACTTCCTCCGAAATATCATCAACCCTCTCCGATGCAATGCAACATACCAAATATGACATGCAACATGCAAATAACCGATCATACATTCAGTTTAGTATAGATATCATGCTCAGTCAGACACCATATAATCAGATCACATAAATAGGGGTCTAAGTAACGCTTACCGACCCTACAGTATGTCCACAGTCGACTTGGGTGACCCGTGCAACCTTACAGATCATTTCAGAAAAAAGGGCTCACATGCCCATGAGGCCTGCCCGTGTGGCCCACACGGCCCAATAAGTCGAGCCCGTGTGGCCCACACGGCCCCAAATTGGCCCTGGCTATGTGGATCACACGGCCCAGCCCAGAATTCCACACGCCCGTGTGGCCCACACGGCCCAATAAGTCGAGCCTGTGTATAGCAAATAGCCTTGCCCGGCCATCACACGGTTGTGTCACTTGCGCATGGCCCGGCTCGTCGATCACACGGCTGAGTCGTGGCTCACAGCCTTGCAGACGGCCTACCACACGGCCATGTAGCATCGATAGAATCATTTTACGGCTCTCGCCGATTCTCATTTTTTCTGTTTCAGGGTACACACCTAGTTCATTTTCACTCTTTACGCAATCCCGAGATCACCAGCACCTATAATTGAATCAACGTTCCACTCAGTTAATCTCTTAAACGATTGAAATCAAACGAAACCCGAAATGGGATACTCATCCACCGAGCGACCAAAACTTACTTTCGATAAAACAAAGATTCCCAAGAATCTAAGTCTCTAGCAACAGTTTCGAGCTCTTGAATCTTCTCCTAATTGGCAACAACAATACCCATAAAAAAACTAATAAAAATTAACAAGAGTACAAATCCACTTAACTAAAACTTACCTAACGATCGCAATCAACTCGAGAAACAACACGAGACGGAGTAAAAAAGAAATTGAGCAGAAAAGAGGTGAGGGAGAACAAGAATTCGGCAGCAAGAGGGGAAAAAGATGAAGAGAAAAAGAAAAAAATGATAACCCCCAAATCCCCATCCCTTAATTCTCTCTACCAAATCCCCACTACTCAAAATTCTATCGCCACTCAAACTCTTCCCCATAATCGTGCAAAAATAAAGCCAAAGCAGGGAATCGAACTTAGGACCTCATGCAACCTAACACTCCACTTAACCACCAGACCAGCAGGCCCATTCTAATTTCATTTTACCAATAATAACTTAAAAGTCTACTGGACAAGAGTAAGCCTTTATTCATTTAGAATCAAAAATTCTGTTCAAGCCAAGGCTTGAACCCAAGACTTCTTAGACACTCCCAGAACACTTAACCACTGGAGCAGATACACACTTGTGCATCAAATTTACAAAATCCGAAATTAAGAAAATTGGGGTGTTACAACTCTACCCCCCAAAAGAAAATTTCGTCCTCTAAATTTTACCTGATCAGAAAAGGTGATGATACTGCTGACGCATCGAGTCCTCCTGTAACATCCTAAAATTAGGGGTTCGACATTTTGCACTATTCTATGTGTTTGGCTAGCTAAGCTTGTTATTTGGGTGTGTTCGAGGGTCCTGGGAAGGCTCGGGGTCGAGCCTAGGCCCTGGTGAAAGTTTGGTTTTTGAGCACTTTAGTGGGGTGAGTTAGTGAAAGCAAGACTTAAGGTTAATTAAGTGTATTTTGTTATCACAAAAATGAGCATATGGCTTAGTGGTGTTGGCGTCAGCATGCAAGGAATTGGAGTGGGGTTCGAATCCCACATGCTACAAAAGGAGTTATATTTTTATGCTCAAGAAGGGGAAGAAGCTGAGTTTGGATCGAACTTTAATGGGATAGTGGAGGACTTGGTCAAGGGGTTTGAATGGATGATGGGGAGTGGATTGAGAAGCAAGTTGGGGAGAGAATCATGGGACTCGGTGGAGTGGGGAGTTTGGCCGAAAGTGGGAAGTGTTTGGGGGTGAAATTCGGCTAGGGGGTAGAGGGATGCACATTCGGTTTTGGGGGAGGTTGTGTGCCGAATTTTTTTTGGAGCTTTTCTTGTTTCTTTTCCCTTTTGTGTTTTGTGCATATTTTCTTTCCTTAAGGCATTACAAGTCTATTCCTTTCTTGTTTTTGTTTTTTCTGGCCGAATTCATCTTCTCCCTCTCTTCTCTCAAACTTCAAGTTGTTCCTACTACCCTTTGATAAGAGCCGAACCCTTCCTTACTTATCTTTTTCTCTTTCTTTCGTCTATTGCTTCTCTTTTTCTTTCGTTTTGTTCCCTTAGCCGAGCATCAAGAAGCAAGGTACTTGTAGTCTCTTTTGTCTATCGAACCTACCTTGGCTATTTGTGTAACACCCCATACCCGAGTCTGAGACTAATACTGGATACGAGACATTACCATGCTTGAACTCACTTAAACATGTACTTACGGGCTATAAAATTTCGTTCCGAATTAAAAACTTCTCTTTCTTAGTCAATTCAGACATTTCATGGGCCTACGAGGCCTCAGAATTACGTCCCGAAACTTTCGAAACTCATCTGGGAACTTTCTCTCGAACAGGGGTCACACGTCCGTGTGACTTGGGACACGCCCGTGCACCCCTAAAACATGCTCGTGTCGTTCACCCATGGTGGATACTGGCAAATTACACACAGCCTGGACACGTCCGTGGCCCCAATCCGTTCCTAAAACCCTAGCATTCTGCCAATGCCCCATGGCCAAGGCACACGCCCGTGCTTACCACCCGTGGTGCACACTGACTACCTTAACACGGCCTAGAGTCTAGACACACACCCGTGTGACTAGTCCGTGGTCTATCCTGACTTAAGATACAAAGGTGCAGGGTGCACACGTCCTAGACACACACCCGTGTGTCCATCCGTGTGGGCACTTAGAGGCTATTTTCCAAGCCAATTGCCACCCTGAAATCAAGACCAAACTCATGCTCAATTCAGCAACTCAAGTATTACATCTAACATGAACAAGGATGCATACTTCATTGATAGATTAAAACATACATACTTAATCATTCATGACTCATCTCTTTGGCCATATACAAAAAGAATACTAAGCTTGATATCCAACACTTTGGCTAGTTTTAAAACATAACTCAAAATGAAATGTTTCCTATACATGCCATACTTAATATAAACAACTTGGCTATACCAAAATAGCGATTGATAGTGTGCTCCGAGCTCCGGTGACGATGATCCACGAGATTAGCTAGGCGGGACTACATGGAAAGAAAGAATAAAGGACGTAAGCATTTAGCTTAGTAAGTTTGCATGTAATTCTCATAGCAATATATTTGCTTAACATTAACCATTCATCATAAACAATGGCATTATGAATCTCAAGTATTCAAGCTTACTTACTCTTACTGATTCTTACATATCTCATGGTACTTACTATTCTCATGCTCGTACGGTAAATAATATACCTGTATCACTTGATCACATAGATCAGTATACTTTACTATGATAAGTATAATCTCAACTTCATCATTCATATCATGAATAATACTCTTAACTAGCATAACTTGATAATAACTTTACTTACTTAACTTTCTTACTATATCATTTGAGCTTTACTCTCTTGCCCGATGAATTTCTATGAATAACCGAGGATATTGAATCTCATCCCACATAACTCGATGCCAAAGCCATATCCTCGATATGGTCTTACATGGGATCTCTCATCTTGGTATTGAGGCCATGTCTTGACATGGACTCACTCAAAGTCTTCCTTGTGTGTTCCCTTGGGAACTTACCATCGCCATGTCTTGACATGGTCTTACTTGGTATCTTTACTCATGAACTGGTCAATGCCGAGCCTTGGCTTGGAATTACATGAAATCTTTCTTATTACTCACCAATGCCATGCCTTGGCTTTGACTTACATGACATCTTTGCTTGGAGGCTCACCAATGCCATGCCTTGGCTTGAGCTTACATGGGTCTCCATCTCATAATAACTTTTCAATGCCAAGACTTGTCTTGGACTTACATGATAACTTGCTTGATTGCCGATGCCATGCCTTGTCTTGGTCTTATACGGACTTTCTTATCTCGTGTGGTAGATCGAGTATCCTAAGTAATTCAACTTCAATAGGGACTTTCTCATGCTTAATCTCATTAATTTCCTTATTTAACATAGCAATAAGCATTTCTATGGTAATAATGTACATTATACTAAGCAATTCAATGATAATAATCATAAAGCTTAGAAATCATACAAACTTACCTCAATATACAAAATGTATGTAGATATGCAATTTAGTCCTCGACTTTGTTCTTGCCTCAGTTTCGATCCGGGCTTCATTTTTCTTGATCTATAATAATAATTAGATCATTTAATACCCATATTGACTAAATTGACTCTTAACTCATACTTTGGAAAACTTACTATTTTGCCCCTAAACTTTCTCATATTTGCACTTTTGCCCCTAGGCTCGTAAAATAATTCTCATTCAACTTTCTTAAACATCATGTTTAGCTGATTCATTTTCTCTACTATAACAGTCATCAATTCTCACTATTTCTAATAGGTATGACCAATTTCATAACTATTACAAATTAGTCCATACTATCATTTTTCATGAAATTCACTAAGGAAAAGATGTTTATCTAACATCAAACTCCCATAATCTTCCATAAAATATCATTTTACATGCACGATACACATGGGTAGATTTTTGAACATGCTTCTTAGCTCATCTTATAGCTAAAAATAGCTAATTCATAATACGAGGACTCCAAAAATACTAAGAATATTAAAAACGGGGCTAGGATGACTTACTTGCAAGCTTCAAAAATTTGAAGAACCCTAGCTATGGAGTCTCCCAATTTTCGGCACAAGGAAGAAGATGAATGAAATTTTTATCATCTTTTTCCCATTTTAATCATTTAATTGGTAAATGACCAAAATGCCCTTCTCTTCAAAAATTTACAATTTACTAACTCATGTCCATTTTTGTCCAAAACTTATAATTTGGGAAAATTGCTATTTAAGGACTTCTAATTAATATTCTAAAGCTATTTCATACAAAAAGCTTCTAGAAACTCATATATTGCAACTTTTGCAATTTAGTCCTATTTAATCATTCCATGTCAATTTCACAAAAATTTCTACATGGAACTTTAATACTATCATGCAAACATGTCATAAACCTTAGGAACTCAATTTACTAACTCAGATTTGTGGTCTCGCACCACTATTCTGACTAGGCCCTGAATCGGGCTGTTACAATTCTCCCCCTCTTAGGAATTTTCGTCCTCAAAAATCTTACCAACAAACAGGTTTGGGTACTGGTTTCTCATGCTCTCTTCTGGTTCCCACGTAGCTTCTTCTATTCCATGTCTTTGCCACAATACTTTTACCAGGGCAATACTTTTATTCCTTAGCTGCTTCACTTCTCGAGCTAAAACCTTAAGTGGTTCTTCACCATAAGTCATGTCGGGATGAATCTCTATCTCTGACGGGGTAATTACATGTGAAGGATCTGATCGGTAGCGTCTCAACATTGACACGTGAAACACATCGTGAATCTTTTCTAACTCTGATGGCAAAGCCAATAGATAAGCTACCGACCCAACTCTTTTAGTAATCTCGTATGGTCCGATAAAACGTGGACTCAACTTGCCTTTACGGCCAAATCTGAGAACTTTTCTCCATGGTGACACTTTCAATAAAACTTTATCTCTGACTTGATACTCTATCTCTTTTCTCTTTAAGTCCGAATAGGACTTCTATCTATCTGATGCAGCTTTTAACATTCTCGTATCACTTTCACTTTCTTTTCAGCTTCTCTAACCAAATCAACCCCGTGAATTTGGTTTTCCTTGAGTTCAGTCCAAAATAAAGGCATTCTGCACTTACGCCCATATAGAGCCTCATAAGGTGCCATCTTTAAACTCGATTGAATACTATTATTGTAGGCAAACTCTACCAATGGGAGAAAATTTTCCCAACTGCCTCAGAATTCAAGAATACAACATCTGAGCATATCATCGAGTACCTTAATTAACCTCTCCGACTGACCTTCAGTTTGAGGATGAAAAGCGGTACTAAAGTTCAACTTTGTACCCAAGGCCTCTTGTAACTTCTTCCAAAATCTGGATGTAAACCTCGGATCTCTATCCAAGATGATTGACAACGGACCACCGTAAAGTCTTACTATTTCTGAAACGTACAAGTTTGCCAACTTGTCTAGTGAGTAATCAACTAGTACAGGTATAAAATTAGTTGACTTCGTGAGTCTATCAACTATAACCCGTACAGCATCTTTCTTGCTCGGAGATAATGGTAGACCCATTACAAAATCCATAGTAATACGGTCCCATTTCCACTCCGGAACCAAAATGGGTTGAAGTAACCCCGAAGGTACTTGGTGTTCAGCCTTTACTTGTTGACAAATCAAGCATTTGGAAACAAACTCTGAAATATCTTTCTTCATTCTCGGCCACCAAAACTGTTGCTTTAAGTCATTAAACATTTTGGTACTACCCGGATGTACAGATAAACATCCGTTATGTGCTTCATGCAAAATTCTCTGAATAAGCTCGTCCTTTCTTGGTACACAAATTCTATCTTTGAACATCAGACTTCCATTGGGACTAATCCGGATATCAGACTCAACATCTGTCTCGCACTGAGCTCTCTTGACTTGCAATTCACTATCTTCTTTCTCGAGCCTCAAAAATCTCTTGGAGGAATCTTTGGTCTAGCTTTCAACTCAGCTAGAATAGAACCATCGTCGGATAAAGTCATCCGTGAATTCATTGCCCTTAATGCAAATAGGGACTTTCTACTTAAAGCATCGACGACCACATTCGCCTTCCCGGGATGGTAGTCAATGACCAATTCATAGTCTTTTATCAACTCTAACCATCTCCGCTGCCTTAAGTTCAACTCTTTCTACGTCATCAAGTACTTCAAACTTTTATGATCGGTGAAGATCCGACATCTCTCACCATATAGATGGTGTCTCCATATCTTCAATGCAAAGACTATGGCAGCCAACTCTAGATCATGGGTCGGATAATTCTTCTCATGTGGCTTCAACTGTCTTGAGGCGTAAGCAATCACTTTGCCTTCTTGCATAAGTACACAGCCTAATCCATTTAAGGATGCATCGCTGTAAATCACAAATTCCTTTCCTGTCTCAGGTTGTACTAAAACTAGAGCTTCTGTCAACATCGCTTTCAGTTTCTCGAAACTTTGTTGGCATCTTTCTGTCCACTCAAACTTCACATTTTTATGTAATAATTTAGTAATCGGGGTTGCAATAATAGAAAACCCCTGGACCAATCGTATATAATAGCCAGCTAGGCCTAGGAAACTTCTAACCTCAGAGACATTTCTCGGTGGATTCCAGTCCATTATGGTCGAAATCTTACTTGGATCTACTCGGACTCCATCTCTCGAGACAATATGTCCCAGAAATCCTACTTCATTGAGCCAAAATTCACTTTTACTGAACTTGGCATATAATTGATTTTCTCGAAGAGTCTGTAAAACTGTCCGTAGGTTCTCAGCATGCTCATTCTCATCTGGGGAATAAATCAGTATGTCGTCAAAGAAAACGACTACAACCTTGTTGAGGTATGGTCTAAAAATGCGGTTCATTAAGTCCATGAATACCGCAGGAGCATTGGTCAAACCATAGGGCATGACTAAAAATTCATAATGCCCATATGATAAACTGTAAAAGTAACATATTTTAATCCCACATTTAGCATACTTTTGGATGATTTATCCCTTGATTTATGTAAAAAGGTGCTCTTAATCCTTTCTTTTCATGTTTTATACTCAGGAAAGCACCGGAGGATGGAAAGAAAGAGAAACGGGCTCAAAACAGACCAAATTGGGCCAAAGTGAAAATCAACACGGCCTGGACTTGAGCCAACACGGCTGTGTCTCATTAATAGACTAGAACACGGCCTGATCATGATTTAAACGGGCGTGTCACCTCATTAAAAGTCTAAACATGGCCTAAAGACGATTCACACGGGTGTGTGCAATGGCCGTGTCCCTGTCGTGGAAAAGAGCAATTTCACTCGGAAAAGGATACTTAGGGGCAAAGAAACCTATTTCAAAAGACTATATAAACACCCTAAGTATAACCTAGAAGAGGGCGGTGAGCTAGGCCAAGGACCCAAGCTAAAAAGGTCAGATTTGTGGGAAACACTCGAAGATAGCCAGTTGATCCATCTCAAGAAGCCAGAATTCTACTCAAGACGGCGGATCTCTCCTTCAATTCCTTCAGGGGGTTTTAGGGTTTCCTATGTTTTGTTTTATCTTTTCTTCTGAGATGTTTTCTTTTATTATTATGAACTAAACCCTTCAGATACCTGAAGGGGATGAAACTTAGATGAATCTTGTTATCGTTTGCTGAACTATATGATAAATACTTGATTTGTTCTTAATTATGTGTTCTTAATTCTTGTGTTGATATTTTCGGGATATTGATTCAAGGTTGATGTGCTTAGGTGGAGGAGCAAAAGTCCCTGCTTAAGAGTAGATCTAGCATAATTAAGCAGAGTTGATCGCGCGCCTAGAGATAGGGTGACGAGATTTTGCCGGATTAGGGTGAAACCTAATATGGGAGTCCATAATCGAGTTAATGCAATTCTAGGGGTTTTAATTAGAAAGAGATTTCAATTAATCAACCTAGGGTTAGACGTTATTCGCTTCGAGAGAGGGTTTAATATACATTAGGGAGTCTTACGGATCAAGTCAAGTGAATAAATAAATGCAGTTTGAGTTAGATAACAAGTGAAGTCTAGGTGGATTCTTCCTAAGGGTATCGTCTTAATCAACTGAGTTTTTCCAATAGTATTTCCCCAATTCATTCTTTTTGTCTTTGCGTCTTTAGCTTAGTAGTTAGTTAAATATTTTAGGCTAGATAATAAAAAGAAAGTTAGTATTAGTACTTTTGGTTCCTTTGGGTTCGACAATCCGGTCTTGCCTAAGCTATACTACTGTTCGATAGGTGCACTTGCCTCAATCGTTGTTATAGTTAGTTCCAGGTTCGATCATTATAAATTTAAAACTCTAAAAATCACAGCGATCAAGTTTTTGGCACCATTGCCGGGGAACTAAAAGATTAAGAAAGCTCTATTTTTATTACTTTAGCCATTATTTTCCGCAATTTACTTTTATTTTTATTTTTGTTTTGTTTTTAACTTTGCTAAATTTTCTTTCTTTCTTTTCCTAGCAGGTACCTCTAGTTTATGACTAGAAGGAACCCGAGAGGACCACTAGTATACGACAGTGATATTGAAGCTACCGCTCGTAGGATTCGCAGAGAAATTAGACGAGCCCTAAATTACATAAAAAAAGAGCAAGAAGGTGAATCCAATCCTACTGAAGGGATGGACGAGAATAATCCACCACCACAAGATGTGGCAGAAAATAATGCTCCGCGTACTATGTATGATTATGCTAAACCTCATTTAACAGGAGCAGAATCAAGTATTGTTAGGCCCGCTATAGCTTCTAATAATTTTGAATTAAAGCCTAACACTATACAAATGATTCAACAATTTGTTCAATTTGATGGTTTGCAGGACGAAGACCCAAATACTCATATAGCTAATTTTTTAGAGTTCTGTGATACCTTCAAAATAAATGGCGTTTCTGATGATGCCATCCGTCTTCGATTATTTCCCTTTTCATTAAGGAATAAAGCCAAACAGTGGTTAAACTTGTTACCACGAGGGTCAATCACTACATGGGATCAAATGACCGAAAAATTTTTATTAAAATATTTCCCACCGGCCAAAACGGCCAAATTACGGAATGATATCTCTTCTTTTGTGCAGATGGATTTAGAGACATTATACGACGCATGAGAGAGATACAAGGATCTCTTTAGAAGGTGTCCGCACCATGGTTTACCCTTGTGGCTCCAAGTCTAAACTTTCTATAACGGTGTAAACCCCTCAACGAGGCAACTAATTGATTCAGCCGCCGGTGGAACCCTGAATAACAGAACTCCTGAAGCAGCCTACGAGTTTATTGAAGAGATGTCACTGAAAAACTATCAGTGGCAGGTTACAAGGACAAAACCAACAAAATCAGCAGGAGTTTTCAACCTCGACGCAGTAACCATTCTATCAACACAGGTAGAGATGATGGATAAAAAGCTTGATAGTTTGTGTTCTTCGTAGGTACATCCAGTAATACAGTGCGACGCAAGTGGAACTGTGGTGAATCCTGAGTACCCACCCTACTAACCGGGCACAAAAAGCGAACAGCTGAACTATATAGGTAATAATTTTAGATCTAATAATAACTCTTATAGTTATACTTATAATCCAGGTTGGAGGAACCACCCAAATTTTTCATGGGGAGGTCAAGGAAATCAGGAATTCAAAGACAACAACCTCATCAAAATTTCCAAAATCAACCCTATCCACAGGAAAAGAGGCCGAACCTTGAAGAGATGCTGACAAAATTCATGCCAGCCACAGATAACCGTCTCCAAGACACTGAAACCACCCTTAAGAATCAACAGGCATCAATTAAGGGGATCGAAAGTCAAGTTGGGGAGCTTACTAAGACAGTTGGACAACTTGCAAAGATAATTTTCGAACGACCGCAAGGGCGTCTACCAAGCAACACTGAGATTAACCCAAAGGAGCAAATCCAAGCTATCACAGCACATGATAATATAGGGTTAGATGAACCCAATCCAATACAAGAAAACGAGGTAGATAAAGGTAAAGTTGAGGTAACACAAGAAAAACCAAAATCGGTAATCAAAATGTACCAACCTCGCATTCCTTATCCCGAAGCGATGAAGAGAGACGATACAGAGGAACAGTTTGGTAAGTTTCTTAAACTTTTAAAGAAATTACATATTAACTTACCGCTACTTGAAGCTCTTTCACAGATGCCAGATTCTAGAAAATTTTTAAAAGAGCTTTTGACGAACAAGTGAAGGATAAACGAGGCATCACACGTGGAACTAAACACAATATGCTCGACAATCTTGCAAATAAACTACCACATAAATTAAAAGATCCAGGGAGTTTTACGATTCCATGTTTAATTGGTAGTTTACCTATTGATAATGCGTTAGCTGATTTAGGGGCAAGCATAAATGTCATGCCTTATAAATTATTTAAACAACTAGGTTTAGGGAAACCCAAACAAACTAGGATGAGCATCCAACTAGCTGATAAAACTGTTAGAATTCCTAGGGGTATTATCGAAGATGTTCTTGTAAAAATTGATAAATTCATTTTCCCAGTAGATTTTGTTGTCTTAGACATGGATGAGGATAATTCGATTCCCTTAATTTTAGAAAGACCCTTTTTAGAAACTGCCAGGACTAAAATTGACATTGATGCAGGAGAACTAATACTTCGTGTAGGTAATGAGATAGTCACTCTCCAAGCTCTCAATTCGGCTAGAACATCGAGTAATCCAGGTGAGAAAATAAATTCTATTGATAACCATTCGGTTAATCCTTCTTTTCAGGAAACACCAGGAAAGAATACAACTGAACCCGATCCTATACCCTGTGCCAACAAAGAAATAACTCATAAGGAACGAAGCCTTAGGGTCGACAAATTAGAAGAGTGGAAAACACAATTCAAAGAAGAACCAGAACCACACGAAGTAAAACCGAAGGAGCCCCCAGAAGAGCTCATAGGAACAACAAACCACTCCAAAATAGGAGACCAGGTACTGTTAGATAAAGCAGATCCTCGCCTCATCACATCAGACCTAAACACAAATGAAGAAATTCCTCTTGAGGTACACAATATTTTCCCATACAGAACAGTCGAGGTAAGTAATCCTATTTTTGGTACCTTCAATATAAACGCTTCTCGACTTAAACTTTATCAAGGAAATAGAACAGATAGCATGAGAGAAGATATTCAAATTTTTAAACCACCCTGATTTTTTGCGAATACGAGGAAAGTCTAGCTTAAGACTTTAAACGAGGGCTTCTCGAGAGGCAACCTGAGCACTAACCCTAATTACTTTCGTATTTGTTTTCATTTTATTTTTTTCCCTTCTCTTAGTCTTAAACACCTTGTTTTAAACTAACCAAAAGTGCAGATTTCCAGCCCACACGGCCTTGCACACGGCCGTGGCCGTGGCTGTGTGGAGGTACAGAATCTCTGTACTGACAATGGCAAAAGAGGTACAAGTCAGAAAGAATCAAATTTTCAGAGTCACAGGCTCAAACCACCTCCCCACGGGCACCGAAAATATGCCACGGCCGTGCGATGCGGCCGTGGTCGACACTGGTAGATTTACACGGGCGTGGCGACCTGAGCATGGGCATGGGAGAAACGAACGAAGCTTACCAAAGCCGTGCGATGTGGCTGAGTGAGATGCCACGCCCACGAGACATGGGCGTGGGAATGTACCTGACTTGAGAATTCTATTTAAACCACCCACTCCTCCCTCTTCTCACCCATTCAGCCCATTCAGTTTTTCTTGTAATATCCTAGATTTTTGGGTTTATGCATTTGTGCTTAAATAAATGTGAAATTATGTCTATGTGTGTGATAAATGTGTTTTATGAATTTTTGAGAACCTTAGAATGTAGGAAAATGCCTTATAAATTATTCGATTTTAAGCTTAAAAGAGAAAGCTAGGCAGAGGAGGCCCTAAGAGAAATTGTAGGGAAAACACAACACAAAAATCAGCTTGTTAAAGTGGCTTGGAGGCGCCACTTAAAGCCTCTGTAAGTGACGCCATATGCAGTGGGCAGGGGGCTAGGTTCGAGCTGCAAGGGAATTAAATAAAAGGGTTTTATTTTGCGGCAGGAGTGAACAGTAGTGGACGGCATTAAGGCACTAAAGGGATGAGTTTAATCCTTTTTAAAAATTCAGCTAAGATAAGGGATAAATGATGGATTATTTTTATTAATTTTTGAATGAAGTGATAAAGAGAAAAACAAGGGATTAGATAAGGGATGAGGAGTTGGCCGAATATGGGGTACAAGGGATGGTATTTTCGGTTTAATGATAGCAAGGTAGGTGTGCCAAAAATTCTTCTCTTCTCATCTTTTCATTTGTGCCGAAATTCTCAAAAAGATCAGCTTGTGTCCCTTTTCTTTTCTTCCTTTTTGCTACTCACTTCCATAAGCCGAATTTCGTCGAGCCACACTTTCTTCTTCTTCCCATCAAAGACCGAACATCCTCCTCTCAAAATCCCACCATAGTCGATTCTCCCTAAGCCTCATACTCTTTCTTTTCTTTCCTTTGTTGAAGCCGAAACCCTCTAGTGTTCATCAAAAGCCGAAATCAATTAACATCTAAGCCATAGTAGGATAGCCCCGTGGGTTCAGTAAAGGTGTTGCCGATTTCAATATTAAGGGTAAGGATTCTACCATCATCGTTTTATTTCTTTTTCTTGTGGCCGAAATCAAAGCACTAATCCCATTAGAATTCTTTGGCCGAAACTTTGAAGGGTCTTTCGGGATTTCTCTTGTAGCCGATTTCAAGAAAGAATCTTTCGAGATTTGAAGTGATCAAGGTAAGTGATATGTAGTATTCAGCCAAGGGCCATTTTCCATAGGTATATGCATAAGCCGATTCTGACAGTTAGTAGGCAGGGATTTCAACTACCCAAGGAGCAAGTGACAGTTTCGGGATTTGACTAGTAATCAAATCGGCAAGGTAAGGATTTTTGGTTACAATAATCCTTTGGGAATTGACTTTATAGTCGAATAGGCTTTTGCTAAAATACTAAGGGTTGGCCGAATGTAGGAATTTGAGATCTAAAGCGTTAGATCGGGATTTTCGGGATTTTAGTGGAAGCGTTAAGTAAACCAGGTGTGTACCCCGCACTAAGCCTTAATAGATTTATGGTTATGTTTTATTGAATGTGTTAGTAAGAATAAGTAAGATGTGGCTAAGGGTACCATGCAATGGTACAAAGTACTCAGGTACGTTAACTTACTACTACTGTAGTTATGATATTATGAATATCTGTTGTGGCACATATGTGAACATTGATAAGAATGTGAAATAAGGCCTAAGCCATGATAATTGCATGATTTGTATGACATGGGGCATATGGGTTATATGGAAAGGGGAAGTGATCTGGTGGTTTATACCACAATATCTGAATGTGGTGACTTCGGTCACATAATCCGAATGTGGTGACTCATGTCACAATATCTGAATGTGGTGACTTATGTCACAAAATTATTATCTGGTGGCTACGCCACAAAATTATAAGGGCGATGAGCTAGTCATCTGCAGCGACTGCCTTCGATGTGTGTAGCGGATGGCGGGTCGACTTAGTAGTCCCCACGGTGTGATGGTTGGTACGGGTGATGTGTAGCGGATGGTTATATAGGTTTGGGTTTGGGATTGCATCATTATATTTAATTGCTATATGTATATGTATGATCTGCTATGCCTGAATCATTGGGACTTAGTGTTGGTTGTCACACACTGAGTCTGTTTGACTCACCCCGTTGTGGGATATTTTTCAGGTGACGCTTTCGGTGATGGACCGGGTCGGCGGGAGCTTAGTGGTGGCCATGCTCAAAGACAGATTTATTTTATTTTGGACTTTTTATTGTTTTTAGTATTTCGAATTTATTTTGGGTTTTGTTTTGATGTAATAAGGACACTAGTATGAAACTGTTTATGCATGCACTTTTAATTATTTTATTATGACACGATTCTTATCAAATTAAAGTTTAAGTAACTTTTCTTAAAAATAAACCTTGAAATGTTCTGACACCTAGCACAAATGGTTTTCAGTTTAAATAGTAAACTCTAAGAACTCGGCAATATTTTTAACTTATTGTTTTGAAAATAAAGTTTTATTAAATCCTAGACTTTAAAAAAATAATGCTGTTTTCAACATTGAACCCAACACAAATCAAATCTTCTTCAAAACTACCCAAAATTTCCAAAAGAAACAAATAAGTTTTGAACTGTTTTACTCAAGGAACATACCCGATCCGGTCAGGGCTCGTGGGCCGGGTTTGGGGTGTTTCAGCTTGGTATCAGAGACCAATTTTAAAACTCTCGGCCTTGGGTTTGAAGCCCACAATATTTTCAAGATTTGGCCCAAATAAATTTTGTGAAAATTTTTGTGACATGAGCAGGTTTTCTGGCATGGCACCTAAGTCTCCGACCCGAAGTCCACCAGGTAAGTACTCCTAACTATTGTGTGAATTATAGTATGATTTGTAGAAGGGTATATCGGGAACGTAGATTAGTATATTAAGTACTTGAGCCCTAGGATTAGTTTACCCCAACATAAGAATTACATAAGACTTAATGCCTAACTAAACAAACCTGTGAATAAGTCGCCGAGTTAGGGTGTGGCAACCATTGTGCACATGTCTAGGATTGGATTCAGGAAGAGCCTGGTATTTAAGCAGTCCTAGTGACTCACCTCCTACTCGCTCGAATCCTACCTGGTGCGTAGCTACGGTTCACCCTAACCAAGAGGACTCATTCACAGGCTAAACTCAATAATTAAAACCCGAAAGGCACTAGCCGTATTTTTATAAAAACCCTAGTTTTAAAAATCAACAAATTACCCCTTTGATTCATAGCGAAATTATTTTGAAAATTTTTCCACAATATTCCCAATTTACAAAATTACTTAAATACCCCTGGTTGTGAAATTTACTAAAAAGCTTTGGTTGAAAAGAATTTAAAGTACCATACTACCCTCGATTTTTACTAAGATACTTTTCAAAATACTAGAAACCCCTATTTTGCAAAATATTAAGATACCCTGAATTGGAAAATTTACAAAATTACCCCTGATTTACAAAATTACCAAAATGACCCCGATTTTCAAAATTTTCGCCATACTGATTTGAGAAAATTTTCAAAAGTACCCTCGAGTTTTGAAAATTTCAAAGTGCCCTGATTTATTAAGATTTTTAAATTGACCCCGCTTTATTACCCAAAATACCCCTGTAGGAGAAATGACGAAAATACCCCTGGGATAGGAACGGACGAAAATGTTTGAATAGTGGAATGTGTGCGGTAGGTACTACTGAATGATTGTGTTTCTCTGAATTAGGATAGAAAACTTGGAACGAAAACTCTGAATGATCGAAAGAACCTCTATTAATCTTCTTTTCATAAAATTTCTTCGCGGGTAATCAGTGGAACAAAGGCTAATACATAAAACTTTGTAATTAGATTAAAGCGCGATCGTAGAAATGAGTTCTAGGGGACGTGGTCGTAATGTACGAGGACATGGTAGAGGCAGAATGGCCGTATCGGAACCCGTTAGATCGGGTCAAGGATTTGAGAATGAGGTACCACCACCCCCACCACCAGCTGTTGGTGGTGAGCAGCAAGATCAGACAGGAGGATGTTTCAAGTGTGGATCTAAGGATCATATGATTAAGGACTGTCCAATAATGATAGACGGGAGTTGACCAATAGGTCGGGGCTATAATCAGTGGAAGAGGTGGACAGCTGACCTCGCCGGGTCGTGGTCCGAATAATAGAGGTAATGGTGCTGGAAGAGGACGTGGGACCCCGGGCAGAGGTGTTGGTAATACAGAGGCTAGACAACCAGGTCTAGTGTATGCGGTTCGCCGGAGGGAGGAGGGAGACACACCGGACGTCATAACCGGTACGTTCCTTATAGCTGACAAGTCTTATTTTGCTCTGATTGATGTGGGCTCGACCCATTCCTATGTTGCATGTAGTGTAGTTGAAACACTAGGCATAGACTCTGAACTATCTGATAGGGAGATGACTGTAGTAAGCCCATTAGGCCAAACTGTAGTGGTGAATAAGTTCTTTCAGAGTGTACCCTTAGAAATTCAGGGAGTGATATTTTCTGCCGACTTAATGGAACTTCCCTTCGGAGAATTTAACCTCATACTTGGCATGGACAGGCTAGTAGAACACCGGGCTATATTGGATTGTGCAGCTAAGCGAATGGAGTTAAGGACGCTGGAGGATGAGGCGATAATTATGATAGGAGAAAGAAGGAACTACTTATCTAACGTAGTCTCTGCCTTAAAGGCTGATAAGATGGTTCGGAAAGGGTGCAAGGCATTTCGACTTTTGTTAGGCGTTGGATGCCAAAGAAGGGGAGTTAGTGGAGTTAGAACAAAGAAAGGAGTTTGTGGATATTTTTAGGATGAGTTACCCGGAATACCCCGGACAGGAGGTAGAGTTTGGAATTGACTTGTTTGCACAGGCGGCGCCAGTATCTATCGCTCCGTATAGAATGGCACCGAAGGAGTTGGTTGAGCTCAAGGCTCAAATCCAAGAGTTGCTTGATCGTGGGTTTATTCGACCCAGTGTGTCTCCATGGGGAGCACCGGTCTTGTTTGTGAAGAAGAAGGACGGAACTATGTGTATGTGCATAGATTATCGTCAGTTGAATAAGCTGACCATCAAGAACAAGTACCCGTTGCCGAGGATAGACGACTTGTTTGATCAGCTTAAGGGGGCAGCGGTATTCTCGAAGATATTTCTAAGGTCTGGATATCATCAGCTTAAGGTGAAGGAAGCAGATATCCATAAGACAGCCTTCCGAACAAGATACGGGCACTATGAGTTCGTAGTAATGCCGTTCGGATTGACGAACGCCCCAGCCGCGTTCATGGATATGATGAACCGGGTTTTTCAACCTTTTTTGGATAGGTTCGTCGTTGTGTTCATAGACGATATCCTAGTATACTCCAAGTCTGAGGAGGAACATAATGAGCATCTCCGGATTGTGTTGCAAGTATCAAGGGAGAAGAAGTTCTATGCCAAATTCAGTAAGTGTGAATTTTGTCCGAAAGAGGTCACATTCTTAGGGCATGTGGTGTCTGCTGAAGGAATAAGGGTGGATCCTCGAAAGATTGAGGCAAGATTAGATTAGAAACCACCTAAGTCGTGTGGTGAGGTTCGATTTCTTGGGATTAGCCGGCTACTACAGAAGGTTTGTAGAAGGGTTTTCATCAATAGCCGCACCTTTGACAAAGCTGTTGAGAAAGGAGGTACCTTTCGTTTGGACAGATAAGCAACAGGAGAGCTTTGAGAAGCTTAAGAGGGTTTTGACTGAAGCTCGGGTTTTGATTCAGCCGGAGGCAGGGAAGGACTTTGTGGTGTACTGTGATGCTTCTCACACAGGATTGGGATGCGTATTGATGCAAGATGGGAAGGTAGTCGCTTATGCGTCTCGACAATTAATGCCACATGAGGTTAACTACCCGACGCATGATTTGGAATTGGCGGCGGTGGTCTTTGCTCTTAAGGTGTGGAGGCATTATCTTTATGGAGAAAAGTCAGTGATCTACACGGACCACAAGAGCCTTAAGTATCTGCTGACTCAGAAGGAGTTGAACTTGAGACAGCGAAGGTGGGTGGAATTACTGAAGGATTATGATTGTTCCATAGAGTATCACTCGGGAAGGCGAATGTGGTGTAGCAGATGCTCTAAGTCGAAAGTAGTATCGGATCGAGGGGCGATGTTTGCACATCCGAGCTTGTATGGCGATGGAAGTCTGCTTTGGCGAGTTGCAAGTTAAGCCGACATGGCTGAATGAGGTGAAGGAAAGTCGGTTAGTGGATGAGGATTTGGTGCTAAGTTGCAGCAAGTGCGAGTGGGGAGTTGGAAGATTACGGTATTAATGACGAGGAGTATTATGTTTCAAGGGCAAGGTCGTATCTTAGAAGAATGAGGACTTAAGGCATAGAATTTTTCAGGAATCGCATGGTAGCCCCTATGCTATGCATCCTGGAGGTACTAAGTTGTACAGGGATCTAAGGGAACAATTTTGGTGGCCTGGTCTTAAGAGGGATGTTACCGAATTTGTAGGGAAATGCTTGACGTTTCAGCAAGTTAAGGCTAAACACCAAGTTCCGTCAGGATTGCTTCAGCCGATAAAGATTTCGCAGTGGAAGTGGGAGAGAATCACCATGGACTTCGTTAGTGGGCTTCCCCTTACGCCTACTAAGAAAGACTCGATATGGGTGATAGTGGATCGGTTGACAAAGTCCGCGCATTTCATTCCAGTGCGGGTTGATTATTCTTTGCAGAAATTGGCGAAGTTGTATGTGGCAGAGATTGTAAGGTTGCATGGAGTACCGGTGTCAATTATTTCAGATAGGGATCCAAGGTTTACGTCTCGGTTTTGGAAAGCTCTGCATCAAGCTTTAGGCACAGATTGGATTTCACTACGGCTTTTCATCCATGATCGGACGGTCATCGGAACAAGTGATCAAGTGTTGGAAGATATGTTGAGGGGTGTGTAATAGACTTTAGAGGAAGTTGGGAAGAATACTTGCCTTTAGCGGAATTTGCTTACAATAACAGCTATCAAGCTAGTATTCGAATGGCACCGTATGAAGCACTGTGTGGACGGAAGTGTCGCACACCGACATGTTGGACGGAATTAGGGGAACGACGAGTTTTGGGTCCAGAGATTGTGGTAGAATCTGAAGAGAAAGTTGAGGTAATTCGGGCACGGTTAAAGGTAGCATCTGACAGGTAGAAGTCGTACGCAGATCTTAAGCAGGAGGAAATATAATTGATGTAGGGGATCAAGTGTTTCTTAAGGTGTCGCCGTGGAAGAAGGTGATGAGATTTGGTCGCAAAGGGAAGCTAAGTCCCAGGTTTATAGGACCTTATCGGGTATTAAAGCGAGTTGGACCAATGGCATACCAGTTAGAGTTGCCTCTGGAGTTGAAGCAGATGCACGATGTATTCCATGTTTCTATGCTACATCGTTATCGATCGGATCATCTCATGTAGTACCAGTTGAGGAAGGGGAGCTAAGACCAGATTTGTCCCTACGGGAAGAATGGCTCATTTTGGAACGAGATGTGAAAGTGCTACGGAGGAAATCGGTTCCTCTAGTTAAAGTATTATGGCGCAATCATGGACCGGAGGAAGCTTCGTGGGAGCCAGAAGAAGCAATGCGACAGCAATACCCTCACTTATTTTAGCCAGGAAATTTCGAGGTCGAAATTATTTTAAGGGGGGTAGAATTGTAATATCCTGGATTTTTGGGTTTATGCATTTGTGCTTAAATAAATGTGAAATTATGTCTATGTGTGTGATAAATGTGTTTTATGAATTTTTGAGAACCTTAGAATGTAGGAAAATGCCTTATAAATTATTCGATTTTAAGCTTAAAAGAGAAAGCTAGGCAGAGGAGGCCCTAAGAGAAATTGTAAGGAAAACACAACACAAAAATCAGCTTGTTAAAGTGGCTTGGAGGCGCCACTTAAAGCCTCTGTAAGTGACGCAATATGCAGTGGGCAAGGGGCTAGGTTCGAGCTGCAAGGGAAGCAAATAAAAGGGTTTTATTTTGCTGCATGAGTGAACAGTAGTGGACAGCATTAAGGCACTAAAGGGATGAGTTTAATCCTTTTTAAAAATTCGGCTAAGATAAGGGATAAATGATGGATTATTTTTTTTAATTTTTGAATGAAGTGATAAAGAGAAAAACAAGGGATTAGATAAGGGATGAGGAGTTGGCCGAATATGGGGTACAAGGGATGGTATTTTCGGTTTAATGATAGCAAGGTAGGTGTGCCGAAAATTCTTCTCTTCTCATCTTTTCATTTGTGCCAAAATTCTCAAAAAGATCAGCTTGTGTCCCTTTTCTTTTCTTCCTTTTTGCTACTCACTTCCATAAGCCGAATTTCGTCGAGCCACACTTTCTTCTTCTTCCCATCAAAGGCCGAACATCCTCCTCTCAAAATCCCACCATAGCTGATTCTCCCTAAGCCTCATACTCTTCCTTTTCTTTCCTTTGTTGAAGCCGAAACCCTCTAGTGTTCATCAAAAGCCGAAATCAATTAACATCTAAGCCATAGCCGGATAGCCCTGTGGGTTCAGGTAAAGGTGTTGCCGATTTCAATATTAAGGGTAAGGATTCTACCATCATCGTTTTATTTCTTTTTCTTGTGGCCGAAATCAAAGCACTAATCCCATTAGAATTCTTTGGCCGAAACTTTGAAGGGTCTTCCGGGATTTCTCTTGTAGCCGATTTCAAGAAAGAATCTTTCGAGATTTGAAGTGATAAGGTAAGTGATATGTAGTATTTGGCCAAGGGCGATTTTCCATAGGTTTATGCATAAGCCGATTCTGACAGTTAGTAGGCGGGGATTTGAGTACCCAAGGAGCAAGTGCGGTTTGGGATTTGACTAGTAATCAAATCGGCAAGGTAAGGATTTTTGGTTACAATAATCCTTCGGGAATTGACTTTATAGCCGAATAGGCTTTTGCTAAAATACTAAGGGTTGGCCGAATGTAGGAATTTGAGATCTAAAGCGTTAGATCGGGATTTTCGGGATTTCAAAGTGGAAGCGTTAAATAAACCGGTGTGTACCTCGCACTAAGCCTTAATAGATTTATGGTTATGTTTTATTGAATGTGTTAGTAAGAATAAGTATGATGTGGCTAAGGGTACCATGCAATGGTACAAAGTACTCAGCACGTTAACTTACTACTATTTGTAGTTATGATATTATGAATATCTGTTGTGGCACATATGTGAACATTGATAAGAATGTGAAATAAGGCCTAAGCCATGATAATTGCATGATTTGTATGACATGGGGCATATGGGTTATATGGAAAGGGAAGTGATCGGTGGTTTATACCACAATATCTTAATGTGGTGACTTCGGTCACATAATCCGAATGTGGTGACTCATGTCACAATATCGAATGTGGTGACTTATGTCACAAAATTATTATCTGGTGGCTACGCCACAAAATTATAAGGGCGATGAGCTAGTCGTCTGCAGCCGATCGCCTTCGATGATGTGTAGCGGATGGCGGGTAGACTTAGTAGTCCCACGGTGTGATGGTTGGTACGGTGTGATGTGTAGCGGATGGTTATATAGGTTTGGGTTGGGATTGCATCATTATATTTAATTGCTATATGTATATGTATGATCTGCTATGCCCAATCATTGGGACTTAGTGTTGGTTGTCACACACCGAGTCTGTTTGACTCACCCGTTGTGGGATATTTTTGGTGACGCCGGTGATGGACCAGGGTCGGCGGGAGCTTAGTGGTGGCCATGCTCGCCACAGGATTTATTTTATTTTGGACTTTTTATTGTTTTTAGTATTTGAATTTATTTTGGGTTTTGTTTTGATGTAATAAGGCCACTAGTATGAAACTGTTTATGCATGCACTTTTAATTATTTTATTATGACACGATTCTTATCAAATTAAAGTTTAAGTAACTTTTCTTAAAAATAAACCTTAAAATGTTCTGACACCTAGCACAAATGGTTTTCAGTTTAAATAGTAAACTCTAAGAACTCGGCAATATTTTTAACTTATTGTTTTGAAAATAAAGTTTTATTAAAACCTAGACTTCAAAAAAATTATGCTGTTTTCAACGTTGAACCCAACACAAATCAAATCTTCTTCAAAACCACCCAAACTTTCCAAAAGAAACAAATAAGTTTTGAACTGTTTTACTCAAGGAACATACCCGATCTGGTCAGGGCTCGTGGGTCGGGTTTGGGGTGTTTCATTTCTTGTCTTTCTCAACCCTCTCCCTACTTTTCTTCTCCAATACATTCCCAAAACCCTTGAGCTACACCAAATGCCGAAGAAGCGGAAGGAATGAAGCATAGTCCCCCAGAGGGAGACTGATCTATATAAGTTCATGCCGGCCGCTTCATCCACTCGCCAAGCCAAGGGTCTTTGAGACCATTTATCTTTTCTTTTACTTTTATCTTCTCCTTTATTTTCCTTCTCTTTGACTATCTTATGCTTAATTTAGTTTATTTTAATTTAGTGTCTTAGTATCAGGTTCTTCAGGCTGCTTGGGAATCACGCCAGTTCCGCCACCGCCAGCACCTCCGCAACCTTAGAGGTCACACCCACCTCGCGAACCATCCAACAATAAGGACCCCTCAGTCCATCCATCTTTTCTTTTAATTTTATTTTACTTTCTGTTTTCTTTCTCTTTAGCTTTCTTGTCTTTAATTATATATTTAGTTTATTTTAAATGTGTCTTAATAATTCCTGGCTAATCCTCCATGAGCTACCCAATTTCTTTATCTAGCACAGAGCTCGTTAGTAACTGCCACAACAAAAGAATTAACCCCTCCAACTTATCTTTTACCTCCAACGCAAGGATTTCATCCATCATTCAGGGAGTTTCACTTCTCTCCATATCTTTTGAATTTATACTTAACTGTTTATATATATATCTTTGTACATTGAGGGCAATGTACATCTTATGTGTGGGGGGTGAACAACCTAAAAAGGTGCCTAATTTTTTTCATTATTCTCAAATTCCTGAAATTAGGTGCCAAACTTTTTGCATTATTCTCAAATCCCTGAATTATGTCTTGTTTTTAAAGTAAATTTCTCATATTATCATTAGAATGAAATTTCCATGACTTATGATCTTTATTGATATGTTTTAGATTAAGTCATTGATAATTGTGCATTGATAATTAAATTCTAAGATACTAGAGAATCAAGCATGATAAGTCTATTTTTCGGTATTAAATTTTTTTCTAGGTTGTCTACCTGAATTTAAATATTACTTTGAAGTTTGAAATTTACGAGGTTGATATCAAAATACCCATAATTTTTGTGAGATTTTGAGCCTTATAAGAGCATATATCCTTTTTCATGCTCACTTTTTGATTATGAGTGTGTCAACATTGAACTGTTATTCTAGAACTTGCCTCAATTATACATGTTGAGACCACATCTTTGATTTGATAGACAGAAATGATAAAGGCACCTAGGATTTAACCCACTTACTCCATAAAAAGCCTACCTTCATAATTAACCCCTAGTGAACCCCTTTGATCCTAACAACCCTTTTTATTGACTCACCCACTAATATCAACCCAAAACCCTTTGTATTTGTTATCACCATTCTTCTTGACTACCCTTTTTTGTCGAGATTTGATTTGATCAGTTGCCTAACTATGTTCTTTATTTTAGTTGTTAAAGTTCTTTATTATTACTTGATTTGTTCTTAAAAAAACGAAGTATGTTCATTATTAGTTTTATTAGTTATGTGATTAAGTGAGCTTATACGTCTGAATTCCAAATATTAAAGAAGAAGCTCGTATTATCAGTTTTCAATTGATGTAATTACTTTTATTTATCAGTTTATTTTTTCTAGTTAGGTAATTTGTCAATTCGATCTCGATTCTAACCCTCTAATTCAGCCTTTATCCACATCTTAACCCAAGCCCCGTTACAACCCTTTCAAAGACCTTTTGATTTGTGCATCATCTCATATTACAGTGGTGGAGATTTGATTTTCATGCAAGCCTATGGGATTAACTTTTTAGGTTTGACATTTGAGTGCTTAAATTCTGAACCTTAAACACTTCGAGTGATTCGAGTGAATCTTTTGTGAGGATGTCAATCCTTGTAGGTTTTGGATCAGAGGTAATTATTTAGATGAGGGGAAACACCTATGTTTTGTGCTACCAATGTATGACTTATATTGTTTGAATCTTTAGGACTCTTTGAGTTAAATTATCCATGAATAAATTATCTTTGAATTATGATGAAACATTATCAATGACTATCATGAATTGAGGAAAGTTCGTTTTAATTGTAAGTTGAGAATTTTGCTTGAGGACAAGCAAAAGCTTAAGTGTGGGGGTATGTGATAAACCGTAAAAGTAACATATTTTAATCCCACATTTAGCATACTTTTGGATGATTTATCCCTTGATTTATGTAAAAAGGTGCTCTTAATCCTTTCTTTTCATGTTTTATACTCAGAAAAGCACCGGAGGATGGAAAGAACGAGAAACGGGCTCAAAACGGACCAAATTGGGCCAAAGTGAAAATCGACACGGCCTGGACTTGAGCCAACACGGCCGTGTCTCATTGATAGACTAGAACACGACGTGATCACGATTTACATGGGCTTGTCACCTCATTAAAAGTCCGAACACGGCCTAAAGATGATTCACACAGGCGTCTGCCATGGCCGTGTCCCTGTCGTGGAAAAGAGCAATTTCACTCGAAAAAGGATACTTAGGGGCAAAGAAACCTATTTCAAAAGTCTATATAAACACCCTAAGTATAACCTAGAAGAGGGCGGTGAGCTAGGCCAAGGAGCCGAGCCGAAAAGGTCAGATTTGTGGGAAACACTCGAAGATAGCCAGTTGATCCATCTCAAGAAGCCGAAATTCTACTCAAGACGGTGGATCTCTCCTTCAATTCCTTCAGGGGGTTTTAGGGATTTCTTATGTTTTGTTTTATCTTTTCTTCTGAGATGTTTTCTTTTATTATTATGAACTAAACCCTTCAGATACCTAAAGGGGATGAAACTTAGATGAATCTTGTTATCGTTTGCTAAACTATATGATAAATACTTGATTTGTTCTTAATTATGTGTTCTTAATTCTTGTGTTGATATTTTCGGGATATTGATTCAAGGTTGATGTGCTTAGGTGGAGGAGCAAAAGTCCCTGCTTAAGAGTAGATCTAGCATAATTAAGTGGAGTTGATCGCGCGTCTAGAGATAGGGTGACGAGATTTTGCCGGATTAGGGTGAAACCTAATATGGGAGTCTATAGATCGAGTTAATGCAATTATAGGGGTTTTAATTAGAAAGATATTTCAATTAATTAACCTAGGGTTAGACGTTATTCGCTTTGAGAGAGGGTTTAATATACATTAGGGAGTCTTACGGATCAAGTCAAGTGAATAAATTGTATGCAGTTTGAGTTAGATAACAAGTGATGTCTAGGTGGATTCTTCCTAAGGGTATCGTCTTAATCAACCGAGTTTTTCCAACGAAGATTTCCCCAATTCATTCTTTTTGTCTTTGCGTCTTTAGCTTAGTAGTTAGTTAAATTTAGATTAAATAACAACTTCACTTATTTTAGGCTAGATAATAAAAAGAAAGTTAGTATTAGTACTTTTGGTTCCTTTGGGTTTGACAATCCGGTCTTTCCTAAGCTATACTACTGTTCGATAGGTGCACTTGCCTCAATCATTGTTATAGTTAATTCCAGGTTCGATCATTATAAATTTAAAACTCTGAAAATCACAGCGATCACCATAGCTTGTTCGAAAAGCTGTCTTGGACACATCTGATTCCTTTACTCTCAGCTGGTAGTACCCCGATCTCAAGTCTATCTTAGAGAACACAGTGGCTCCCTTCAATTGATCGAACAAATCATCGATCCTTGGCAATTGGTACTTGTTCTTTCTTGTCACTTTATTAAGTTGATGGTAATCTATGCACAATCTCATGGTGCCATCTTTCTTTTCACAAATAAAACAGAAGCACCCCATGGAGAACAACTTGATCTCGCAAAACCTTTATCTGTCAACTCTTGCAAATGTGACTTCAACTCTCTCAACTCCGTTTGAGCCATTCTGTAAGGAGTAATAGATATTGGTACGAAGACGGAGCCGTTCAATGCCGAACTCAATCTCTTCATCGGGGGTAGTCCTGGTAATTCTTCAGAAAAACATCCACGTACTCACATACTACTATCGGTGATCGACTCAATCTTTAACTCTGTTTCTTTATCATTCATCACAAAGGCCAAATATGCCTCGCACCCTTTCTTATGTATCTCTGTCTTTGTCATATGAGAAATCATTGCCTGTGGCCTACCTTGTTCATCTGATTTTACATGGAGAATGTCCCCATTCTCTCATTTCATCTCAATGTACTTTTTCCCACAATTTACTATTACATCATGGGCAGTCAACCAGTCCATACCAAGAATGATGTCAAACTCATTAAATGGTAGCAACATAAGATTTTCTTTAAAGTAATGACCTCTAATCATTAATGGACAATCCTTACATACTTCATCAACTAACACACTCTTGCCTAAAGGATTAGACACCTTAATCATAAATTTCAGAGAATCTATAGGCATATTCATCTTTGGATACTAGTTTCATACAAATGTAAGAGTGTGTGGATCCGGGATCTATTAAAGTAATAACTTTGATATCATAAAGAGAAAAGGTACCCGTAATAACATCAGGAGAAGATGCCTCTTCGCAAGCGCGAATGGCACAAGTCCTTACAGGCGCCCTACCCTCGGGTCTCACAGCCTGCTCTCTAGGGTTACCTTTTCCACTTGCCCCACTTCCTAGGTTCCTCTGCGGTATTCCTCTGACCACACTCCCGGATCTCGGGTTCTGAGCTCTATCTTCTTTCATTGTCTCTGGACAATCTTTTATGTAGTGGTCCTGGGAACCACATCTGAAACATGCATTTTCATGTGCTCGACATTCTCCAAAATGACGTCTGCCACACTGTGGGCATTCGGGTCTATCCGATCGGATGTTTCCCACACTAGCAACTGAGGTCGTCTGTGCCTTACTTCCCGAATACTGCTTACTTTTGTCCTTCCTTGAAAACCCAGTGGAAGTAGCCGATCGGGTGGAGAAATCTCTTGACTTCTTGGATGAGGATTGGAATGACTTATTCCACTGTCTCTTTTAGAGTCGCGAGACTCTATTTTTGATTTCTCTTCTCATTTACTAGTTCTTCGGCTTTACAAGCCCTCTCTACTAGCACAACGAATTCCTTTAGTTCTAGGACAGCAACAAACAATTTGATGTCCTCATTTAGCCCATCTTCAAATCTCTTATTCATGATGGACTTGGTGGACACGCATTCTCGAGCGTATTTGCTGAGCTGTACAAACTCACGCTCATAATCAGTCACAGACATCTTGCCTTGCTTTAACTCTAGAAATTCCTTTCTTTTCTTGTCTAGAACCTTTGACTGATATACTTTTTCTTGAACTCTTCTTGGAAGAATTCCCATGTGACCTTTTCCCTAGGTACCACAGACACCAATGTGTTCCACCATTGATAGGCAGAATCTCTTAAAAGAGAGACTACACAATTCATGCATTCCTCATATGTGCATGACAACTCATTAAAAACCCTGATAGTATTTTTTATCCAGAACTCATCCTTTTCCGGATCATCATCTTTTCTAGCCCAGAATTCTTCTGCCCCATATTTCCTAATCCTATCAACTAGAGGCTTCTCTCCTCTTACCACCTCTACTACTTGAGGGGCTACTGGGATAGGTTGAGGAAGAGGTGGGGGTGGAGGGGGTTGTGCATTCGGGTTCGTACGAACGAACTCCGTATACTAGGTATTCATCATATGGAGGAAGGCTTCTCTAGCCTCTTCTCCTCCTCCTTGACTCACCGTAGTTTGTCTATTCTCGTTCTCGTTCAGCACCGTCCCTTCAGCGGGAGCCGGCGCGTTACTTTCTACGTCATCCGCCACAGCTCTATCAGGATCCATTTACTAAATGTATAAACATAATTTAAGTCGTCAGGAGTCGTCACACTATCATTATAAAAACATTCTTATGTATGGCATGTATAGCTAGACTCGTGCTCGTGCTACGTTAGTCCTAGGACCGACTAAACCGTAGCTCTAATACCACTAAATGTAACACCCCATACCCGAGTCCGAGACTAAGGCTGGATACGAGACATTACCATGCTTGAACTCACTTAAACATGTACTTACGGGCTATAAAATTTCGTTCCAAATTAAAATTTTCTTTTTCTTAGTCAATTCAGACATTTCATGGGCCTACGACGCCTCAGACTTACGTCCCGAAACTTTCAGAACTCATCTGGGAACTTTCTCTCGAACAGGGGTCACACGTCCGTGTGACTTGGGACACGCCCGTGCACCCCTAAAACATGCTCGTGTCTTTCACCCGTGGTGGATACTGGCAAATTACACACGGCCTGGACACGCCCGTGGCCCCAAACCGTGCCTAAAACCCCAGCATTCTGCCAATGCCCCACAGCCAAGGCACACGCCCGTGCTTACCACCCGTGGTGCACACTGACTACCTTAACACGGCCTAGAGTCTAGACACACGCCCGTGTGACCAGTCCGTGGTCCATTCTGACTTAAGATACAAAGGTGCAGGGTGCACACGTCCTAGACACACGCACGTGTGTCCATCCGTGTGGGCACTAAGAGGCTATTTACCAAGCCAATTGCCACCCTGAAATCAAGACCAAACTCATGCTCAATTCAGCAACTCAAGTATTACATCTAACATGAACAAGGATGCATACTTCATTGATAGATTAAAACATACATACTTAATCATTCATGACTCATCTCTTTGGCCATATACAAAAAGAATACTAAGCTTGATAGCCAACACTTTGGCTAGTTTTAAAACATAACTCAAAATGAAATATTTCCTATACATGCCATACTTAATATAAACAACTTGGCTATACCAAAATAGCGATTGATAGTGTGCTCCGAGCTCTAGTGACGATGATCCACGAGATTAGCTAGGTGGGACTACATGGAAAGAAAGAATAAAGGACGTAAGCATTTAGCTTTGTAAGTTTGCATGTAATTCTCATAGCAATATTTTTGCTTAACATTAACCATTCATCATAAACAATGGCATTATGAATATCAAGTATTCAAGCTTACTTACTCTTACTGATTCTTACATATCTCATGGTACTTACTATTCTCATGCTTGTACGGTAAACAATATACCTGTATCACTTGATCACATAGATCAGTATACTTTACTATGATAAGTATAATCTCAACTTCATCATTCATATCATGAATAATACTCTTAACTAGCATAACTTGATAATAACTTTACTTACTTAACTTTCTTACTATATCATTTGAGCTTTACTCTCTTGCCCGATGAATTTCTATAAATAATCGAGGATACTGAATCTCATCCCACATAACTCGATGCCAAAGCCATATCCTCGATATGGTCTTACATGGGATCTCTCATCTTGGTATTGAGGCCATGTCTTGACATGGACTTACTCAAAGTCTTCCTTGTGTGTTCCCTTGGGAAGTTACCATCGCCATGTCTTGACATGGTCTTACTTGGTATCTTTACTCATGAACTGGTCAATGCCGAGCCTTGGCTTGGACTTACATGACATCTTTGCTTGGAGACTCACTAATGCCATGCCTTGGCTTGGGCTTACATGGGTCTTCATCTCATAATAACTCTTCAATGCCAAGACTTTTCTTGGACTTACATGATAACTTTCTTGATTACCGATGCCATGCCTTGGCTTGGTCTTATACGGACTTTCTTATCTCGTGTGGTAGATCGAGTATCCTAAGTAATTCAACTTCAATTGGGACTTTCTCATGCTTAATCTCATTAATTTCCTTATTTAACATATCAATAAGCATTTCTATGGTAATAATGTACATTATACTAAGCAATTCAATGATAGTAATCATAAAGCTTAGAAATCATACAAACTTACCTCAATATACAAAATGTATGTAGATATGCAATTTAGTCCTCCACTTTGTTCTTGCCTCGATTTTGATCCGGGCTTCATTTTTCTTGATCTATAATAGTAATTAGATCATTTAATACTCATGTTGACTAAATTGACTCTTAACTCATACTTTGGAAAAATTACTATTTTGCCCCTAAACTTTCTCATATTTGCACTTTTACCCCTAGGCTCGTAAAATAATTCTCATTCAACTTTCTTAAACAACATGTTTAGCTGATTCATTTTCTCTACTATAATAATCATCAATTCTCACTATTTCTAATAGGTATGACTAATTTCATAACTATAACAAATTAGCTCATACTATCATTTTTCATGAAATTCACTAAGGAAAAGATGTTTATCTAACATCAAACTCCCATAATCTTCCATAAAATATCATTTTACATGCATGATACCCATGGGTAGATTTTTGAACATGCTTCTTAGATCATCTTATAGCTAAAAATAGCTAATTCATAATACGAGGACTCCAAAAATACTAAGAATATTAAAAACGGGGCTAGGATGACTTACTTGCAAGCTTCAAAAATTTGAAGAACCCTAGCTATGGAGTCTCCCAATTTTCAGCATAAGGAAGAAGATGAATGAAATTTTTATCATCTTTTTCCCATTTTAATCATTTAATTGGTAAATAACCAAAATGCCATTCTCTTCAAAAATTTACAATTTACTAACTCATGTCCATTTTTGTCCAAATCTTATAATTTGGGAAAATTGCTATTTAAGGACTTCTAATTAATATTCTAAAGCTATTTCATACAAAAAGCTTCTAGAAACTCATATATTGCAACTTTTGCAATTTAGTCCTATTTAATCATTCCATGTCAATTTCACAAAAATTTCTATATGGAACTTTAATACTATCATGCAAACATGTCATAAACCTTAAGAACTCAATTTACTAACTCAGATTTGTGGTCTCGCACCACTATTCCGACTAGGCCCTGAATCGGGCTGTTACAATTTGGCACCATTGTGAGCACAAGGTAATATCTTTTTCTTATTTCTTTGCCATCGGTTCTTTTTTTATCTCCTCTCTAAAAGCCGAAATTCTAACTCTATTCCTTCTCTCTAAGGCCAAACCTGTTGGAGTGCTAGCACACTCTCTCGGCCTCTTTTTAGCTTTGGGTTCTCGTGAAGTGGGTGGTAAGTTGGTCTTGGCCGAATATAGGTGATGGATGGACGTTCTTATCCTAAGTTTATTTAGGCTGAAAGGTCGTTCCTTCGTTATTTTGTGATAACATCGCTAACTCGTACCCCTTTCTTAGGAACTCAATTTGTGATCGGAGGAAGTGAACCGAACTCTCAAGTGTAGCAAGGAGCTGCCGACGTTCTTGGTAAGAGGCGTGCATTGGGTTGTCATTTTCAATCTTATGGATACATCCTACTGAGATTAAGACTAATGGTTTAAGTGTATGGATTCATAGGTGCGTAATCTCGAGGATTTAATCTACGCTCGTATCAGGTGTGTAATTTCACACCTTTACTCGTTTTGTTATGTATTCATCTGTGTGTCGGTTTAAAGCCGAAATACCCTTAATGGGTGAGCTAATAAGATACCCCAGTGGGTGAATTGGAAATAGCCCAGGTGATTAATTTATGATTATACCCTTATAGGTAGATTTGGCATGACTGTGTATTCTGTTTATCTGCTATATTGGTACGTTCATGCATGCACTATATTATTATGTCATGGTATGTTGCATGGGATCAGGATATTGATGATCGGGGAAGTGTAATCCGGTGGCTCTGCCACATATTCTGGTGACTCTGTCACATTTTTTCTGGTGGCTATGCCACGTATATTATGTTATTCTGGTGGCTTTACCACAATTTCGGCGATGAGCAGCTTGACTGCCATCAAGGTGTGTAGCATATGGAGGGTTGATTGTAGAAATCCCCACAGGTGTGTTGGGCTGGTACGGGTGGTGTGTAGCAGATGGATTACTAGGCTGGGTCGGGTTGCATTGCATATATTATCTGTATAACCATGCTAATAGGGCTAAGGCCCAGTTTGATTCTGAATGGGCCTCAGGCCAGTTTGTTTCCGTAAGGGCTAAAGCCCAGTTTGTATCTGTATGGGCTCGGGCCCCGTTAATGTCCGATTAGGGGACTACACATTGAGTTGTCGTAACTCACCCCCTCTGCTTTAATCTTGCAGGTAATCCCCAGCAATGAGGATTTGGAGTTGAGGCAGACTCTGTGGTGGCCACACATCGTAATAATAGTAAATTCCGTTTTACTTTATTTTAAGATTATTTAATTTGGGTTATGTTTTGTAATAAGGCCTTTGGGATTTTAATTTGGTTTTAGCTTTTAATTCGGTTGATATTTACTATTTAATGTTCAATACGGGATTTTCCTCAAACATTAATAACTGTTTTCCAAAATGTTAACGAACGGTTTACAAACTATAATTGATAAAATACTGGGTTCTCTTAAACGTCGAAAATAGTTTTCGAGATATCACAATTTCGCAAATCACTGAATCTGATTTCTGTTATAAACAAAGTTTCAAAATAAAAGAATTAACAACGTTTTTACAACAACACCGTAAAAGCAGATTTGAATTTCACACACAACATAGCTCGAAGGCTTCAAAAAGAATACGAAGTTTGCAACGAACACTTAGTTTTCAAACAACTTATCCATGTGACATGCCAGATCCGGTCGTAACGTCTAGGCCGGGTTTGGGGTGTTACATTTTATGGTATCAGAGCCAAGTTGCAAAACTCGACTTGTGGAATGGGTTCAAAAATGTTTTTCAAAATTCGTTTGAAATTTTGGTTTAGAAAATAAATGTATTTATGGAAGTGTGGCACCCGAGTCTCCGGCACCAAATTCGTAAGTTCTCTTGCCCTATTTATGATGTTATGTTAAAATGATTGTAGTAAGCAACTACTAGAGTTAGTGATAATATACTGAGACTGTTAGCTATAAGAGCTAAGACTATAGAGACTGAGACATTAGGAAATTCGATCTGCGAAAACAACTCTTATACTTGCTATACATAAAACATCTGTTAATAAACATTGGAATTATATACTAATTCATAAAATTTCTAATCAGATTAACTCGATTCAGTAACATGAGTACAAGAGGACGTGGACGTGGTACACGCGGCCGTGGTAGAGGCTGGGGTGCTGAGGCTAGATCCTCAGAATTAGGGCATGTGCCGGAAGGCAAAGTGCCAGCATCGCCACTAGCGGAAGTAGGGTCTCAAAATTGAACTGGAGGGGATGATGCTTTGTCCCAAGCTATGCTGTGAGTTTTAGAAGAGTTGCTGGAGCAAGTACTGGATCGGTAGCCCAGAAATCTATTCCTGAGCGACTCCGGGAAAACGGGGCCGAGGTATTTAGGGGCATTTTTGGTGTAGCCCCAAACGTAGCTAAATACTGGTTGGAGGCAGTTGAGCGAATTATGGATGACCTGGACTGCACAGCAGAGGAAAAATTGAAAGGAGCAGTGTCTCTCCTTCGAGATGAGGCATACCAGTGGTGGCTCACAGTGAGGGAAGGTACTCAAGCGGATCGTATCACCTGGGACTTCTTTAAGACAACATTTCAGGGAAAATATGTCGGGGTGAGTTATGTGGACGCCCAGAGGAAGGCATTTCTGAATTTGGTTCAAGGGAATAAATTCGTGGCAGAGTATGAGGCGGAGTTTCTGCGTTTAAGTCGTTACGCTTGGGGTATATTCGCAACTGATTATGAGCGCTGTGTTCGGTTCGAGGATGGTCTACGGGACGAGCTACGAGTACTGATAGCTTCGCAGCGAGAAAGAGATTTTGCCATTCAGATCGAAAAAGCAAAAATTGCCAAAGAAGTGAAACGTTCTGAGAGGCAAAACCGAGATAAGGATAGGGGTAAGAATAAGAGGGATTTTGGGATGTCAGGTTCTTCTGGGGGTTTCCAAAAGAGGCCTAGGTTAGATGGGCGATTCGAATTTGGGATGCCGATTCTTTGTGGGTCGATGGCGACCTTGTGTGCAGTGTGGGAAAACCCATCCAGGGGAATGTTGGAGAAGATCTGGTGGGTGTTTCAAATGTGGGTCTAAGGATCATCTGATTAAGGACTATCCACGGGAGCCCGTTAGGGCGCAGACTGTAGGTCAGGGACCTGTGCAGCCAGGGAGAGGTGGTCAGCAGCCACCGAGAGGTCGTGGTCTAGCCAGATGGGGGAATGGTTTTTGTCAAGGCTGTGGAGCACCAGGCAGAGGTGCTGGAAATACAGATGCAAGGCAGTCGGGGTTGGTTTATGTGGCTAGACGTCGAGAGGATGGCGACGTACCAGACGTCATAACCGGTACGTTTCTTACTATTGATGTGCCATTTACAACTTTGATAGATATTGGATCTACTCATTCATATGTTGCATGTACTGTGTCTGGGACTCTGGGTATAAAATCTGAGATTGTTGCTAGAGAAATGTCTGTGATTAGCCCTCTAGGACAATCTGTGGTAGTGAACAAGTTGTTTAGGAATGTGCCCTTAGAAGTGCAAGGAATTGTCTTCCCGGCAGACTTGATGGAACTGCCGTTCGGTGAGTTTGATCTGATCTTAGGCATGGACTGGTTAGTTAAGCACTGTGCGAACTTCGATTGCACTGCTAAGCGCATGATATTGAAGACTCCAAAGGATGAAGAGGTGATGGTGGTAGGAGAAAGAAGGGATTATCTATCTCATGTGATTTTGGCATTAAAGGCCGAGAAGTTGGTGCGAAAGGGGTATGAGGCATTTCTAGCTTTTGTCAGTGCATCTGGTGTTAAGGAATTATTGGTTGGGGATGTCAGAACTGTGAATGAGTTTCAGGATGTTTTTCCTGAAGAGCTTCCGGGGTTGCCTCTGAATCGCGATGTGGAATTTGGCATTGAGCTACTTCCGGGAACGGCTCCGGTGTCCATTGCCCCTTATAGGATGGCACCGAAGGAGCTGGTAGAACTAAAAGCTCAGATTCAAGAGTTGTTGGACCGTGGATTTATCCGACCAAGTGTATCTCCGTGGGGAGCGTCAGTATTGTTTGTGAAGAAGAAGGATGGGTCGATGCGTATGTACATTGACTATCGTCAGTTGAACAAGTTAACTATTAAGAATAAATACCCACTACCAAGGATTGATGATTTGTTTGATCAGCTGCGGGGAGCTTCAGTTTTCTTGAAGATCGATTTAAGATCGAGATATCATCAGCTAAGGGTCAAGGAGGCAGACATATACAAGATAGCTTTCCGAACTCGTTACGGGCATTACGAGTTTTTGGTTATGCCGTTCGGATTAACGAACGCACCAGCCGCTTTTATGGATATGATGAACCGAGTCTTCCAACCCTATCTGGATCGGTTCGTAGTGGTATTCTTAGACGATATTTTGGCGTACTCGAGAACGGAGGAGGAGCATGATTCACATCTTCGAGTTGTGCTGCAGATATTGAGAGAGAAGGAAATTTATGCCAAATTCAGTAAGTGTGAGTTATGGCTGATGAAAGTAACCTTTTTAGGGCATGTTGTGTCTTCCGAGGGGATTAGAGTTGATCCTCGGAAGGTTGAAGCTGTGTTGGATTGGAAGCCACCGAAGTCAGTGTCTGAAATTTGAAGTTTTAGGTTTGGTTTGGATACTCTGAAGGTTTGTGGAGGGTTTTCGTTGATTGCCGCACCCTAACTAAGCTCTTTGTGTAAAGGAGTACCTTTTTTGGGCCGATAAACAACAGGAAAGTTTTGAGAAGTTAAAGAAGATTCTGACTGAGGCGCCAGTGTTGATTCAGCCTGAGGCTGAGAAGGAATTTGTCGTCTATTGTGATGCATCGCACATAGGCTTGGGTTGTGTGCTAATGCAACAAGGGAAGGTAGTAGCGTATGCATCTCATCAACTAAGGCCGCATGAGACGAACTATCCCACTCATGACTTAGAACTAGCTGTAATGGTGTTCGTACTGAAGATATGGAGACACTACCTGTATGGGGAAAAGTCGATTGTCTATACCGATCACAAAAGTCTAAAATATCTTCTTACCCAAAAGGAGCTGAACTTAAGACAACGGAGATGGATAGAGCTGCTGAAAGACTATGACTGCTCGATCGAGTATCACCCGGGTAAAGCCAATGTGGTGGCAGATGCGTTAAGTCGTAAGGTGGTATCGGAGTCGAGAGCAATGTTTGCTCATCTCAGTCTTTATGAAGATGGTAGCTTGTTAGCGGAACTTCAGGTGAAACCGACATGGGTAGGTCAGATTAAAGAGAAGTAATCATTAGATGAATCGTTGGGTTCGCGGCTTCAGCAAGTGAAAAGTGGAGAGACAGTGGATTTTAGGCTGAACAGTGAAGGGGTATTATGTTTCCGTGGAAGATTTTGTATGTCGAAGGACTCTAAGTTGAGGCAGATGATTCTGTGGGAGGCGCATAGTAGCCCATACGCTATGCATCCCGGTGGAAACAAGATGTACCAAGACCTGCGTGAATAGTACACGTGGCCAGGGTTGAAACGGGAAGTTACCGACTTTGTGAGCAAGTGTTTGACATGTCAGCAAGTAAAGGCAGAACATCAGCTGCCTTCGGGATTGCTGCAACCGGTGAAGATTCCACTTTGGAAGTGGGAGAGAATAACCATGGATTTTGTTAGTGGGCTACCCCTAATGCCTACTAGGAAAGATTCAGTGTGGGTAATCGTTGACCGATTGACTAAGTCCGCGCACTTCATTCCGGTCTGCACTGACTACTCACTTCAGAAGTTAGCCAAGCTATATGTAGCAGAAATTGTGAGGCTACATGGGGTGCCATGGTCTATCATCTCGGACAGGGACCCAAGATTCACATCTCAATTTTGGAAAGCATTACATGAAGCTTTGGGTACAAGGCTAGATTTCAGCACAGCGTTCCATCCATAGACTGATGGTCAGTCGGAGAGGGTAACTCAGATTCTAGAAGACATGTTAAGGGGTTGTGTGATTGACTTCAGGGGTAGTTGGGAAGATTATCTGCCGTTAGCGGAATTTGCATAAAACAACAGTTACCAATCCAGTATTCAGATGGCACCCTACGAGGCGTTGTACGGTTGTAGGTGTCGTACCCCTACTTGTTGGACAGAATTGGGTGAGCGACGGTTGTTGGGTCCGAAATTGATTTTAGAAACAGAGGAAAAGGTTAAGCTGATTTGGGACCGGTTAAAAGAAGCTTCTGATAGACAGAAGTCGTATGCGGATCTGAAGCATAGGGAGATAGAATTTTCAGTGGGGGGGTATGTCTTCTTGAAGGTCTCACCTTGGAAGAAGGTTTTAAGATTTGGACGAAAGGGCAAGTTGAGCCCCAGATTCATCGAGCCTTATCGAGTGTTGAAACGTGCGGGACCAGTTGCTTATCAGCTTGAGTTACTCACGGAGTTAAATCAGATACATGATGTATTCCATGTTTCGATGTTGAGGCACTACCGTTCAGATCCTTCTCATGTAGTGCCAGTGGAAGAAATTGAGGATAGACCTGATCTATCTTTTGAGGAGGAACCCGTGCAGATTTTGGATCGGGACATTAAAGTGCTGAGGAGGAAATCTATTCCGTTGGTCAAAGTGTTGTGGCAGAATCATGGTTCAGAAGAAGCCACATGGGAGCCGGAAGAGGTAATGCGACAGCAGTACCCTCATCTCTTTTAATCAGGTAAATTTTGAGGCCAAAATTTCTTTAAGGGGGGTAGAACTGTAACATCCTAAAATTAGGGGTTCGGTATTTTACACTATTCTATGTGTTTGGCTAGCTAAGCTTGTTATTTGGGTGTGTTCGGGGGTCCTGGGAAGGCTCAGGGTCGAGCCTAGGCCCTGGTGAAAGTTTGGTTTTTGAGCACTTTAGTGGGGTGAGCTAGTGACAGCAGGACTTAAGGTTAATTAAGTGTATTTTGTTATCACAAAAATGAGCATATGGCTTAGTGGTGTTGGCGTCAGCATGCAAGCAAGGGGAGTGGGGTTCGAATTCCACATGCTACAAAAGGAGTTATATTTTTATGCTCAGGAAGGGGAAGAAGATGAGTCTGGATCAAACTCTAATGGGATAGTGGAGGACTTGGTCAAGGGATTTGAATGGATGATGGGGAGTGGATTGAGGAGCAAGTTGGGGAGAGAATCATGGGATTCGGTGGAGTGGGGAGTTTGGCCGAAAGTAGGAAGTGTTTGGGGGTGAAATTCGACTAGGGGGTAGGGGGATGCAGATTCGGTTTTGGGCGAGGTTGTGTGCCAAAATTCTTTGGGAGCTTTTCTTGTTTCTTTTCCCTCTGCGTTTTGTGCATATTTTCTTTCCTTAAGGCATTACAAGTCTATTCCTTTCTTGTTTTTGTTTTTGCTGGCCGAATTCATCTTCTCCCTCTTTTCTCTCAAACTTTAAGTTGTTCCTACTACCCTTTGATAAGAGCCGAACCCTTCCTTACTTATCTTTTTCTCTTTCTTTCGTCTATTGCTTCTCATTTTCTTTCGTTTTGTTCCCTTAGCCGAGCAACAAGAAGCAAGGTACTTGTAGTCTCTTTTGTCTTCCGAGCCTACCTTGGCTATTTGGCACCGTTGTGAGCACAAGGTAATATCTTTTACTTATTTCTTTGCCATCAGTTCTTGTTTTTCTTTCCTCTCTAAAAGCAGAAATTCTCACTCTGTTCCTTCTCTCTAAGGCCGAACCTGTTGGAGTGCTAGCACACTCTCTTGACCTCTTTTTAGCTTTGGGTTCTCGTGAAGTGGGTGGTAAGTTGGTCTTGGCCGAATATAGGTGATGGATGGACGTTCTTATCCTAAGTTTATTTAGGCCGAAAGGCCGTTCCTTCGTTATTTGGTGATAACATCGCTAACTCGTACCCCTTTCTTAGGAACTCAATTTGTGATCGGAGGAAGTGAACCGAACTCTCAAACGTAGCAAGGAGTTGCTGACATTCTTGGTAAGAGGCGTGCATTGGGTTGTCATTTTCAATCTTATGGATACATCCTACTGAGATTAAGACTAATGGTTTAAGTGTATGGATTCATAGGTGCATAATCTCGAGGATTCAATCTACGCTCGTATCAGGTGTGTAATTTCACACCTTTATTCATTTTGTTATGTATTATTCTGTGTGTCGGTTTAAAGTCAAAATACCCTTAATGGGTGAGCTAATAAGATACCCCAGTGGGTGAATTGGAAATAGCCCAGGTGATTAATTTATGATTATACCCTTACAGGTTGATTTGGCATGATTGTGTATTCTGTTTATCTGCTATATTGGTACGTTCATGCATGCACTATATTATTATGTCATGGTATGTTGCATGGATCGGGATATTGATGATCGAGGATGTGTAATCCGGTGGCTCTACCACATATTCTGGTGACTCTGTCACATTTTGTCTGGTGGCTATGCCACGTATATTCTGTTATTCTGGTGGCTTTGCCACAATTTCAGCGATGAGCAGCTTGACTGCCATCGAGGTATGTAGCGGATGGAAGGTTGATTGTAGAAATCCCCATAGGTGTATTGGGCTAGTACGGGTGGTGTGTAACAGATGGATTACTAGGCTGGGTCGGGTTGCATTGCATATATTATCTGTATAACCATGCTAATAGGGCTAAGGCCCAGTTTGATTCTGAATGGGCCTCAGGCCAGTTTGTTTCCGTAAGGGCTAAGGCTCAGTTTGTATCCGTATGGGCTCGGGCCTAGTTAATGTCTGATTAGGGGATTACACACTGAGTTCTCGTAACTCACCCCCTCTGCTTTAATCTTGCAGGTAATCCCCAGCATTGAGGATTTGGAGCCGAGGCGGACTCTGTGGTGGCCACACATTGTAACATTAGTAAATTTTGTTTTACTTTATTTTAAGATTATTTAATTTGGGTTATGTTTTGTAATAAGGCCTTTGGGATTTTAATTTGGTTTTAGCTTTTAATTCGGTTGATATTTACTATTAAATGTTCAATACGGGATTTTCCTAAAACATTAATAACTGTTTTCCAAAATGTTAACGAACGGTTTACAAACTATAATTGATAAAATACTGGGTTCTCTTAAACGTCGAAAACAGTTTTCGAGATATCATAATTTCGCAAATCACTGAGTCTGATTTCTTTTATAAACAAAGTTTCATAATAAAAGAATTAACAACGTTTTTACAACAACACCGTAAAAGCAGATTTGAATTTCACACACAACATAGCTCGAAGGCTTCAAAAAGAATACGAAGTTTGCAACAAACACTTAGTTTTCAAACAACTTATCCATGTGACATCCCAGATCTGGTCGTAACGTCTAGGCCGGGTTTGGGGTGTTACACCTCCGGCTCCCAAGTGGCCTCCTCAGTGCTATGATTCCGCCACAGCACTTTCACTAAGGGGATAGACTTCCTTCGTATAACTTTAATGTCGCGATCCAGAATCTGGACCGACTCCTCCTCAAACTTCAGATCTTGTCTAACCTCAATGTCCTCCACCGGAACAAAATGAGTGGGACCAGAGTGGTAGCGTCTCAACATCTAAACGTGAAAAACATCATGAATGCAATCCAACTCCGGAGGTAGTTCCAACTGATATGTGACTGGCCCCACTCGCTTCAGAGTATGGTACAGCCCAATAAACCAAGAGCTCAGCTTACCCTTGCGACCGAACCTCAAGACCTTCTTCCATGGCGAGACCTTGAGAAAAACTAAGTCCCCCACAGAATACTCAATATCCTTTCTCTTCAGATCAGCATAGGACTTCTGCCTATCAGATGCCGCTTTCAGTCGATCTCGAATCAATCGGACCCTATCCTCAGTTTCAGAAACCAATTCTGGACCCAGAACACGTCGCTCACCCAACTCAATCCAACATAAGGGAGTGCGACACTTACGACCATACAGGGCCTCGTAAGGTACCATATAAAAACTAGACTGATAGCTATTGTTGTAGGCGAACTCTGCCAACGGCAAATACTCCTCCCAAGCGGCTCTAAATCTATAACACGCTCCTCAACATATCCTCCAAGACTTAAATCACCCTCTCTCGATCGACCATCCATTCGAGGATGGAAAACAAAGATCAAGTCCAACCTTGAACCTGTGAGCCTCATGTAATTTCTTCCAGAACTGAGATGTGAAGCGAGGATCCCTATCAGAGATGATCGAGATAGGAACCCCATGCAGTCTCACTATTTCGGATATATATAGTTTAGCCAATTTCTGGAGAGAAAAGTCCGTCCTGACCGGAATAAAGTGAGCAGACTTGGTCAATCGATCCACGATGACCCAAACAGAATCATTCTTAGTGGGTGTTAAAGGCAACCCACTAACTAAGTCCATCGTTACTCGTTCCCATTTCCACATCGGTATCTTTACCGGCCGCAGATAACCGAAAGGAACCGATGCTCGGCCTTAACTCATCGACAAGTCAAACAAATGAGCAACGGTCAGAACCTCACGCTTCAACCCTGGCCTCCAGTACAACTCTTGGAGATCTCGGCACATCTTGTTCCCACCGGGATGCATAACATAAGGACTACTATACGCCTCCCTCAGAATCGTCTGTCGCAACTCCTCATCACTCGGTACACAAATTTGGCCGCGGAAACAAAGTACCCCATAACTGTTAATCCCAAAATCAGTAGCATCACCAGTCTCAACCTGACGGAAACGCAACTCAAGAGACTTATCCCCCATCAGTTTACCTCTAATTTGATCAATCCATATAGGTTTAACCTAAAGTTCCGCTAACAGACTCCCATCGTCGAATAAACTGAGTCGAGCGAACATCGCTCTCAGATCGGTTATAGCCCTACGACTCAAAGCATCAGCTACCATATTGGCCTTACCAGGATGGTACTCGATGGTGTAGTCATAATCCTTAAACAGTTCAACCCATCTAAGCTGCCTAAGGTTTAACTCCTTCTGAGTGAGGAGATATTTGAGGCTTTTATGATCAGTGTAGATAGTACACTTCTCACCGTACAAGTAGTGCCTCCAAATCTTTAAAGCGAAGACTACAGCAGCCAGTTCCAAATCATGAGTTGGATAGTTTACCTCATGCATATTAAGCTAACGTGACGCATAAGCTACAACCTAACTATCCTGCATCAGTACGTAACCCAACCCCACATGCGATGCATCACTGTATACGACGAAATCCTTCCCAGATTCAAGCTGTATTAGAACCGGAGCCTGAGTCAAAATAGATTTGAGCTTCTCGAAGCTCTCTTGTTGCTTATCAGTCCAGACAAACGGAACTCCCTTGTGCAGAAGCTTGGTTAACGGAGCTGCGATCAAGGGGAACCCTTTTACGAAGCGCCGATAATAACTCGCCAGCCCTAGAAAGTTGTGGATTTTAGACATATTCTTCGGTTGTTTCCAATCCAACACAGCCTTAATCTTATGAGGATCAACACGAATCCCCTCCGCAGAAACCACATGTCCCAAAAAGGTTACTTCCCGGAGCCAAAACTTACACGAACTGAACTTCGCATGCAACTGTTTCTCACGAAGAGTCTGCAGTACCACTCAGAGATGCTCATCGTGCTCGTACTCAGTCTTAGAATACACTAGGATATCATCGATAAATACCGCCACAAACTGGTCCAGATAAGGCTGGAACACACGGTTCATCAAATCCATAAATGTCGCTGGTGCATTGGTCAACCCAAAAGGCATTACCATGAACTTGTAATGTCCATAATGAGTCCTAAATGTCGTCTTATGCATATCGGCCTCCTTAACTCTCAATTGATGATATCCTGAATGTAGATCAATCTTGGAGAACACAGAAGCCCCTCTGAACTGGTCGAATAGATCATCTATCCTCGGAAGTGGGTACTTGTTCTTGATTGTTAGCTTGTTCAACTGCCAGTAATCGATGCACATCCGCATTGTCCCATCTTTTTTCTTAACAAACAGCACCGGTGCTCCCCATGGAGACACACTTGGACGGATGAACCCATGATCTAACAGTTCTTGAATTTGAGCCTTAAGCTCTGTAAGCTCATTTGGTGCCATTCGGTAGGGCGCGATAGACACTAGAGCTGTACTCAGAATGAGTTCAATACCAAATTCCACTTCTCAGCTCGGAGGCAGGCCCGGTAGTTCCTCAGGAAAAACATCCAAAAAGTGCCTCACGATTCTGATGTCCTTAACCGAAGAGTCTTCAGAATCAGAAACACTGATGTAGGCCAAGAATGCCTCACATCCTTTCCGTACCAACTTTTCTGCCACCAATGCAGAAATCACATTAGTTAGATAGTCTCTTCGTTCCCCAATAAAAACCACCTCACTGTTCCCCTCAGTCCTTAAAACGACCCTTTTTGTCGCACAGTCCAAACTTACTAGGTGCTTGACCAGCCAGTCCATTCCCATAATCAAATTGAACTCCCCAAATAGAAGCTCCATCAGATCAGCCAGAAATACTATCCCTTGAATCTCTAACAGGACGTCTCTAAACAATTTACTCACCTGGATAGACTGGCCCAATGGACTCACAATAGTTACCTCACTAGAAGTACTCTCCACCAGAATCCCCAAATTTTCAGACACAATACTAGCTACGTAAGAGTGTGTAGAGCCTATGTCTATCAATGCCAAATAAGGTACATTATAAATTAAAAACTTACCCGTGATGACGTCTGGAGCATCTCGTTCCTTACGGCGACAGGCAGCATAAACCAGTGTGGGCTACCTCGCCTCAGTCGGTCCAGCACCTCTACCCGGTGCTTTCTATCCTCGACCCATGCTATTACCACCCCTGGCCTAACCTCGACCCCTAGGTGGCTGCTGAACTACTCTCGGTGGCTGCGTAGCATCAGTAATCAGAGCTTGCATCTGATCAATTCCCAAAGGATAATCCCGAACATGGTGCTCAGTCGATCCACATCTCAAATATGCCCCATTCGTCCTCCAACACTCGCCTGGATGGCGTCTACCACAGTGCCCACAAAGCGCCACCCTAGTAGGTGCAATAGGAGGCTCAACTCTAATTGGCCCATCAGATCTAGCCTTTTTCGTAGGCCTCATCACAAAACTCGAGGGCTCCGATTCCCTCTTATTCTTTCCTCTCTCCCAGTTTTAGCGCTCAGCGCGCTTAACTTCCTCGACGATCTTTGCCTTCTCAACCCGTGTAGCAAACTCACGCTCCCTCTGCAGAGCTATCAGAACTCGTAAACTTTCTCCGAGGCCATCCTCGAAGTGGACACATCTCTCATACTTAGTCACCACAATGCCCTGGCGTAGCGGCTCAATCTCAGGAACTCGGCCTCAACTCGGCCACTGAAGGGTCCCCCTGTGTGAGATTAAGAAACTCACACCTTCTAGCATCGATGTAGCTGGCTCCCACATACTTACTTTGAAACACAGTCTTAAAGTAATCCCAAGTCACGCGGTTGAGCTGAGTGCCCTCCTTAACCATCAACCACCACTGGTAAGCTTCATCGCGAAGCAGAGAAGCAGCCCCCTTAAGCTTTTGCTCGACGGTAAAGTCCAGGTCGTCCTTAATTCTTTCCGTGGCCTCCATTCAATATTCAGCCGCATTAGGGGCGACTCCACTGACACCCCTGAATAGCTCAACCCCATTGGACCGGAGTCGTTCCGTAATTGACCCTCGGCCCCCAGATCCATTGTTAGGCCCAGCGACCCTCTCTAGAATCCGTAACATGGCTTGGGACAGTACGTCGTCCCCAGCCGCACGATCATGAAACCCAGTCTCTGTAGCAGGTGAGACCGGTGTCTCGCTCGTATCTAGATTAGGTAGATTTCCAGATGATGATGACCCAGCTCGAGCCCCTCTACGGTCTCTACCACGGCCTCTTGTACCCCGTCCGCGAGTACCTCTTGTGCTCATCGTAAATTTGGGTTTATCTGTATTTGTAATTTTATGCATCAGTTATAGTTCTGATATTTATTAAAAGATATTTTATGCAGAACAATATTAGAAGTTCAGAGTTCATTATCGCGAGTCTCAGTCTCACTACAGTTTTCAGTTGACACTACCTAGAGTGTTTTCAGTACAGTATACTACCTATTGGCTGTTTCAAGCATGCTAGTAGTATTTTCAGACAAATCTAAACAGAGTTTCAGAACACTTACAGGATCGGCGCCAGAGACTCAGTGTACCACATACTCAGTCCAAAAACATTTCAAATCACTTAAAAATCATTTCTTAAAACCAATCTTTATAACCCAAATCCACAGTCGAGTTTTGCAACCTGGCTCTGATACCACTAAATGTAACACCCCAAACCCGGCCTAGACGTTATGGCCGAATCTGGCGATGTCACATGATAGTGCTTTAGAAATCGCAATGACGTTAAGACCATTTCTCCGTTTGTACCACTTTTCATTATCGTATGCTAACTTTGAAAACATGTCATTTTTTCAATCATTTCTCGTTTCCAAAACATTATATTTTTACGGAAGCTTTTAAATCAGTTTGCGTAATTGTGGTGTTTTGGTAAAACATTTGTTTCTTTTAAAAACCCTCGTTTTCCTACGTCTAGCAATAAAAACCATAAAACATTTCAAATACTAAATTTAAAAAAAATTCGTAATGGCCATAATTACATAAAACTTTTCCCAATTATAAAAATTAAAACCATAAAGCTATCGTGAGGCAGTAGCAGTGGTCACTGCCGAGTCTCCCGCTGCACCGATCTATCTACCGCTGGGGATTACCTGGACAGATTATATAGAAAAGGGTGAGTTTCGCAACTCAGAGTGTAATCCCCACAGATATCAAACGTACAGAGTAATCACCAGAAATTAGAAATCACAGACTGGGCCGGAGCCCATTACGGAAATAATTAGGCCTTAGCCCACTTGGGTGCAGAATCAGATATATATAATAGGGTCTTAGCCCAATAAGATATAGAGTTAGAAATATATTAGGGCCTCAGCCCAACCAGATACAGAATGCAGATCAGAATAACAGAATCGTACCCACTAGCCTCTAAACACCATCTCCGTCTAACCCTACACACCATGTAGGGATATAATCAACCCACCCATCCCTACACACCATACTATACCGAAATGCGGCACATAAACAGAATAATGCAGCTGGACTGCCATATAACAGGATTAAAGCCTTTCAGAAACTTCTTCCGAAATATCATCAACCCTCCCCGATGCAATGCAACATACCAAAAATGACATGCAACATGCAAATAACCGATCATACATTCAGTTCAGTACAGATATCATGCTCAGTTAGACACCATATAATCAGATCACATAAATAGGGGTCTAAGTAATGCTTACCGACCTTACAGTAAGTCCACAGTCGACTTGGGCGACCCGTGAGACCTTATAGATCATTTCAGAAAAAATAGGCTCACATGCCCATGTGGCCTGCCCGTGTGGGCCCACATGCCCATGTGGCCCACACGGCCCCAAATTAGCCTTAGCCGTGTGGATCACACGGCCCAGCCTAGAATTCCACACGCCCGTATGTAGCACACGACCTTGCCCGGCCATCACACGGCCATGTCACTTACGCACAGCCTAGCTCGTCGATCACATGGCCGTGTTGTGGCTCACAGCTTTGCATACGGCCTACCACACGGCCTACCACACGGTCGTGTAGCGTCGACAGAATTAATTTTTGGCTCTCGCTGATTCTCATTTTCTGTGTTTCCAGGTACACACCTGGTTCGTTTTCGCTCTTTACGCAATCCCGAGATCACCAGCACCTATAATTGAATCAACGTTCCACTCAGTTAATCTCTTAAACGATTGAAATCAAACCAAACCCGAAACGGGATACTCATCCAACGAGCGACCAAAACTTACTTTCGATAGAACAACAACGATTCCTAAGAATCTAAGTCTCTAGCAACACTTTCAAGCTCTTGAATCTTCTTCTAATTGGCAACAACGATACCCATAAAAAACTAATAAAAATTAACAAGAGTACAAATCCACTTAACTAAAACTTACATAACGATTGCAATCAACCCAAGAAACAACACGAGACCGAGTAGAAAAGAAATTAAGCAGAAAAGAAGTGAGGGAGAACAAGAATTCGGCAGCAAGAGGGGAAAAAAGATGAAGAGAAAAGAAAAAAAAATGATAACCCCCAAATCCCCATCCCTTAATTCTCTCTACCAAATCCCCACTACTCAGAATTCTATCGCCACTCAAACTCCTCCCCATAATCGTGCAAAAATAAAGCCAAAGCAGGGAATCAAACTCAGGACCTCATGCAACCAAACACTCCATTTAACCACCAGACCAGCAGGCCCATTCTAATATCATTTTACCAACAATAACTTAAAAGCCTACTGGACAAGAGTAAGGCTTTATTCATTTAGAAACAAAAATTCTGTTCAAGCCAAGGCTTGAATACAAGACTTCTCAGACACTCTCAGAACACTTAACCACTGAAGCAGATACACACTTGTGCATAAAATTTACAAAAGCCAGAATTAAGAAAATTGGGGTGTTACATTTAGTGTATATTTAGGTTTTCATACTTAAAGTAGTAATTCATGCTTTCTAGTAGTTTTTACTACATTTTATATATCTAAATAAGGTTACTTGGTCTTGTACATCATATGGGGACCTAAAGATGCTTATTTGGGCTAAAATTGATGCATATGCTGCAACACCAAGATATTGATGTCTCAACATTGAATAAAAAAGCTAAAAACAAGTTTTGGAGCAAAATTGCCTTTATTGTCGCGACATCAATTATAGGCCTGTGTTGCAACCAAGCCCTTGCACAGCCCAAAAACTCCTGCACGTTTTAATTACGTTTTGGAGGGAAATTGGGTGTATTTGTCGGAGTCAAACTCTAAGGACTTCAAGGATAATTTAGGAACTTTAATATTCTAAGTTTATCTATATAAAGGCCATTGTAATCAGTTTAAACACACAATTTTGAGGGTTTGATTCTTAGGTTTTTCTTTCATTCCTAGTTTTAACTTTGGTTATTTTATGTTCTTGTAATTGGAAGATCCTATTCTAAAGTGAGACTTTCACGAGGGGAGATTGCTTCGAAACCACACTTTCATCGATAAATCCATGAACATCTCTTTTCCTTATTATCTTTTTTATACTTTCTTTCTTTAACATTGTTAAATGAATGTTTGTGTAAAGATTAGAACCAATTTGTGCTTTCTACATATTTTGCATGTTTCAATTGCTTTAACTTAATTAATTGATTGGATAATAGAGTTTCTTAGTGGATAAGCTATTTGGGAAAAGAAGAACTTAAACCCGAGGCTTAACAACCCTAGGAAGTCATTTAGGTGGGAATTGACTCAAAATTGGTATGGTTTATCCGTGAAAACCTTAACCCTGAACTGATTTAGACTGTGAGGTCGAAAGATCAAAAGATCTTGCTAGGGTATCGATTAGTTGATTGATTAGAACCTTCAATAATTAATTAGGTAAAAAATTATATCTAGCTAAAAGGAAATCGCGTAGTCAAAACAATGACTAGAAAAAGTCGATACAGGAACCTAGGAGTAGATTTAGGTTTAGTTAAATTTATTTACTTTCTTATTATTATCATCTTGCTTCTTAATTAACACTACTAATTCGTTACTCGAGTAGATTAATAATTATTTCCCATAATTGGCTTGATAATAGTTTTCCCCAAACTGTAATCCCTTGGGTACGATCCTCAAAATACTTACCAAATATTTCATTGTAAACAACCTATATTACAACCTGACCCGTATACTTGCAGACACTGCCTCAAACCTATATCTTTAGTTGCAGTATTCACACTCTGGACGTGTAACAACCTAATTTTTAGGTCAAATTGGAATAGTGATTTTGGGACCACAAATCCGAAGTCAAAATACTTATTTTATTAATTTATCAAAGTTTACAGCATGATAGAATTATTGTGTGAAAGTTTCGTAAAGAAATTTTACTGTTTGAATGCTTAATTCGGTAAAAAGGACTAAATCGCGTAAAGCGTAAAACTTGTGTTCTATTAGCTAAAAGAGTCTAATAGCTATATAACCTTAAAGTTAAGGTCCTTCCCATTTATGTGATAATGGATGATAGTGGCATGGTATTTGGTGTAATTACTAATGTTTTTAAAGGTTAGCTTCGTAATTAGGTAATTAGTGTTAATTAAAGAAAACAAAAAAGAAAATGTGTCCATCTTTCTTCTCCAACTGAAAATAAGAAAGGTAGAAAGCCATTATTGATTTTTAAAGGTTCAGCTAGTGCATGCTTCAATTGTAAGTCCATTTTTTGCTCGATTTTTAATGATTTTTACGTTTTTGAGATCATTGCTTCATATTCTAGCTAGCCCGTACCTTAGATTTCAAAACTGTTAAAGATTTAACATGTTGTTATTGTTGAATGTTTGAGTAAACTGATATTGAGAATAGATTATGAAAGTTTATTGATAGATTTAATAGTTTTGTAAAGTGATTTTTGACAAAAATGTCAAAAAGGGATTAAATTATGAAATGTGAAATTTTATGTGGTAAATATGTAAAATAATAAAAGATATGGGCTACTAGGAGTCCCTATGAAATTTTGATAGCATGTATTTGAATTGAATTTCTTGAATTTGTATTTTTGTGAAATAAGGACTAATTTGTAAAAGTGTGAAAGTTTAGGGGCTAATGTGCAAATAAGTCTAAATGTATGTTTTGGACTAAATTGAATGAATGGTTAATTAAATAAGTTAATTTTGAATATATTTAGATCAAGAAAAGAGGAATCCAGAATTGGATCGGGGGAAAGGCAAGATTATTGAGTAATTAACTCATTTCGCCGTTTTCATACTCGAGGAAAGTTCGCATAATTAGAATCGAACTTTGAAATACTTGTAATTATTTGAAATGTATGTATATAATTGAGTAATTGATATACTTGGAATACGAATGCCTATTTGATATAGATTGATGGTTACCGAGCCCCGTTTGAACCGTATGAATTCGTAGGATACGAGTGACATGTCACTAGGGTTACCGTTTTGGTCGAGCTCCTGCATTTGTTACGGACTCACCATAGCTCGTATGAGCTTACTGATATATCAGCTCATAAGAGCTTACTGTTTTCAGCTTGTTAGAGCTTACCGTTTCAGCTCAATAGAGCTTATTGTCCATCAGCAGAGGAGGAGCTTACTGATAATAGCTCGAAAGAGCGGAAATGATAATGAATTGATGGATTAGTGATGTATATCACCCGAGTATCCTTTGAAGTTCCAATGGGTTCAACGGGCATAAATATTGTTTATACAGATGAGTATTGTTATTGAATGAATTATTGATTATATGATTGAGAGTGAAATATTGAATATGATGTAATGATATACGAGTTTGGTATGATACAATGTATTGAGTATTGAATTGAGAGAATGGATGATTTCATGTATTTATATGGCTAACTTGTTGATGAATGCTTGCGTTAGGCATTTGGAGATTGAATTGAGTTTACCTTATTTATTGTTTTGATATTGTAAAATTGGTAAATTTAATTCTGAATTATACGGGCTTACTAAGCTATAAAGCTTACCCTGTTTCTTTTCCGTGTATTATAGAGGTTCAATAGCTCGCTCGGTTCGGATAAAGTCAAAGTTACGCATCACACTATCCAATTGCTGATTGGTACTTATGAATTTGTGGATATGTGTAAATATGGCATGTATAGGCTAGTTTTAAGATGATTCTTATGGTTACTTGAACTAGTAATTCTGGTACATGTTATGGTATAATTTTAAGCCATGTGATTTGGCTTAATTTGGTATAATATTTTGGTTGTGCTTAAGTATTCAAATATGGTATGTTTTGGCTAGTAATGGATGGAATGGAAATATGCAAATGTTATTTTGATATGTGGTTAGTATGTGAATGGAAAGTACATGTTATTTATTAGGCATTTGTATGCTATGTTGAAATGGTATAAAATGTGTATGAAATGTCATGGATTGGCTGTAACACCCCTAACCCGTAACCGTCGCCGGATTAGGGTTAAGAGGCATTACCAAACTATCGAAACATTTCACATCCATTTCACAACACAAAGTCAATCATCGATCAAACATATTTAAATATAAACATATAGTCCCTTATTTAGGTCTACGAGACCTTGAACACGTATTAGAGAGAGATCAGGACTAAACCGAACACAAATAAAATTTTTTAGAAATTTAAACATTTTTCAAATCTGCAGAGGTCACACGCCCGTGTGCCTCACCAGTGGTCGACATTGACTTGCATCACTTAGCAAACTTAAACAACACGGTTGAGCCACACGTCCGTGTGCTCAACCGTGTGGGTAATTATAGGCAATTTTCAAGGCCAAACTTGCCTCCCACACCTTGAATCACCTACAAGCCTCAAATCAATACCAAATCATGCCTCAAAATGCATCCAAATATACCTACATTAACACCAATTCATCATCAATTATACCATCTCTAATCATACATCATTTTTACTCAAATAAGCCCATCCAAAACACCCAATTTCACATTCCAATTATATAGGTTTAGTACCACATAAACCATACCACATATCACATTCAAACCACAATTTTCATCAACCATTTAAGCATAAAACATACCATATTCATCACTCATATGTTCATATACATTCATACTAACATTATTCAACCCTCAAGCCATATCACATGGCAAGGTTTATACCCTTCAAAACATGCTACATTAACTAGCCTGTACATGCCATATTCAAATATACACATCATTCAAAAGTACCCAAAATAGATTGCTAATAGTGTGATAGAGATGCTGATGATCCCCGGATCCAAGCTAGCTTTACTGACACTATAAAACAGAAAAACAAATCACACAGTAAGCTTTCAAAAGCTTAGTAAGTTCGTAATATAACACATACTACTCAATAATACAACATCAATACATAATTAAATCATCACATAGATATATGCTCAACAAGATACTTTATTATCCTCAACCAAATGCTTGAATATCCATTCATTTAACCATTAAAAATATCATCAACCACATAGGTTCAAACATACCTTTGCCAACACTTAGTTACTCACCAATCATGCTACTCAACTACTCGACTTTACATTTCGTTCAGCCTTTGCTATTCTTTTGATTTATTCGCACACTTAGTGCCCATCTCGTAGTCAAAACATAATTGTCATCGCACACTTAGTGCCAATACATTAAACCGAACTTATATCGGTATCGCACACACAGTGCCAAATCAATAAGCCGAAGCTTCTATCGTTCCGCACACACAATGCTAATCATCTTTGTCTCATTTCTAATTTCGCACACTTAGTGCCTCAAGTCTCGATTTCATATGTAATACAGTGCTATTTCATTTATATACATTCATTCATTTCTCATCACATAGATATGAATTTAATGACTAGTATTATATTCGAACTTACCTCGGACGTCGAAATACTGAAACGATCGATTAATCGAGTAGTTTATCTTTGCCTCGATCTTGATCTGAACCTCTCATTTCTTGGTCTATACACATTTAAATTTAACTCATTCAATCACCAATTCATTCGATTTAGTCCAAATACACATATTTAGGGCATTTTACAAAATAGCCCTCACATTTTCACATTTCGACACTTTAGTCCCTATTTCATAAAATCATCAAATTCACAAAATTTCTTTTCACACATGCCTAGCCGAATTTTCCTTGTGTTCATACATCCAACATATTTCATTTATTTTAGATTTTAGTCCCTCAATTTACACTTTTCTCAATTTAGCCCAATTTACTCAAATTCACCAAAAATTCAAAGACAAAGTATGTTAATCTTTCACATATCTTTCATATTTCATCACCAACTATCACAAAGCTCAAACATTCATCAATGGCATATCTCAAAATCACCATCAAATTCTAAAATTAAAGCATGGGCTAGTTAGAGCACAAAACAACGATCACAAAAACGTAGAAATTATATAAAACCGAAACCAAATCATATCTTAATTGAGCTTAGTAAGGGTCGAATATTCAAAAGCTTTAAAACCCTATTTCTTTCTTCTACATTCGGTGTAAAAAGATGAACAAAAACATGTATTTTCTCTTTATGTTTTGTTTAATAACATATAATAACATAATTACCTTTTTAGCCTTTTTATTAAACATATATAACCTTTATATACTAAGGTTATTCTAGTCCATTGCCACCCACTATCACTAATAATGGCCAAATTGCATTATGAAGCCTCCATGTTAAAAAGACAACAACAATTAGACACTTATAAATCAGCACATAGCTTTTGCATTTTATGCGATTTAGTTCTTTTTCATAATTCGACACACAATCAATAAAATTTTCACACCAAATTTTCACACATGCTCAATCACATATTATAAAAATCAAAAATAATATTAAAATATTTTTCCGACCTCAAATTTGTGGTCCCGAAACCACTATTTCGACTAGGGTCTAAATCAGGCTGTTACAACTCTCCCCCTTAGGGATTTTCGTCCCCGAAAATCTTACCAGTAAATAGGTTCAGATATTGCTCTCTCATAACATCTTCAGGCTCCCACGTGGCCTCTTTTACTCCGTGTTTGTGCCACAACACTTTCACTAAAGAAATCTTCTTGTTTCTCAACTATTTGGTCTCTAGTGCCAAAATTCGAATCGGTTCTTCACTATACGACAAATCTGACTGGATCTCAACCTCAGTAGGAGCAATCACATGTGATGGATCAGATCTGTATCGTCGAAGCATCGATATGTGGAACACATCATGAATTTTCTCTAATTCAGGTGGCAACAGTAATCTATAAGCAACTGGCCCAATTCGTTCAACGATCTCATACGGCCCGATGAACCTCGGACTTAGCTTGCCTTTTCGGCCAAATCGAAGTATTTTCTTCCACGGAGATATTTTCAAAAATACTTTGTCACCAACCTCAAACTCGATATCTTTACGTTTCAAGTCTGCATAAGACTTCTAACGATCTGACGCTGCTTTCAATCTGTCACGAATCACTTTCACTTTCTGCTCAGTCTCTTTTATCAGATCCACCCCTTAATCTTATTCTCACTCAGTTCTTTCCAATACAATGGAGTTCGACATTTTCGATCATAAAGGTCCTCATACGGTGCCATTTTGATACTAGATTGAAAGCTATTATTATAAGAAAATTCAATCAAAGGTAAGTATCGTTCCCACGTACCTTCAAACTCGAGAATGCAACATCTCAACATATTCTCAAGTATCTGAATGATTCGTTCGGACTGGCCATATGTTTGCAGATGAAATGCAGTACTAAAATGCAGCTTCGTGCCTAAAGCCTCTTGTAATTTCTTCCAAAACCGCGAAGTAAATCTCGGATCCCTATCAGATACAATGGATAACGGCACCCCGTGCAGTCTTACAATCTCAGCAATACACAATTCAGCTAACTTATCAAGTGAATAATCTGTTCTCACCGAAACGAAATGAGCTGATTTTGTCAATCTATCAACTATCACCCAAATTGCATCTTTCTTTCTCGGATTAGAGGTAGTCTCGACACAAAGTCCATCGTGATTCTCTCCCATTTCCACTCAGGAATCATAATCGGTTGTAACAAACCGGACGGAACCTGATGTTCAGCTTTAACTTGCTGACAAATTAAACATTTCGACACAAAGTCAAAAATATCTTTTTTCATACCATGCCACCAATAAAACTGTTTCAGATCGTTATACATTTTTGTACTTCCCGGATAAACAGTCAAGCGACTATTGTGAGCTTCATTCAAAATCGACTGAATCAACTCTGAATTCTTCGGAACACAAACCCGATCTCTGAATCTCAAACAATCATCACTATCGAAATTCTGAATTAGAATTCAAATCACATTGAGCTCGTTTTGCTATCATCTCATAATCATTTTTCTGAGCATCACAAATCTGACGTACGAACACTGGTTTCACTTTCAACTCAGCTAAAATTGTATCATCTTCACATAGATCTACCCGAGTACTCATAGCTCGCAAAGTACATAGAGACTTTCGACTCAAAGCATCAGCAACAACATTACCTTTGCCCAGATGATAATCAATCACAAGTTCGTAATCTTTCAACAATTCTAACCATCTTCTCTGTCGCAAATTCAATTCTTTCTGAGTCATCAAGTACTTCAAGCTCTTGTGATCGGTATAAATATGACATTTCTCATCAAATAGGTAGTGACACCAAATCTTCAATGCAAACACAATCACAGCCAATTCAAGATCATGCGTCGGATAATTCTTTTCATGCGGCTTTAACTGCCTTGAAGCATAAGCAATGACTTTTCCCTCTTGCATCAGCACACAGCCCAAACCATTCAACGATGCATCAATGTAAACTATAAATTCTTTACCCAATTCAGGTTGAACCAACACTGGCGTCTCTGTCAACAATGCTTTCAACTGCTCAAAACTTTGCTGGCACCTATCTGACCACTCAAATTTAACATCTTTTTGTAGCAACTTTATCAACGGAGTCGCAATCATCGAGAAGCCTTTCACAAATCTTCTGTAATATCGCGCTAGTCCCAGAAAACTACAGACTTCAGACACATTCCTCGGAGGTTTCCAATCTAAAATAGCTGAGATCTTACTCGGATCAACTCGTACTCCCACAGCTGATACAATATGCCCCAGAAAACTAACCTCACGCAACCAGAACTCACATTTGCTAAACTTTGCATACAATTGCTTCTCACGCAGAGTCTGTAACACAATTCTCAAATGCTCAGCATGTTGTGTCTCATCACATGAATAAATCAGAATATCATCAATAAACACCACAACAAATCGATCCAAATATGGTCTAAATATCCGATTCATCAAATCCATAAACACTGCAGGAGCATTCGTTAGTCCAAAAGGCATAACCAAAAATTCATAATGTCCGTACCTCGTTCTGAAGGCAGTTTTTGGCACATCGGATTCTTTAACTCTCAACTGATAGTAGCCCGATCTCGAATCTATCTTAGAAAACAATGTAGCTCCTTTTAGTTGATCGAACAAATCATCAATACGAGGCAACATATATTTATTCTTTATCGTCACTTTGTTCAACTGTCGGTAATCAATACTCGTCCTCATAGTGCCGTCTTTCTTTTTCACAAACAACACTGGAGCACCCCCAGGGCGAAAATATTGGTCGTGCAAATCCTCTATTTGTCAACTCTTGCAACTGAGACTTCACCTCTTTCAATTCAGTCAGTGCCATTCTATACAGAGCTATTGAGATAGGAGTCATTCTCGACACTAAATTAATACCAAACTCAACTTCTCGTATCGGAGCTAATCCCGGTAATTCTTCAAGAAACACATCAAGGAATTCACAAACCACAGGCATAGATTCCACTTTCTTTTCTGTCACTTTTGTATCAATCACATATGCGAGATAAGCTTCACAACCATTTTTCACATAATTCAAAGCTTTCATCGCAGATACAATAGCTGGTAACCAATTCAAATCACTGGATTCAATTTGAACTATCTCACCATTCTGACTTCTCAAATCAATACTCTTCCGTTTACAATTCACAATAGCATGATGCAAAGTAAGCCAATCCATACCCCGAATGATACCAAATTCATCAAAAGGTAGCAACAACAAATTAGCCAAAAAGCATATATCTCGAAACATCAATGGGCAGTTTTTGCACACTTTATCCACTAGGACACACTTGTCTAAGGGGTTTGATACTCTAATTATTTAATCGATGAGACTCACTGGTGTAGAGTCTTACTTGATACTAGATTCACACACACATAGGAATGAGTAGAACCTGGATCTATCAATGCAATCACATCAGTATCAAATAGAGTAAAAGTACCAGTGATGACGTCTAGAGATGATGCTTCCTCTTGCGCACGTATAGCATAGGCTCGGGCAGGTGCTCTCGTCTTGGATCTCACAGCTGTATCTGTAGTCCCTGTTTGACTTCCACTCACATTCCCGGTGTTTCTGGGTGGTCTACCCCTAGCCATCGTGTTACTCAGTCTTACACTCTGAACATTTTCTTCTTCAGCTAACCTTGGGCAATCTCTAATGAAGTGATCTCGCGATCCACACTTACAACAAGTTCGATTATTATACTTGCCCCAACATTCTCCCACATGTTGTCTTCCACACTGTCTACACTCAGGCTTATTGCTTTTAACACTACCAATACTTGATTCAATTGGAGCTTAAGTTCTCGATCCAACACTTTGTCTCGCACGATCTCTACCCAAATGTCCAAACGAAGCATTTGAACGATTGCTCGCATCTTTAAATCTATTTGATGAAGTTTGAGACGACTTGCTCATCAATCTTTTTCTTTCATCTCTAGCCTCAGAATTGGCTTTCTTCTTTTCTTTGCTAAGCTCCTTGACTTTGCAGGCTCTTTCAACTAACACAACAAATTTATTTATGTCAAGTACCCCAACCAACAATTTAATGTCTTCATTCAGTCCTTCAATAAAACGTTTACACATAGTAGTTTCAGTCGAAACACATTCCTGTGCATATTGACTCAATCTCACAAATTCCCGCTCGTACTCAGTAACAGACATGCGACCTTGTTTCAGCTCTAAGAACTCTTTATGTTTCTGATCTATGAATCGTTGACTGATATACTTCTTTTTGAATTCAACTTGAAAGAAGTCCCAGGTGATTCTCTCTCTCGGAACAACAGATATCAATGTCTTCCACCAGTTATACGCAGTGTGTAACACCCCTTACCCGTATTCGACGCCGAAATTGGGCACGAGGCGTTACCATAATAAAATCCTCAAGATCGCCACTTAGGCACCACATGACCACTCTTTTTGGCCATCACAACAACCTCAGACCCGACTTACGAGGCCTCTCTCAACCACACGAGGGCTATCGAGACAATATCGAAAACTCTTACGATCTTAAAATTTTTTCATCTATACAGGGCTCACACGCCCGTGTAAGATTTGGCATGCCCATGGATGTCACACACGCCCATGGTCACTACCCGTGCATGAAACCTCAAGTGCCAATGCCATACGGCTAGGGAACACGCCCGTGCTCTCCGCCCGTGGTGCACACTGACCACCTTAACACGGCCTAGAGTCTAGACACACGCCCGTGCAGCTAGCCCATGGCCAACACTGATTAACACACACGTTCTAGGCACACTCCCGTGTGACTAGTCCGTGGTCTATTCTGACTTCAAATACTAACATGCAGGGGACACACGGCCAAGTCACACGCCCATGGACTGACCGTGTGTCATATATGGCCTAGACACACGCCCTTGTGTCTACCCACATGGACGAGAACAAAGCTATTTGCCAAGTTCTTTTCACCCATCTAGCATACACAATCATGCACTCATTCAACACATCAATAATCAACTCAAAGTCTTACAATCTCACATAGATAACTTCATATTTTCATATAATAAAGTGCCAACAACTATGGCATTATACAAAATAGATTATCCATCTAAAGGCCAACACATCATAGCCATAAACAACAAAATTCACTAACTTGCCTAGCCCCTATACATGCCATATACAAAACATTGAGTCTAATGTACCAGAGTGTGCTGATAGTTTGGGTGATCTTCCAATTGATCCTCGTATCTCGATTCAACACTTTTGCTCTATAAGACAAGGGAAAAGAAAGAGAGTAAGCTTTGAGCTTAGTAAGTTCACACATAAACAATTAAACACCATAGTATAAGCTAAGCAACAATTAGCATTATATTAACATATAATGTACAACTATGCTTACTCTTTCTATCCCTTACCACATTTCCAACACATCATGAGTCACTTACTCATAACCATTGACATGCACCCCTGTATTCAATATCACATTTGCACAATATACAACACATCATTATTTCTCAATAATACATCCACACAGCTATGCTACTCACTATCACATCCCCACAGCAAATCTCTCGGTGGTTCCGCATTAAGTCCACCACAATCAATTGATAAGGTAGTATCGCACTTAGCCTACCAACAAGGTATTCACAGTGGTTTCGGACATAGCCCACTAGATAATATACCTAACGATAGCATCGCACATAGCCATCTCATCGTCAATATGTATTAGGATGGTATCGCACTTAGCCCACCATTTAGCATTATCACAACACATTCGCAATTCTACTTACTTAATCATTCATCCATTCATTTCAATTGAACCACATAGGTTCTCAATCATTCTCAACCATGCTATACACTATCTAGCATTAGCAAATTTTAAATATGAATGCATTGTTTATGCATAGACTTACCTCGATACTCAAAAGTATAGAAACGTGCAATTTAGTCCACCACTTTGCTCTTGCCTCGGTTTCAGTCTGGGCTTTGTCTTTCTTGATCTATAATGAATAAATTAGCTTATTCAATACACACATTGACTAAATCGACCCACATCTCATACTTTAGCAAAAATAACTCTTTTGCCCCTAATCTTTCTCATATTTACACTATTGCCCCCCAAGGCTCGTAAAGTGATTTTTATTCAACTTTCTAGCCTTTCATGCTTAGTCGAACCACTTACTCAACTAAAGCAATCAGCAATTCTCATCATAACACACATGTATGACCAAACTCAAGATTTATACAAACTAGTCCCTACATGCATTTTCTATGGAAACTCATTTATCAAAAGATGTTTCTACTACATCAAGCGTTCATAATCTTCCATAAAACATCAAAATACATGCATGTCATACATGGCCACATTTTTGAACATCCATCATAGCTCATCAAATAGCTAAAAATAGCTTACTCATGCAACAAGGACTTCAAAAATACAAAGAATATCAAAAATGAGGCTAGATGCACTTACTAGCAAGCTTGAAATTTTTGAAGAACCCTAACAATGGCTCTTGAAAATTTCGGCAGCCTTGGAGAAGAAGATGAGTGAATTTTGTCTTCTTCTCTCCTATTTTAATCACTTAATTGTTAAATGACCAAAATGCCCTTTTTGATAAACTTTCTATTTTAACTCATCCATGCACAAATTTGTCCAAAAACTAGAAATTGGGAAAATTGCTATTTAAGGACCTCTAATTAATATTCTAAAGCTATTTCACACAAATAGCTTCTAGAATCTCATATTTTGTAACTTTTGCAATTTAGTCCTTTTGGACAATTCAACCGAAATTTCACAAAATTGCTTCATGAAACTTTCACACTAGCATGCATACATAGCATAAACCTCAAAAACTCATTCATAAACCTCAGATTTGTGGTCTCGTACCACTATTCTGCTAGGCCCTAAATCGGGATGTTACACAGTGTCCCTTAACAACGAAACAGCACATTTAATGCACTCATCAGGGGTCAATGGCATCTCATCAAACACTCGGATTGTATTCTCGAGCCAAAACTCAGCTCGCTCAGCATCATCATCAACCGTGGCCCTAAACTCTTCGGCCCCATACTTTCGGATCTTATTTATAGGAGGTTTATTCAATCAGATCGGATCTGTCACTTGTGGCACAACAGGTACTGGTGGGGGTGGAGGTTGTGCAGCAGCCGGATTCGTTCGAACGAACTCCAAAAACCACTCACTCATCATTTGGAAGAAGACTTGCTTAGCCTCTCGTCCATCGCTACTATCATTCGGCCTAGATGTGGCCGGCGCTGTCCCTTGAGCGGGAGCAGGCGCGTTACTCTCTACATCATCAGCAACTTCTCGATCGGGATCCATTACTATTGAAAACACATTTTTAGATGTCAGGACTCATCACACTATCGCAATTATATATATGGCATGTATAGCTAGACTCACACGCGCTATATTAGTCCAAGAATCGACTAAACTATAGCTCTAATACCAATAAAATGTAACACCCCTAACCCGTAACCGTCGCTGAATTAGGGTTAAGAGGCATTACCGAACTATCAAAAAATTTCACATCCATTTCACAACATAAAGTCAATAACCGATCAAACATATTTAAATATAAACATATAGTTCCTTATTTAGGTCTACAAGACCTTGAACACGTATTAGAGAGAGATCGGGACTAAACCGAACATAAATAAAAATTTTCAAAAATTTAAACATTTTTCAAATCTGCAGAGGCCACACGACCGTGTGGGTAGGCCGAGTGCCTCACACGGCCTCAGACACGCCCGTACGTCTAAGCCGTGTCAAAATAGGGCATACATACTGACTTGTCCACATGGCCTGAGACACGCCCGTGTGCCTCACCCGTGGTCGACACTGACTTGCTTCACTTAGCAAACTTAAACAACACGATTGAGCCACACGCCCATGTGCTAAATCGTGTGGGAATTATAGGCCATTTTCAATGCCAAACTTGCCTCCCACACCTTGAATCACCTACAAGCCTCAAATCAATACCAAATCATGCCTCAAAATGCATCCAAATATACCTATATTAACACCAATTCATCATCAATTATACCATCTCTAATCATACATCATTTCTACTCAAATAAGCCCATCCAAAAAAACCAATTTCACATTTCAATTATATAGGTTTAGTTCCACATAAACCATACCACATATCACATTCAAACCACAATTTTCATCAACCATTTAAGCATAAAACATACCATATTCATCACTCATATGTTCATATACATTCATACTAACATTATTCAACCCTCAAGCCATATCACATGGCAAGGTTTATACCCTTCAAAACATGCTACATTAACTAGCCTATACATGCCATATTCAAATATACACATCATTCAAAAGTACCCAAAATAGATTGCCGATAGTGTGATAGAGATGCTAACGATCCCCTGATCCGAGCTAGCTTTACTGACACTGTAAAACAGAGAAACAAATCACACAGTAAGCTTTCAAAAGCTTAGTAAGTTCGTAATATAACACATACTACTCAATAATACAACATCAATACATAATTAAATCATCACATAGATATATGCTCAACAAGATACTTTATTATCCTCAACCAAATGCTTGAATATCCATTCATTTAACCATTAAAAATATCATCAACCACATAGGTTCAAACATACCTTTGCCAACACTTAGTTACTCACCAATCATGCTACTCAACTACTCCACTTTACATTTCGTTTAGCCTTTGCTATTCTTTTGATTTATTCACACACTTAGTGTCAATACGTTAAACTGAACTTATATTGGTATCACACACAGTGCCAAATCAATAAGCCGAAGCTTCTATTATTTCGCACAAACCTTACTAATCATCTTTGTCTCGTTTCTAATTTTGCACACTTAGTGCCTCAATTCTCGATTTCATATGAAATACAGTGCTAATCCATTTCTATACATTCATTCATTTCTCATCACATAGATATGAATTTAATGACTAGTATTATATCTGAACTTACCTCAGACGTCGAAATACCAAAACGGTCGATTAATCGAGCACTTTATCTTTGCCTCAATCTCAATCCGAACCTCTCCTTTCTTGGTCTATACACATTTAAATTTAACTCATTCAATCACCAATTCATTCGATTTAGTCCAAATACACATATTTAGGGCATTTTACAAAATAGCCCTCACATTTTCACATTTCGACACTTTAGTCCCTATTTCATAAAATCATCAAATTCACAAAATTTCTTTTCACACATGCCTAGCCGAATTTTCCTTGTGTTCATACAAGCCCACATATTTCATTTATTTCACATTTTAGTCCCTCAATTTACACTTTTCTCAATTTAGCCCAATTTACTCAAATTCACCAAAAATTCAAAGACAAAGTATGTTAATCTTTCACATATCTTTCATAATTCATCACCAACTATCACAAAGCTCAAACATTCATCAATGGCATATCTCAAAATCACCATCAAATTCTAAAATTAAAGCATGGGCTAGTTAGAGCACAAAGCAACAATCACAAAAACGTAGAAATTATCAAAAACCAAAACCAAATCATACCTTAATTGAGCTTAGTAAGGGACGATAATTTCAAAAGCTTTAAAACCCTATTTCTTTCTTCTACATTTGGTGTAAAAAGATGAACAAAAACATGTATTTTCTCTTTATGTTTTGTTTAATAACATATAATAACATAATTACCTTTCTAGCCTTTTTATTAAACATATATAACATTTATATACTAAGGTTATTCTAGTCCATTGCCACCCACTATCACTAATAATGGCCAAATTTCATTATGAAGCCTCCATGTTAAAAAGACAACAAAAATTGGACACTTATAAATCAACACACAGCTTTTGCATTTTATGCGATTTAGTCCTTTTTTCATAATTCGACACACAATTAATAAAATTTTCACACCAAATTTTCACACATGCTCAATCACATATTATAAACATAAAAAATAATATTAAAATATTTTTCCAACCTCGGATTTGTGGTCCCAAAACCACTATTCTGACTAGGGTCTAAACCGGGCTGTTACATTGGCTACCAATTGAGTTGTGAAGTGTTGTAATTTATGCTTGTATATGCATGTAAAAATAGGGTGGCAAAATGGCTTTATAAATGGCCTATTTTTGTCCACACGGGCAGAGACACGGGCATATGTCTCAGCCGTGTGCGACACACGGTTATGTTGCATGGCCGTGTGTCCTCTGGTGTTGGAATTAAATTGAAGTCAGTATGCTCCACACGGTCTCACACACGGGCGTGTGACTAGCCGTGTGGTACAAGTCAGTATGCCCCCTAAATGGCACACGGCCTAGCACATGGGCGTGTGACTTGGCCATGTTGCATAAGTCAGTATACCCTACAGGTTTGGCACGGCCTAGTACACGGCCTGGTACACGAGCGTGTGTGGCCATTTTGAAGGGCACAGGGGTTAGACACACGGGTGTGTGGTCGGCCGTGTGACCCAAGTCAGTATGTATGCCCTGTTTTAACACGGCCTGAGACACGGGCGTGTCTGGAGCTGTGTGAGGCACACGGCTTGTTCACACAGGCGTTTGAACCTTGTATGGATGAAAACTTTTCTAAGTTTTCCAAAAATTTCATATGTTATCGGTTTAGTCCCGAACCACTTCTAAAGCATGTTTAAGGCCTCGTAGGTTCTTATAAGGGACAAATTGAATTGTTTTGAATGGTATTTGAGTATGAATGCATAAATGTATGAGTATTGTATGTTAAATGATGTGTATTGATTGGGAATACCTCGTAACCCTATTCCGGCAACGAGTACGGGTTAGGGGTGTAACACCCCAAACCTGGCCTAGAAGTTAGGCCCGAGTCTAGAATGTCACATTAAAGGCACACTCCAAAATGATTTTATAATTTAACAATTTAAGGCCCAAAAGCCAAAAACCCTTGTTACTTGTTAAGTTAAGAGGAAAAGCCCACATTTTAGGAAAACGTTCACATGTTAAGTTATTTCGAAAACCACGTTAACTTCAATAATTTTATGAAATTTATTAAGTGGATAGTTGAAACAATAATAATAAAAAACCCAAAATCTAAAGTCAATTAGGAGTTACATGGCCTTATTACAATCGAATGAAAAAAAACAAAGTATTAAAAACAGATTCATTTGAATAAATTAAAACATTTGATCAGCTTGAAGTGTGGCCATCTCCGAGTCCTCTCCCACGTTGAGCCGTCTATTCAGGATTACCTGAAACATTAAATTAAAGGGTGTGAGTTTTGAAACTCAGTGTGTACAACCCTTGGCAATCAAATCACATACAAATATTCACATTGGGCCTAAGCCCTATTAAAATCAGTGGTCTTGGGCCTTAGCCCACAATGACCTCATATTATATCATATCGTATCATATACAAACAAGATAATGCAACACCCATCCCAATAATCCATCCGCTACACACACCATTTCCTTCCAACCATTACACACCCGTGGGGATTTCTAAATCAACCCACCCATCCTCTACACACCAAAGGTAGCCGGTTGCGGTATTATCAACGTTGCAAAGCAAAGTCGCTAATCATATAATGGGCTTAAAGCCTCCGGTGGATCCATGGCCATACGACTATGCGATCCTCAAATCTTCCTCCGTACCATAATTCCCACCCATATGCATCCTAAGAAGAGTATCATATGAATGCATCAAACACATGAGTAACATCCATAAACTCATATTCGTCACATAGGGGTATTTTCGTCATTTCACTACCTAGGGGTATTTTCGTAATTCTGCCCTATAAGGGTATTTTGGTAATTTGGCAAAATAGGGGTATCTTGGTAATTTTGCAAGACAGGGGTATTTTGGTACTTTTACAAAATAGGGGTATTTTGGTAATTTACAAATCTAGGGGTATTAGTAATTTTACACATATAAGGGTATTTTAGTAATTTTACAAATATAAGGGTATTTTAGTAATTTTACAAATATAAGGGTATTTGGTCCCTCTCAGGTTTTAATTATGAACTTTGGCCCATCAACAAGTCCTCATGACTAAAGTGAGCAGACACACGCGCACTGCAGGATTCCAGAGAAGAGGAGGTGGGCCACTAGGACCTCTTAAGTACCAAGCTCTCACTAGATCCAATCCTAGACATGCATATGTCAGTTACCACACCCTAACCAATCGACTTGTCCACAGACATGTTTGATTATTAGATTAAGTCTTATGTGATTTGAGAGTTGTTCAGAACTAGGCCTAAAGTCCATTAAACCCTAGCATTGTAACACCCCAAACCTGGCCCATGCGTTAGGACCGGATCTGACATGTCACGTGTAAAATCCTTTTGATTCGTACTAAAATAGGTATTATTTTGTTATAATCAAGAAAACAAGTTTGATTTGAAATATTTGATAAAATACAACTAATCTCGAAGGTTGATTGATAAATCGATAATTTGAAATAGTAATCTTATAAAACGTGACTTTTGAAAATTTCATTGATAATTCGAAAGAAAATTTCCGAGTTAAAATATTTGAAAAAGTTTGTTATGAAATCCATTTGTTAATCTATTTTGGAAAAACCTTTATTTAAATTTTTAGAAAAATCCCCATTTAAAACAATTCAAGCAATATAGTAAGTACGTCAAAACATAAAGCAAAAATAAAAATATTCCAGAGACCTTATTACAACATAAAAACCCAAAATAGTAAAAGTACTAAAGTGAACGGAAATAGAAATCTAAAGTTCAATAAAACCATTTCAAGTATGGCCTCCACCGAGTCATCCATGGCCCAAGTCCACATCATCGAGCATTACACCGCAAGGGTTAAGGAAACAGGTGAGTTACTAGAACTCAGTGTATAATCCCTTACTGTTATCCATTGGGCCTCGAACCCGTATAGCAACATCTTGGGCCTAAGCCCATTACAAAGTAATAAATAAATTACATGAATGCAACCCATCCCATCCACCCAATCTCTCCCCCGACCACCTAATCTCTCCCGTGGGATCAAGTCAACCCCACCCCGCCATTCTCTCCAATTTGCGGTCAAAGCGCCATTTATAATATTTTTGTGGTTGAACCACCAGAGTCATAATCAACCACTTTAATAAACAAATTGTGGCAATGCCACCAGACTACACTTCTCTTCATTCAATTTTCCCATCCCATGCAATATGTAGAGATGCAACATACATAATAACAATCATTAATCTATTGAATACTTTTAATAAATCGCCCCTTTAAAGCAATATAATAATTCGGCCACTAAGGCATTTTAACAAATCGGCCCATAGGGGTATTTCGATAATTCGGCCTATAGGGGCATTTCGGTAATTCGGGCCATAGGGGCATTTCGGTAATTTGTACAAATTAACATCGATTTTGATAAATCTATAGAAATAATGAAATTTAAGGAATTTCTCGATTTATGCCATATTACGATTTTTAGCCTTATAATAATAACAATCAACTATCAAACTTGTTACCGAATCATAATCTCATTTAATTGCGGTGTGAGATTACACACCGACACGGTAAGTATCAAACTCTCTTGATCGTCGGCACCTATGACAACATAATACTCGATTAATCTAATGAACGATATTTTTATTAATCTAAATCTAAACCAAGCGATCTATTGAAACGCTTACCCTCGATATCGTGAACGACCACGATTTGTCTATTCTCACCAGATGATGGTCCACAACCCAGTGGGAACTCTCGAACCGCTGAAACCGCTCTACGCTTAAACTTAGGAGCAAGAATAGCAAATCCACTCCTTTTGTGATCTCCAATTGCTTTGCCTTTCGAATCAGTACCACTTGCCTCCATTAGAAAAATCTTAATCAAAACGATATTACGATGATATAAAACGATTATCTAAGGAAATAGGTTTGGCTTACCACTATTTTCGTATGATCAACAAGTGTATAGGAATGATCGATATAGTCCCTAAAATAAACGATTAGTCAAATTCGTCATTCCATTTAGCAAACTAACCGAGTAACGAGATAGATCAAAATGAACTATGATGAATCTCTTACCTTAACGATGGTAAAACTGATTTCCAACGATTGTACTTATGGTTACGGACGAGTCAAAGATAATTGATTCGGCTTTCCCACTATTACACTACAATAAGATAACGATTAAGCTATGAGAGAGTCTGGAAAACACCATTTCCGTTTAGAAATAATATGAAATAACCAAATGATGAAGAACAATCATTCGGCTAGAGAGAAAAGAGAATGAAAAGATTAGAATAAAGCCATTTACCCGATTTAATCAAGGAAGAAAATGTCCAACTTGCAAGATGAAGAAGAGAAGATCAAGATTCAGTTAATGGAGAGAAATGGAGAAAGATTGAAGGAGTAGTGAATAGGAAAAGAAGTGATAACCCAAGAGGAATTAGGGAGTTTCGGCCATCAAAAGAAAATGAGCAAAAGTGATTTGAGGGTCACGGCAAAGCTAGGAAGAAAAAATGACCAAATGGACTAGGAGGTTTCGGCCAAGGCAAGGAGAAAAGAAATTGGAAAAGAGAGTACCAAAATGACTTTAGTGTTTCGGTAAAACAAAGGATCAAAATGAACTATTTTGGCCTAATGTGTTTCGGCAAGAAAGGAAAAAGGTTTAGAAAAGAAACACAAAATGTTCAAACAAAAGAAAAGATACTTCTCATGCACTAAACTAGCAAAAAGCTAAAGGAAAATTTGGCTTTCCCTTCCCCCTCACAAAACCGTGTGACACATTTGCCTAAAGGGTGAATGTTGACCAAAATATTCTTTCCAAAACATCACCCCCATAATAAGCCAACATGTTCCCTTCTCTTGCCTTTTTCTTTTGATTCTTTCCTTCATTTTCCCTTGTTTTCCTCCATACCATATTTCTTTAGCCATCTTTCCATAATTAAAAAGTCTTCCTTACCAAAAATACTACCATGGCCGACACTTTGGGAAGAAGTACAAAAATTTAGTCAAAATAATTTACACTAGGTGGGATTTGAACCTCTTCCCTCCATGTTCTTCATGTGACGCCACGACCTCCTTGCCATATGCTCATTTATGCTAGCAATTACTCTCTTATTTCCTTAAGCCTTGATGTCACTTACCTATCTCTCCTTAAGGTGCTTAAACATAAAAATTTTGCTAAGGCCCAATTCAATCCCGGACCTTCTTAGGACCCCTAAACATACACAATTAATATTTTTAACTAACCTATCGCATGGTATAATGCAACACATAAATTTTGAATTCCAGGATGTTACAATTCCGCCCCCTTAAAGAAATTTCAGCCTCAAAATTTTACCTGATTAAAAGAGATGAGGATATTGCTGCCGAATCGCATCCTCTGGCTCCCATGTAGCTTCCTCTGATCCATGATTACGCCATAATACTTTGACTAACGGAACCGACTTCCTTCTCAACACCTTAATGTCCCGCTCTAAAATCTGTACTAGCTCCTCTTCAAAAGACAAGTCAGGTCTTAACTCAACTTCCTCCACTGATACAACATGAGACGGATCCGAACGATAACGCCTTAACATAGAGACGTGGAATACATTATGTATCTGACTTAACTCCAGAGGTAACTCAAGCTGATAAGCTACTGGCCCAACACGCTTCAGTACTCGGTATGGTCCGATGAACCTAGGGCTCAACTTGCCTTTCCGCCCAAATCTAAAAATCTTCTTCCAAGGTGAAACCTTCAAAAAGACCTGATCACCCACCGCAAATTCTATATCCTTACGCTTCAGATCCGCGTACGATTTTTGCCTGTCTGAAGCTTCTTTTAACTGAGCCCGAATTACCTTAACTTTCTCCTCCGTCTCCGAAATCAACTCAGGACCCAATAGCTGACGCTCACCCAACTCAGTCCATGTAATATCCCGGGTTAGGGGGCTATTTTGTTGTTGCATGATATTGCAGGTGTTGGTGTGCTATGTTGCTATTTCTATGTTTTAGGGGCTTAATTGTAGGCTAGGAGTGTGCCTCGAGTAGGTAGGAAAATTTTAGTTTTTAGGCTTTATAGGAGGGGAGTGATGGAGTGAGGGATATGTATTTTAGTTGGAGTTTTATTGCACAAAAGAGAAGGCGCCAAGGTGGCAAGGCATGCGCTACTTGGGAGCTAGGTGTGGCGTCAATCTGCATGAGGTGGAGGTCTTGAGTTCAAGTCGCATGAGTTCCCATTTTGGCTTTATTTTGGACGGCATGGAGGAAGAGGTAGAAGGCAAGTAGAATTCTTCCTTGGACTTGGTCTCCACATTCAAATGGAAGGTGGAGAGCAAATAGTGGAGGGAGACTTGGTAAACTCATTTGAAATGGATGGCAAGGAGGGATTTGTGGGATTGGACTAGTTCAAACTAGTTTGAACTAGTGGCTTGGAGAGTTTCTAGGAGGTGGCTGAATGTGGGAGTCTTCAAGTGGGGGGTGTGGCCGGTTTTTGAAGGTGTTAAGGACGGTAAATGCCGAAATTCCCTGAGGCATTTTGGAGGTTTCGGTCAGCCTAGTTTTGGTACCAAAAAGCTGAATTCCTCTTTGATGTTTTCTTGAAACCGAAAATCCCCAATAGCATATACTTCTAGCCGATTTTGTGTGTTGTTCTTTTTTATTTCTTTGATTGCCGAAACTAGTTACCTTTCCTTCTCATATCTCCATTTCTTTTCTCTTAAACCATTTGTGCCGAATCTCTCATTTGCTTCTTAACCGAATTTATTCTTTCTCCCTTTGGTATTTTCTTTGCTTCTACTCCCAAAGCTCTAGCCGATTTCTCCAATTGTTATCTCCCCATTTCTTTGTGCCGAAACCTTGCTTCACTCCTTATCTTCTTTTTTCTTTCCATCCAAACCGAATGTGGGTATGCTAAGCATCTAAAGCCGAATCCTCTTTCTTGTGACTAAGGTGTTGGCAGAATCTTCTTTTCCCTTTTAGTTTTGTCCTTGGCCGATTGTTAGGAGGGGTGTAGATTGCTTTTGGGGCTTTGTTTCAAATCGTTGGAGAAGGTAAAAGGTAAGGCCGAATGCCCTATGGACTATCCTCTGTTCTCTGTCGACATCACAAGGGTAAGAGTGGATTTTTGGCATTTGTTTGGAAGGATATTAATCTCTTATTTGGTAATTATTTCGTTATAGGGTCTCCGGATTTTGGTGGCGATCAAGTGAAGCAATTATCTTTGGGTAAGCAATTGGTAGGTGGTGGTAAGAGGTTGGATGTTGGTTTATATTTTAGTTTCGGGTTGTGAGACTAATTGTTTATGTTTAGGGGAGGGCCGATTGTCAGAGGAACCACTGCTTGGTTCAGGTTTGGTAGGAAACCAAATCATCTTCAAGGTAAGGGATTGATATTAACCCCTTTGGGTTTGATAGTAACCTCTTTGGTTAATTGATGTTGGCCGAATGGTATAGATGCCTAACTCCTATTTGACCGATTGTAGGAGCAAGTAATCAAGGAGCCTAGACCGTTTCTTTTGGTAGTGGAGATTGTGCTTTAACAGGTGTGTAAACTAACACACTTCTGTTTAGTAATATGATTGATAACCTGTGTTGTAATTAGTGAAACAGTGATGATTGATATGATACCCTATTGGGTATGATCTTGGACTCGGGTAAGTCAGTATTATTATGAGCTTACTGATGATCTATATAGTATCTTGATTATGGATGTATGTGATATGGGATATGATGTTAAACATATTAGCATGATATGCATGGCTTGTATGATATGCATGATCACATGAGTATGGTATGTTGATGGGTGATATGAGTGGAGGGAGAATGATGATATCCGTGTCTTTGGGACACTGTGTCTTTGGGACACCAGAGGTTTGGCACCTCCAGTGGTTTGGCACCACAGTTGATTTTGTGACTTCGGTCACCAGTGATTTGGTATCACATTTGTGTCTTTGGGACACTGGAGGTTTGGCACCTCATTGCGACTCGTCCTCGTGGTTAACACCACCGTGGGTTGGCCCCACTTTGAGATATGGGATCGTCGCTAGTGATTTGGTATCACACGATGGGTTGGCCCCATCATCGGATTTGTGATCGCGGTCACGGTGATTTGGTATCACATTTGTGTCTTTGGGACACCGGAGGTTTGGCACCTCATTGCGACTCGTCCTCGTGGTTAACACCACCGTGGGTTGGCCCCACTTTGAGATATGGGATCGTCTCGCTAGTGATTTGGTATCACACGATGGGTTGGCCCCATCATTGGATTATTCGTGACTTTGGGTCACCGGTGGTTTGGCACCACACTTATGGATATCGTGACTTTGGGTCACTGTGGTTTGGCACCACCCGGTGGTTTGGTACCACACGGGGTAGAAAAGGCGATATGGATGGTTAGGATCGGGTTGCATTAATCACGCTGCTATGTATGATGTGTGTTAGCATGTTGTTTCATCGGGAGCGGGATTTATGCACTGAGTCATTCGACTCACCCTCTCCTTTGACATTTCAGGTGACACTTAGACGCGGACATGGAGCCGGATGGACTCGGGGTGCTTATGCCATGCTTTAATAAAGATTTGCTCAGACTTTACAAAATTTGGTACTTGGGTTTATCTATTACTATTTGGTTTTATTTGGGGTTGTAAATGGCCTTTAAATTTGGTTTTACTATGTTTATGCTTAAAGTAGCTTTCTAATATGCCTTAACAAATTAATTGAGTTAAAATTTGCTAAAAACTTGGAAGGTCAACGATTTCAAAACTATAACGCAATGTGTTTTAAACTTTACCATCGGGTATCACTCTAAAACATTAAAATACGACAAAGCAATCATGCCAAGATTTCGAAAAGTATAAAATATGACAAGGAGTTTCTCATCGAATCTTTAACCAGAAACCTAACCCTTCAAATGCGATTTTCCCCGTAACATGCCAGATTCGGTCGTGGTGTATTGACCGGGTTTGGGGTGTTACAATTGTGGTATCAGAGCCAGGTTCAAAAGCTCGGCTGTGGGCCCAAGGCCCAAGACGTTTTAAAAGTTTGTTTGATAGTCTTTGTTTTTAAATATATGGTTTGTAAGGCATGGCACCGAGTCTCTGGCACCAGTTCGTCCAGGTAAGTACCCCTTACGATTGCTTGTGATTTGTTGGATGTGAGGTGATTTGATGATTAGCAATAGTACATTACTTTAGAGATTGAAACTGATAGGATTACGTGAACTTCGCGAGAACAAATCTCCATAAATATTCATAAGATTTGCTTTAAAAAAGTGGAATAAATATCGATGCATAAAACTCTTTAATCAGATACGTAGAGAATTTAGTCATGAGCGCTAGAGGTGGATGTGGTCGTGGACGAGGTCGTGGTAGGATGACGGTTTCTAAACCCGTAGGATCTCGTCAGGGGTCAGAAAATGAGATACCGGTTCCGCCACCAGGTGGAGGTGGTGAGTTCCAAGATCGATCGAGATGACGCATGTCACGAGCGACGCCGCGAGTGTTGGAAAGGGTAGCTGGTGTAGGTGGTGGTGCGGGAGTTAGGAAATTGTTCTCGAGCGACTCCGCAAACGGGCCGAATTCTTTCGAGGTGTTTCGGTGTTGCTCCAAAGATCTGCTGAGTATTGGATGGAGGCAACGGAGCGGATCATGGATGACCTGGACTTGATCGCCAAGAGAAAGTCGAAGGGCATAGTATCGCTTCTCCCGGATGAGTCATATCGGTGGTGGCTCACGGTTCGGGACGATGTGGCAAAGCAGAGGATCTCGACATGGGATTATTTCAGGTCGCGTATCAAAAGAAGTACATTGGGGCTAGTTATATTGACTCCCAACAAAGGCATTTCGAGGCTTGTCCAAGGGAGTAAGTCCTGTTTCGAGTATGAGGTGAGTTCTTGAAGCCGAGCCGGTATGCTAGGGGTATTGTGGCTACACGAACACGAGAGGTGTGTTCGTTTCGAGGATGGTCCGAGAGACGAGTTGAGGTGCTGATTGCTCCCAGCCAGGAGCGTGAGTTTCTTTGTCTGGTTGAGAAGGCTAAGGTAGCCGAGGGTGTTAAGGAGTCCGTGAGGCAGGGTATGGACAAGAACAGGCATAAGAGGAGCTTTGGGTCTTCCGGATCGTCGGGTAATCCTCGAGAAAGGGCTAGACAGAGTGGGCCGAATCGGCCCTGGTAGGGTTGTTGCCGCGAGTCGAGGACCGCCGTGGTGTAACCATTGTGGGAGATATCATTGGGGAGGCTGCTGGACCGGTGGAAAAGGTTGTTTTGAGTCCGGTTCTCTCGGATCATCGCGCGAGGGAGGGCCCGCGTAAGTTGGCCAGATTGATTTGAGATTCAGGCCGTACCAGTTCAGAGTAGTGGACCGCCACCGCAGAGGGGCCGTGGTAATGGCAGAGGTGGTAATGGTTCGCGCGGGGCCGTGGAGCACCGGGCGAGAGGTGCGGGTAGTTCGACGCCAGCATACTGGTTAGTGTGTATGCAGCAAGGCGCCGAGAGGAGGGCGACGCGACCGGACGTCATAACCGCGATGCGTTCTTGATCTTTGGTTCTCCTTTTCTTTGCTTTGATTGATGTGGGTTCGACGCATTCTTACATGGCCGTGAGTATAGTAGAGACCATGGACTTAGACTCGAGATATCTTCTAGGCAGATGACTGTAATTAGCCCTTTAGGTCACTCTGTGGTAGTAGATAAGCTGTTTAGAGACGTACCCCTAGAACTCCAAGGGGTAGTGTTTGCTGCTGATCTGATGGAACTGCCGTTTGGGGAGTTCGATTTGATTCTTGGGATGGACTGGTTGGTTAAGTACCAAGCGAAGTTGGATCTGCGCGCTAGCGCGCATGGTTCTAAGGACGATCGAGGGTGATGAAGTGGCTATGATAGGTAATAGGAGAGATTACTTATCAAATGTGGTATCTGCACTGAAGGCAGAGAAGATGGTCAGGAAGGGCTGTGAGGCGTATGTGGTTCATGTGTATGCCTTGGAGGCTAAGGAGTCTACTATAGAGAAGGTCCGTACTGTTAAGGAATTTGCTGATGTGTTTCCCGAGGAGCTTAGGGTTTACCTTGGATCGTGAGGTAGAGTTCGGGATAGATCTGTTGCCTTAATCGCGCCGGTGTCTATTGCTCCGTATAGGATGGCGCCAAAGGAATTGGTGAAGCTTAAGGCTCAGATTCAGGAGTCATTGGATCGAGGTTTTATCAGGCCAAGTGTTTCGCCGTGGGGTGCGCCGGTACTCTTTGTTAAGAAGAAAGATGGTACGATGCGGATGTGCATAGACTCACCGCCGATTGAATAAGCCGACGATTAAAAACAAGTATCCGTTGCCGCGATAGATGACTTGTTTGATCACCGAGGGTGCTGCGGTATTCTCGAAGATCGACTTGAGGTCTGGGTATCACCAGTTGAAGGTTAAGGAGGCTGATATCCATAAGACAGCGTTTCGGACTCGGTATGGGCACTACGAATTTACGGTAATGCCGTTCGGGTTGACTAACGCACCGCGGCATTTATGGATATGATGAATAGAGTGTTCGGCCGAAGATTCTGGATCATTCGTCGTGGTTTTCATAGACGACATCTTGGTGTATTCAAGAACAGAGGAAGAGCATGGTGCGCATTTGAGAGTTGTCTTTGCAGATTTTGAGGGAAAATCGGCTCTATGCTAAGTTCGATAAGTGCGAGAGTTCGCCAGAGAAGTGACTTTCTTGGGTCATGTAGTGTGGTGAGGGGATTGAGTAGATCCTCGTAAGATTGAGGCGATTTTGGATTGGAAGCCGCCTAGGTCGGTGGTGAGATTCGGAGTTTTCTCAGGTTTGGCCGGATACTACGAGAAGGTTTGTTGAGGGTTTCTCGTTGATAGCAGCGCCAATGACCAAGTTGTTAAGGAAAGAGGTTCCGTTTGTTTGGACTGAGAAACAGCAGGAGAGTTTCGACAAGCTTAAGAAGATTCTAACAGAAGCTCCGGTTTTAATTCAACCTGAGGCTGGTAAGGAATTCACGGTCTACTGCGATGCATCACATACGGGGTTGGGTTGTGTGCTGATGCAGGAAGGTAAAGTTGTGGCTTACGCATCTCGGCAGCTGAGGCCACATGAGGTCAACTATCCGACGCACGATCTGGAGTTAGCGGCTGTAGTCTTCGCCTTAAAGATTTGGAGGCACTACTTGTACGGAGAGAGATCGATAGTCTATACGGATCACAAGAGTCTGAAGTACCTCTTGACTCAGAAGGATTTGAATTTGAGGCAGCGCAGATGGGTTGAGTTGCTTAAAGATTACGACTGTTCGATTGAATATCATCCGGGCAAGGCTAACGTGGTGGCAGACGCGTTGAGCCGTAAGGTTGTTTCGGACTTAAGAGCATTGTTTGCCCATTTGAGCTTGTATGACGACGGGAGTATTCTGGCAGAGTTGCAGGTTAAGCCTACTTGGGTTGAGCAGATCAGAGAGAAACAGTTAGAGGATGAGATTACGAGTGCGCGAAGGTTGCAAGTGCGAGGATGGTGGTTTGGAGGGTTCTGACTTGTCTAGTGATGAGGTTCTGTGTTTCCAAGGTAAGGCTTGTATGCCTAAAGATATTGAGCTGAGGCAGAAGATTCTTCAGGATGCACATAGCAGTCCTTATGCTATGCATCCTGGTGGTTGCAAGATGTATAGGGATCTTAGAGAGCAGTTTTGGTGGCGGGCTTGAAGAAAGAGGTGACAGAGTTTGTTGGGAAGTGTCGACATGTCAACAGTCAAGGCTGAACATCGATTTGTCGTCGTGGTTGCTTCACTGTGAAGATTCCTCGATGGAAGTGGGAAAGGATAACCATGGATTTCGTCGGTGGGTTACCGCTACGCCAAGCAAGAAGGATTCGATTTGGGTAATTGTGGATCGATCGACTAAATCGGCTCATTTCATTCGGTGAGGTTGACTATTCACTTGAGAAGTTGGCGGAAAATTTGTATGTTTTGAGAGATAGTGAGGTTGCACGGTGTGCCGGTGATCGATCATCTCGGATAGGGATCCCAGATTTACGTCAAGGTTCGGAAAGCGTTGCATCGGGCTCCGGGTACGCGGTTGGATTTCAAGACGCGACTTTTCAAATCGATCGCGGGCGATAAAGAGTTATTCAGATCTTAGAGGATATCTTTGAGAGGTTGTGTCCTGGATTTTAGAGGTAGTTGGGAAGAGTTTCTACCATTAGTGAGTTTGCCTACAACAACGATTACCAAGCGAGCATCAAGATGGCACCATATGAGGCGTTGTATGGTAGGAAGTGTCGATCACCTACGTGTTGGGCGGAGTTAGGTGAGCGCCAGTTGTTAGGACCCGAGTTGGTTCTTTGAGACCGAAGACAAGGTTAAGTTGATTGAGGCTCGATTGAAGGAAGCTTCGGACGGCGCAGAAGTCATATGCTGATCTTAAGCGGAGAGACATAGAGTTTTCTGTGGGGGATCAAGTGTTTCTGAAGGTCTCGCCATGGAAGAAGGTTTTGAGGTTCGGAAAGAAAGGCAAGTTAAGTCCGAGGTTTATTGGGCCGTATAAGGTTTTGAGGCGAGTGGGACCGATGGCGTATCGGTGGAGTTGCCAGCAGAGCTTAGTCGATTCACGACGTATTTCACGTTTCGATGCTTCGACGTTATCGTTCGGATCCGTCGCATGTGGTAGCAGTGGAAGAGATCGAGGTAAATCCAGATTTGACTTTGGAAGAAGAACCTGTGCAGATTCTAGATCGGGATGTGAAGGTTCTGCGTAAGAAGTCTGTGCCTTTGGTTAAGGTTCTTTGGCGGAATCATGGCGTGGAAGAAGCCACGTGGGAACCCGAGGATATGATGAAACAAAGAGATACCGCAACTCTTTTGATCGAGGGTAATTTCGAGGCCGAAATTATTTTAAGGGGTAGAACTGTAATATCCGGGTTCGGGGGCTATTTTGTTGTTGCATGATATTGCAGGTGTTGGTGTGCTATGTTGCTATTTCTATGTTTTAGGGGCTTAATTGTAGGCTAGGAGTGTGCCTGAGTAGGTAGGAAAATTTTAGTTTTTAGGCTTTATAGGAGGAGTGATGGAGTGAGGGATATGTATTTTAGTTGGAGTTTTATTGCACAAGAGAAGGTGGCAAGGTGGCAAGGCATGCGCTACTTGGGAGCTAGGTGTGGCGTCAACTGCATGAGGTGGAGGTCTTGAGTTCAAGTCGCAGAGTTCCCCATTTTGGCTTCATTTTGGACGGCATGAAGGAAGAGGTAGAAGGCAAGTAGAATTCTTCCTTGGACTTGGTCTCCACATTCAAATGGAAGGTGGAGAGCAAATAGTGGAGGGAGACTTGGTAAACTCATTTGAAATGGATGGCAAGGAGGGATTTGTGGGATTTGACTAGTTCAAACTAGTTTGAACTAGTGGCTTGGAGAGTTTCTAGGAGGTGGCCGAATGTGGGAGTCTTCAAGTGGGGGGTGTGGTCGGTTTTTGAAGGTGTTAAGGACGGTAAATGCCGAAATTCCCTGAGGCATTTTGGAGGTTTCGGTCAGCCTAGTTTTGGTACCAAAAAGCCGAATTCCTCTTTGATGTTTCCTTGAAACCGAAAATCCCCAATAGCATATACTTCTAGCCGATTTTGTGTGTTGTTCTTTTTATTTCTTTGGTTGCCGAAACTAGTTACCTTTCCTTCTCATATCTCCATTTCTTTTCTCTTAAACCATTTGTGCCGAATCTCTCATTTGCTTCTTAACCGAATTTATTCTTTCTCCCTTTGGCATTTTCTTTGCTTCTACTCCCAAAGCTCTAGCCGATTTCTCAATTGTTATCTCCCCATTTCTTTGTGCCAAACCTTGCTTCACTCCTTATCTTCTTTTTCTTTCCATCCAAACCGAATGTGGGTATGCTAAGCATCTAAAGCGAATCCTCTTTCTTGTGACTAAGGTGTTGGCGAATCTTCTTTTCCTTTTAGTTTTGTCCTTGGCCGATTGTTAGGAGGGGTGTAGATTGCTTTTGGGGCTTTGTTTCCAATCGTTGGAGAAGGTAAAAGGTAAGGCCGAATGCCCTATGGACTATCCTCTGTTCTCTGTCGACATCTACAAGGGTAAGAGTGGATTTTTGGCATTTGTTTGGAAGGATATTAATCTCTTATTTGGTAATTATTTTGTTATAGGGTCTCCAGATTTTGGTGGCGATCAAGTGAAGCAATTATCTTTGGGTAAGCAATTGGTAGGTGGTGGTAAGAGGTTGGATGTTGGTTTATATTTTAGTTTCGGGTTGTGAGACTAATTGTTTATGTTTAGGGGAGGGCCGATTGTCAGAGGAACCACTGCTTGGTTCAGGTTTGGTAGGAAACTAAATCATCTTCAAGGTAAGGGATTGATATTAACCCCTTTGGGTTTGATAGTAACCTCTTTGGTTAATTGATGTTGGCCGAATGGTATAGATGCCTAAATCCTATTTGACCGATTGTAGGAGCAAGTAATCAAGGAGCCTAGACCGTTTTCTTTTGGTAGTGGAGATTGTGCTTTAACTTGGTGTGTAAACTAACACATACTGTTTAGTAATATGATTGATAACTTTGTGTTGTAATTAGCGAAAGCGGTGATGATTGATATGATACCCTATTGGGTATGATCTTGGACTCGGGTAAGTCAAGTATTATTATGAGCTTCTTGATGATCTATATAGTATCTTGATTATGGATGTATGTGATATGGGATATGATGTTAAACATATTAGCATGATATGCATGGCTTGTATGATATGCATGATCACATGAGTATGGTATGTTGATGGGTGATATGAGTGGAGGGAGAATGATGATATCCGTGTCTTTGGGACACTTTGTGTCTTTGGGACACCGGAGGTTTGGCACCTCCGGTGGTTTGGCACCACAGTTGATTTTGTGACTTCGGTCACCAGTGATTTGGTATCACATTTGTGTCTTTGGGACACGGAGGTTTGGCACCTCATTGCGACTCGTCCCCTGTGGTTAACACCACCGTGGGTTGGCCCCACTTTGAGATATGGGATAAATCTCGCTAGTGATTTGGTATCACACGATGGGTTGGCCCCATCATCGGATTTGTGGATGCGGTCACCGGTGATTTGGTATCACATTTGTGTCTTTGGGACACCGGAGGTTTGGCACCTCATTGCGACTCGTCCCCGTGGTTAACACCACCGTGGGTTGGCCCCACTTTGAGATATGGGATCGCTGCGCTAGTGATTTGGTATCACACGATGGGTTGGCCCCATCATTGGATTATTCGTGACTTTGGGTCACGGTGGTTTGGCACCACACTTATGGATATCGTGACTTTGGGTCACCGGTGGTTTGGCACCACCGGTGGTTTGGTACCACACGGGGGTAGAAAAGGCGATATGGATGGTTAGGATCGGGTTGCATTAATCACGCTGCTATGTATGTATGATGTGTTAGCATGTTGTTTCATCGGGAGCGGGATTTATGCACTGAGTCATTCGACTCACCCTCTCCTTTGACATTTCAGGTGACACTTAGACGCGGACATGGAGCCGGGATGGACTCGGGGTGCTCATGCCATGCTTTAATAAAGATTTGCTCAGACTTTACAAAATTTGGTACTTGGGTTTATCTATTACTATTTGGTTTTATTTGGGGTTGTAAATGGCCTTTAAATTTGGTTTTACTATGTTTATGCTTAAAGTAGCTTTCTAATATGCCTTAACAAATTAATTGAGTTAAAATTTGCTAAAAACTTGGAAGGTCAACGATTTCAAAACTATAACGCAATGTGTTTTAAACTTTACCATCGGGTATCACTCTAAAACATTAAAATACGACAAAGCAATCATGCCAAGATTTCGAAAAGTATAAAATATGACAAGGAGTTTCTCATCGAATCTTTAACCAGAAACCTAACCCTTCAAATGCGATTTTCCCCGTAACATGCCAGATTCGGTCGTGGTGTATTGACCGGGTTTGGGGTGTTACAGTCCAGCAAGTAGGTGTGCGAAACCTACGACCATACAACGCCTCATAGGGTGCCATCTGGATACTGGATTGATAGCTGTTGTTGTATACAAACTCCGCCAAAGGTAGAAAATCTTCCCAACTACCCCTGAAGTCGATCACACAGCCCCTTAACATGTCTTCTAGAATCTGGATTACTCTCTCCGGCTGACCATCTATCTGCGGATGAAATGCCATGCTGAAATTTAACCTTGTACCCAAAGCTTCATGTAAAGCCTTCCAAAATCGTGATGTAAACCTAGGGTCCCTGTCCGATATAATAGACACTAGTACCCCATGTAACCTCACGATCTCTGCTATATACAACTTGGCCAACTTCTGCAATGAATAATCCGTACGAACAGGTAGGAAATGAGCAGTCTTTGTTAACCGATCCACTATCACCCATACTGAATCTTTCTTAGTAGGCGTTAAAGGTAACCCACTAACAAAGTCCATCGTTATCCTTTCCCATTTCCATAATGGAATTTTCACCGGTTGTAGCAACCCTGACGGCAATTGATGTTCCACCTTCAACTACTGACATGTCAAGCACTTGCTTACGAAGTCAGTAACCTCCCGTTTCAACCCTGGCTACCAATACTGTTCACGGAGATCTCGGTACATCTTATTTCCCCCTGGGTGTATAGCATATGGACTACTATGCGCCTCACGCAGAATCATTTATCTCAATTCCGAATCTTTGGGCATACAAATTCTTCCGCGAAAACACAATACTCCGTCATTATTCAATCCAAAATCCCCTATCTCACCACTTTTCACTTATTTGAAGTAAAGGAACCCAACCTTTCATCTAATAAGCGCTTTTCCTTAATCGACTTACCCATGCAGGCTTCACACGAAGTTGACTAGCGAGCTACCATCTTCATAAAGGCTGAGATGAGCGAACATTGCTCTCAAGTCCAATATCACCTTACGACTCAACGCATCTGCCACTACGTTAACCTTTCCAGGATGATATTCGATTGAGAAGTCATAATCTTTCAATAGTTCTATCCACCTCTATTGTCTTAAGTTCAACTCCTTCTGGGTAAGGAGGTACTTCAGACTCTTATGATCCGTATAGATAATCGACTTCTCACTATACAGATAGTGTCTCCAAATCTTTAGAGCAAACACCACTGCAGCTAACTCCAAATCATGCGTGGGATAGTTCACCTCATGCTGCCTTAATTGACAAGATGCATAAGCCACCACTTTTCCCCCTTGCATTAACACACATCCCAAGCCCGTGTGTGACGCATCATAATAAACAATAAACTCCTTACCAGCCTCAGGTTGAATCAATACTGGTGCTTCCGTCAAAATCTTCTTCAATTTCTCAAAGCTCTCTTGCTGCTTATCAGACCATACAAACGATACTCCTTTTCGCAACAACTTAGTTAAGGGTGCAGCAATCAACGAAAATCCCTCAACGAATCACCTGTAATATCCAGCCAACTCTAGAAAACTCTAAATTTCGGCCACTGTCTTCGGTGGCTTCCAATCCAATACGGCCTCGACTTTCCAGGGATCAACTCTAATTCCTTCGGCAGACACAACATGCCCCAAAAAGGTCACTTCCCTCAGCCAAAATTCACACTTACTGAATTTGGCATACGATTGTTCTCTCCTTAATATCTCGTAATACTACATGAGATGCGAATCATGCTCTTCTTCATTCTTCGAGTATAGCAAGATATCATCTATGAACACCACTATAAACCGGTCTAAATAGGGTTGGAAGACTCGGTTCATCATGTCCATAAATGCAGCTGGTGCATTAGTCAACCCAAACGGCATCACCAAGAACTCGTAATGCCCATAACGAGTTCGAAACGCAGTCTCATGAATATCTGCCTCCTTGACCTTAAGCTGGTGATAACCCGATCTCAAGTCTATCTTCGAGAAAACTGAAGCTCCTCCCAACTGATCGAACAGATCACTGATCCTCGATAACGGATACTTGTTCTTGATCGTCAACTTATTCAGCTGTCTGTAATCGATGCACATACGCATCGATCCGTCCTTTTTCTTAAAGAACAAGACCGGCGCTCCCCACGGTGACACACTCGGTCGAATAAATTTGCGATCCAACAACTCCTGAATTTGAGCTTTAAGCTCCGCTAGCTCCTTCGGCGCCATTCTATAAGGAGCAATGGACACCAGAGCCGTTCCTGGCAACAGCTCAATTCCAAACTCTACCTCCCGATCCGGAAGCAATCCTGGAAGTTCCTCAGGAAAGACGTTCGAAAACTCTTTCACCATTCTAACTCTTTCAACCGACAACTCTTTGGCATCCAAAGCACTGATGAAAGCTAAGAACGCTCCACACCCCTTTTGCACCAACTTTTCTGCCTTTAAAGCAGATACCACATTAGACAGATAGTTTCTTCTTTCACCCATCATCATCACTTCCTTATCCTTCGAAGTTTTTAGTACCATCTGTTTTGCAGCACAATCTAAGTTCGCACGGTGTTTAACCAGCCAGTCCATGCCTAAAATAAGATCGAACTCGCCAAATGGCAGTTCCATCAGATCTGCCAGAAATACTTCCCCCTGAATTTCTAAGGGTACATCCCTAAATAATTTATTTACTACCACCGACTATCCTAGAGGACTAATCACAGTTGTTTCTCTAGCAGTAATCTCAGATCTAATGTTTAAGGTTCTAGACACAGCGCAAGCAACATACGAATGGGTGGATCCAATATCTATCAAAGTAGTAACAGGTGCATTAGCTATGAAAAACGTACTGATTATGACGTCAGGTGCATCGCCATCCTCTCGATGTCTGACCGCGTAGACCAGACCTGGTTGTCTCGCCTCCGGGTTACCCCTATTACCGGTACCTCTACCCGGTGCACCCTGACCTCGTCCTACACCATTACCACCTCGACCTAACCCAAGGCCTCTCGGCGGCTGCTGAACGCCTCCAGCTGGCAATGCAAATCTATTACAAACTCCCTGAGTTTGAGCAGGCTCTCGAGGGCAATCCCTAAACCGGTGGTCCTTAGATCCACATCTGAAATAGCCACCAGTTCTCTTCCAGTATTCACCCGAGTGAAGTCTCCCACAATCCGCACAAGGTCATGGCGATTGGTAGCGGTGGAGCACTGCTCAAATCTTGGTCCCTCATTCCTGGGCCTTTTCTGAAAACCTCTAGCAGGACCTGAGTGTCCAGAGTCTCTCTTCTTTCTGCCCCTATCCTTATCTCGATTTTGCCGCTCCGAGTGTTTAACCTCTTAAGCTATCTTGGCTTTCTCCACCAGTGTGGCAAAGTTCCTCTCCTTTTGTGGGGCTATCAGTACCCGTAACTCATCACGCAACCCGTCCTCAAAACGCACACAGCGTTCATAATCAGTCGGCACTATACCCCGAGCGTACTGACTAAGACGCAGAAATTCTGCCTCGTATGCTGCCACAGATTTACCTCCTTGGACTAGATTCAGGAATTCCTTCCTTCGGGCATCCACATAGCTAGCCCCGACATATTTTCCTTGAAACGCGGTCTTAAAGAATTCCCAGGTAATGCGATCGGCCTGAGTGCCTTCCCGAACAGTGAGCCACCACTGGTACGCCTCGTCTCTCAGCAAAGACACTACTCCTTTCAGTTTCTGCTCGGCGGTGTAATCCAGATCGTCCATGATCCGCTCCACAGCCTCAAGTGAGTACTCTGCTACATTAGGGGCTACACCCGAAATACCTCTAAAAACTTTAGCCCCATTCGATCTGAGTCGCTCTGATATTGACCCACGAGCTGCTGATCCAGTTCTTGCCCCAGAAACCCTTTCTAGAACTCGCAACATTGCTTGGGATAGAGCGTCGTCCTCTCTCATTCGATCATGTGACCCAGCTTCAGTCACTGGTGATGCAGGGGCGTCTATTTCCGGCATATGTCCCGATGCCTCAGATACAACTCTAGCACCTCGGCCTCTACCACGGCCGCGTCTACCGCGTCCACATCCTCTAGCGTTCATATTTGCTAGCTCGATTTAATCTGATTACAAGTCTTATGAATCAGTATACTATTACATTTTTATTAAGCAATGTTTTATGGAGTATAAGAGAAGAAGTTATTTTCGCAAACGTATCCTAAAGTCTCAATCTCTATAGTTTCAGCTCCTAAAGCTAAAAGTTCTAGAGTATTTCTATTTTGTGGAGTTTTCTTACCACAGTCATAACACAATAATCATAATCATAAAATGATAACATATACTTACTTGACTTGGTGCCGGATACTCGGGGTGCCATACTTCCTTTAAAATAACATTTCTAATTTAAAATTCAAACAGATTTGGAAAACGCTTTTGAACCTAAACCACAGCCGAGTTTTGCAACCAGGCTCTGATACCATAAAATGTAAAACCAATAACCTGACCCATGCGTTAGGACTGGATCTGACATGTCACGTGCAAAATCCTTTTGATTCGCACTAAAATAGGTTTTATTTTGTTATAATCAAGAAAACAAGTTTGATTTGAAATATTTGATAAAATACAACTAATCTTAAAGGTTGATTGATAAATCGACAATTTGAACTAGTAATCTTATAAAATCGTGAATTTTGAAAATTTCATTGATAATTCGAAAGAAAATTTTTGAGTTAAAATATTTGAAAAAGTTTGTTATGAAATCCATTTGTTAATCTATTTTAGAAAAAACCTTTATTTATTTTTTTAGAAAAATCCCCATTTAAAACAATTCAAGCAATATAGTAAGTACGTTAAAACATAAAGCAAAAATAAAAAAAAATATTCCAGAGGCCTTATTAAAACATAAAAACCCAAAATAGTAAAAGTACTAAAGTGAACGGAAATAGAAATCTAAAGTTCAATAAAAACCATTTCTGAAGTATGGCCTCCACCGAGTCATCCATGGCCCAAGTCCACATCACTGAGCATTACCCGCAAGGGTTAAGGAAACGGGGTGAGTTACTAGAACTTAGTGTATAATCCCTTACAGTTATCCACTTTGGCCTGAAACCAGTATAGCAACATCTTGGGCCTAAGCCCATTACAAAGTAATAAATAAATTACATGAATGCAACCCATCCCATCTAGCCAATCTCTCCCCCGACCAGCCAATCTCTCCCCCGACCAGCCATTCTCTCCAATTTGCAGTCAAACTGCCATTTATAATATTTTTGTGGTTGAACCACCAGAGTCATAATCAACCACTTTAATAAACAAATTGTGGCAATGCCACCAGGCTACACTTCTCTTCATTCAATTTTCCCATCCCATGCAATATGTAGAGATGCAACATACATAATAATAATCATTAATCTATTGTATACTTTTAATGAATCGCCCCTTTAAAGCAATATAATAATTCGACCACTAAGGCATTTTAACAAATCGGCCCATAGGGGCATTTCGGTAATTCGGCCCATAGGGGCATTTCGATAATTCGGCCCATAGGGGCATTTCGGTAATTCGTACAAATTAACACCGATTTTGATAAATCTTTAGAAATAATGAAATTTAAGCAATTTTTCGATTTATGCCATATTACGATTTTTAGCCTTATAATAATAACAACCAACAATCAAACTTGTTACCGAATCATAATCTACGGAATTGCGGTGTGAGATTACACACTTGATTACGGTAAGTATCAAACTCTCTTGATCGTTGGCACCTATGACAACATAATACTCGATTAATCTAATGAACGAGATTTTTATTAATCTAAATCTAAACCAAGCGATCTATTGAAACGCTTACCCTCGATATCGTGAACGAGCACGATTTTTCTATTCTCACCTGATGATGGTCCACAACCCGGTGGGAAATCTCGAACCGCCGAAACCACTCTACGCTTAAACTTAGGAGTAGGAATAGCAAATCCACTCCTTTTGTGATCTCCAATTGCTTTCCCTTTCGAATCAGTACCACTTGCCTCCATTGGAAAAATCTTAATCAAAACGATATTACGATGATATAAAACGATTATCTAAGATAATAGGTTCGGCTTACCACTATTTCTGTATGATCAACAAGTGTATAGGAATGATCGTTATAGTTCCTAAAATAAACGATTAGTCAAATCCATCATTCCGTTTAGCAAACTAATCGAGTAACGAGATAGATCAAAGTGAACTATGACGAATCTCTTACCTTAACGATGGTAAAACCAATTCCCAATGATTGTACTTATGGTTACGGATGAGTCAAAGATAATTGATTCGGCTTTCCCACTATTACACTACAATAAGATAACGATTAAGATATGAGGGAGTATGGAAAACACCATTTCGGTTTAGAAATAATATGAAATAACCAAATGATGAAGAATAATCATTTGGCTAGAGAGAAAAGAGAATGAAAAGATTAGAATAAAGTCATTTACCCGATTTAATCAAGGAAGAAAATGTCCAACTTGCAAGATGAAGAAGAGAAGATCAAGATTCAGTTAATGGAGAGAAATGGAGAAAGAATGAAGGAGTAGTGAATAGGAAAAGAAGTGATAACCCAAGAGGAATTAGGGAGTTTCGGCCATCAAAAGAAAATGAGAAAAAGTAATATGAGGGTCACGGCAAAGCTAGGAAGAAAAAATGACCAAATGGACTAGGAGGTTTCGGCCAAGGCAAGGAAAAAAGAAATTGGAAAAGAGAGTACCAAAATGACTTTAGTGTTTCGGCAAAATAAAGGATCAAAATGAACTATTTTGGCCTAATGTGTTTCGGCAAGAAAGGAAAAAGGTTTAGAAAAGAAACACAAAATGTTCAAACAAAAGAAAATATACTTCTCATGCACTAAACTAGCAAAAAGCTCAAGGAAAATTCGGCTCTCCCTTCCCCCTCACAAAACCGTGTGACACATTTGCCTAAAGGGTGAATGTTGACCAAAATATTCTTTCCAAAACATCACCCGATAATAAGCCAACATGTTCCCTTCTCTTGCCTTTTTCTTTTGATTCTTTCCTTCATTTTCCCTTGTTTTCCTCCATACCATATTTCTTTAGCCATCTTTCCATAATTAAAAAGTCTCCCTTACCAAAAATACTACCATGGCCGACACTTCGGGAAGAAGCATAAAAATTTAGTCAAAATAATTTGCACTAGGTGGGATTTGAACCTCTTCCCTCCATGCTCTTCATGTGACGCCACGACCTCATTGCCATATGCTCATTTATGCTAGCAATCACTCTCTTATTTCCTTAAGCCTTGATGTCACTTACCTATCTCTCCTTAAGGTGCTTAAACATAAAAAAATTGCTAAGGCCCAATTCAACCCCGAACCTTCTTAGGACCCCTTAACATACACAATTAAAATTTTTAACTAACCTATCGCATGGTATAATGCAACACATAAATTCTGAATTTCAGGATGTTACAAGCATACTTGTTTACGTCCCCCATAAAGCTCATATTACATGCTTACGGCCCATTAGGCCCAAACCTCATTTGCATGGCCTACTAGGCCCAAAACAATTCCAAATCATGTAACATGCGTGACTAACTTAATACGTATGACCAAACCAACCAATTTCATCAAACTTAGCCTCAGGGCCCACTGGGCCCGTTTAGCCATTTTCGGCTTTTCAGTTTTTTGGCAATGCCGATATCGTGTTTGTAGTGTTTGTACACACTTGGTAACCTCGCGTGCTGCAAACCCCTTAGTCACGAACCTAAAATCGACATTACTAGCGATTAACCAAAGCTTTAACACATACTTAGCAAAAGCGAAACCTCACTGCACCCACTACCGCAGTGTGCCTCACGTTCTAGTAGCCCTTCCTTTGCTACTATTGGCGATTATCCTCTAGATCTGCACCCAAACACCTATATCGTCAAAACCAAGTGACCCATATTGATCTTAAATCACCCCTATGAGTCACCTTAGATTCGGCCATCTACTAAACCATGACTAAGTCGAGAACACTTACCACCTTCTTAGCAATCCTTACCTACCATGCTTGCGCTTGTTGAGCCTTACCTTTGTTAATACATGTTAACGACAAGGAGGGGTTAGATAGCCCTTCCGCTTTTAATAAAACACACTAAAAAGTTCAACTAAGAACTTACCGAAATCCTCCTTTGATCCTGCAGCTTAGATAGCTACTGAACAAGATTCGGCTTCCAAATGTGACTAAGAGTAGGTAACAATCGGTTGAGGTGGAGGAACAACAATAAGGGCTTGGCACAAATAGGAATTTCAGCAAGAGAAGATGTTGGCAATTCGGCAATAGAAGGGTTTGGCTAAGAGAGAATTTGGTAAAAAGAAATTCGGCTTTAGGAGATTTCGACTTTCAGAGAAAGAAGAAGAACACAACTCTAATAGGAATTTCGACAAAAAGAATGATGGGTTTTATTTTCAGAAAATGAAAGAATTCGACTGAGGGGGAGAAAAGGAAGAAATAATAGAACCCAAGAAACCTTTCAATAGATTCGGCACCCCCTATATATAGCCACCAGTTGAACACTCCTTTCCCCACAGTCCCATTCGGCACCAACTCCTCCCTCTCCTCATCTCCTGACTTTTCTCCCTGATAACACCTTAATCTTATCTGAAATTTCCTCCATATCCACATACCTGCTTACTTCAAACTCTCCACGCCTAGAGTTCAAAACCAATACAACTCTGGCCGTCCATACTGTAAAATAAACACCCAAAAACACCTTACCACTACTCGAACCTTGGACCTCCTCACCTGACAACACGCCACTTCATAGCTCCAAAGTGACGCAACTTGCCACTGGGCCACAAGCCCCTTTGTGTCCCATTTTCTCTTAATTTGCTTAAGAGGCCTATTAACTGAAGTCACAGTTCCCCTGGGCTAAAACCAAAATTTTACCTATGCCTTTACTTGATCCCAGGACATCTCCAACACCCCTAGACACTCCAAATTCATTACCCTCAAAGCCCACATGGCAATTATCTTTTTCTTGCTCACTTAAAAATTTTCTGAGATCTAAAGCCCAAATCCCAATAGGCCCAATACTTCTAGGCCCAAATTCGGGGCGTTACAATTCTTCCCCCTTAAAGAAATTTTGTGCTCGAAATTTCCAACTAACAGGATGGTCGTGTATCAACTACCCCACCACGCTACCGCTGTGCACTCTGACCCTAATAATTTTAATACATACCCAAAACATCCACCTATCACAAACATTCTCAAACATACGCAGAATAAGTACCAAATTTTGATTCAAATGTTTACAACGCCCTAACACTTCCACGGCCTCAGCTGCGGCCTCTTGCGCCTCTTCTAGCGCTCGTCGTTGCGTATTTCTGAATTTAAAATTTTATGGAATTAGTACATAGTTCCACTTGTTTAGGGCACATGTCTTATGTAAATAAATTTTTTTTAAAGTCATTTCGCTGTCGTATATCCACTACAGGCTTCAGTTTCCTACGGGCTCTAGTCTCTAAAAGCCTATTTTAAAGTAGCCCATATCTAGATATAGTTCAGTAATTTAAACAAATGTAGTATAGAAAACTTACTTGGCTCGACGTTGAGGGCTCGATGAACCACACTTCAAGAATCCTGCAAAAACTTTTTAAAACCCAAAATCTAAGGCCCATTTCACAGCCCGAGCTTTGCAACTAGGCTGATACCACTAAATGTAACACCCCAAACACGGCCTAGAAGTTAGGCCTGAGTCTGAAATGTCACATTAAAGGAACACTCCAAAACGATTTTATAATTTAACAATTTAAGGCCCAAAAGCCCAAAACCCTTGTTACTTGTTAAGTTAAGAGGAAAAGCCCACATTTTAGGAAAATGTTCACATGTTAAGTTATTTCGAAAACCACGTTAACTTTAATAAATTTATGAAATTTATTAAGCGGATAGCTGAAACAATAATAATAATAATAAACCCAAAATCTAAAGTCAATTAGGAATTACATGGCCTTATTACAATCCAATGAAAAAAAAAACAAAGTATTAAAAACAGATTCATTTGAACAAATTAAAACATTTGATTAGCTTGTAGTGTGGCCATCTCCGAGTCCTCTCCCACGTCGAGCCGTCTATTCAGGATTACCTGAAACATTAAATTAAAGGGTGTGAGTTTCAAAACTCAGTGTGTACAACCCTTAGCAATCAAATCACATACAAATATTCACATTGGGCCTAAGCCCTATCAAAATCAGTGGTCTTGGGCCTTAGCCCACAATGACCTCATATCATATCATATCGTATCATATACAAACAAGATAATGCAACACCCATCCCAATAATCCATCCGCTACACACACCATTTCCTTTCCAACCATTACACACCTGTGGGGATTTCTAAATCAACCTACCCATCCTCTAAACACCAAAGGTAGCCCGGTTGCGGTACTACCAAGCTTTGCAGCAAAGCTGCTAATCATATAATGGGCTTAAAGCCTCCGGTGGATCCATGGCCTTACGACTATGCGATCCTCAAATCTTCCTCCGTACCATAATTCCCACCCATATGCATACTAAGCAGAATATCGTATGAATGCATCAAACACACGAGTAACATCCATAAACTCATATTCGTCACATAGGGGTATTTTCATCATTTCACTACCTAGGGGTATTTTCGTAATTCTGCCCTACAGGGGTATTTTGGTAAGTTGGCAAAATATGGGTATCTTGGTAATTTTGCAAGACATGGGTATTTTGGTACTTTTACAAAATAGGGGTATTTTGGTAATTTACAAATTTAGGGGTATTTTAGTAATTTTACACATATAAGGGTATGTTAATAATTTTACAAATATAAAGGTATTTTAGTAATTTTACAAATATAAGGGTATTTGGTCCCTCTCGGGTTTTAATTATGAACTTTGGCCCATCAACAAGTCCTCGCGGCTAAAGTGAACAGACACTACGCACCAGGTAGGATTCCAGAGAAGAGGAGGTGGCCCACTAGGACCGCTTAAGTACCAAGCTCTCACTAGATCTAATCCTAGACATGCATATGTCGGTTACCACACCCTAACCAATCGACTTGTCCATAGACAAGTTTGATTATTAGATTAAGTCTTATGTGATTTAAGAGTTGTTCAAAACTAGGCCTACAGTCCATTAAACCCTAGCATACTTGTCTACGTCCCCCATAAAGCCCATATTACATCCTTACGGCCCATTAGGCCCAAATCTCATTTGTATGGCCTACTAGGCCCAAAAAAATTCCAAATCATGTAACATGCGTGACTAACTTAATACGTATGACCAAACCAACCAATTTCATCAAACTTAGCCTCAGGGCCCACCGGGCCTGTTTAGCCACTTTTGGCTTTTCAGTTTTTTGGCATTGCCGATATCATGTGTGTAGTGTTTGTACACACATGGTAACCTCACGTGCTGCAAACCCCTTAGTCACGAACCTAAAATTGACATTACTAGCGATTAACCAAAGCTTTAACACATACTTATCAAAAACTGAAACCTCACCGTACCCTTACCGTGTGCCTCACGTTCTAATAGCCCTTCCTTTGCTACTATTGGCAATTATCCTTTAGATATTCACCCAAACACCTATATCGTCAAAACCAAGTGACCCATATTGATCATAAATCACCCCTATGAGTCACCTTAGGTTCGGCCATTTACTAAACCATGACTGAGTCGAGAACACTTACCACCTTGTTAGCAATCCTTACCTACCATGCTTGCACTTGTTGAGCCTTACCCTTGTTAATACATGTTAACGACAAGGAGGGGTTAGATAGCCCTTCGGCTTTTAATAAAACACACTAAAAATTTCAACTAAGCACTTATCGAAACCCTCCTTTGATTCTGCGGCTTAGATAGCTACTGAACAAGATTCGGCTTCCAAACGTGACTAAGAGTAGGTAACTATCGGTTGAGGTGGAGGAACAACAATAAGGGTTTGGCACAAATAGGAATTTTGGCAAGAGAAGATGATGGCAATTTGGCAATAGAAGGGTTTGTCTAAGAGAGAATTCGGCAAAAAGAAATTCGGCTTTAGGAGATTTCGGCTTTCAGAGAAAGAAGAAGAACACAACTCTAATAGGAATTTTGACAAAAAGAATGATGGGTTTTATTATCGGCAAATGAAAGAATTCGGATGAGGGGGAGAAAAGGAAGAAATAATTGAACCCAAAGAACCTTTCAATGAATTCGGCACCCCCTTTATATAGCCACCAGCTGAACACTCCTTTCCCCATAGTCCCATTCGGCACCAACTCCTCCCTCTCCTCATCTCTTGACTTTTCTCCCTGATAACACCTTAATCTTATCCGAAATTTCCTCCACATCCACATACCTGCTTACTTCAAACTCTCCACGGCAAGAGTTCAAAACCAATACAACTCTGGCTATAACACCCTAAACCCTGCCTAGACATTATGACCGGATCTAGCATGTCACATAGAAGGGTTGTTTAAAACTGTGCGTTCGTTAAAAAGTTTGTGTTCTTTTTGAAACTTCGAGCTTTTTTGTTTGTGAAACTCGAATTTATTTTTATGGTTTTCTTGTAAAAACGTTCTTATTATTATTATTTTTGAAAACTATGTTTATAGCAGAAATTGAGTTCAGTGAATTGTGAAGATGTGATATTTTGAAAACAGTTGTTGTCGTTTTAAGAAAACTCAGTATTCAAACATTTAACAATCTAGAAGTAACCGAATTGAAAGTTAAAAGAAAAAAATAAAACCAATGGCCTTATTACATAAAATTAAACCCAAATTAAAATAAGCTTAAAATAAAGCAAAAACAAAATTTACTAAAGTTCGTGAGAAGTACTCCGACGTATCACCACCATAGAGTCCTCCGCAACTCCAAATCCTCTAATGCTGGGGATCACCTGCAAGGTTAAAGTAGAGGGGTGAGTTACGAGAATTCTGTGTGTAATCCCTTATTCGGTCATTAATCGGGCACGAGCCCATCTGACAGCATCGGACCGAAGCCCTATTCGATATGTGATCGGGCCTTAGCCCTATAAACATGATAAACCAGATAATATATGCAGCCCAACCTAATAATCCATCCGCTACACACCCCCGTACCAGCCCTACACACCTGTGGGGACCAAGTCAACCCACCCAACCCTACACTCCAATATGCAGACAAGCTGCTAATCACAGAATTTGTGGCGGAGCCACCAGAATAACGGAATATACGTGGCATAGCCACTATACAGAATGTGGTAGAGCCACCAGAATCAGAATGTGGCAGAGCCACCAGAATACACTTCCTCCGATCATCAATATCCCAATCCCATGCAGAATGTCATGTATGCAAAGCATATATCAAAAATGATGTGTGAAATAAATTACCATCATAACCAGTTAAATAGAATACTCACAACATACTAATCAACCCTTAAGGGTATAATAGTAATTTTACCCACCGAGGGTATTTCAGTAATTTACCCACCAAGGGTATTTCAGTAATTTTCCCTCTAGGGGTATTTTGGTAACTTCGCACTCAACGGCCTTTCCGAAGGCCTACTGTCACCTCGAGTGACACAGAACCCTTTTTGTGTCTCTACGAAACTATTGGGCCTAAAATCCATTTTAGGCCCAAATAGGCCCACACGCTCGTGTGGTCCAAAACGCATGGTTTCGGTTTTAGATTTGCAGATTTCGCATTCGGACCTATCATTTGGTAGTTTTCCAACAGTTTTGCCCAAGTGGGCCAGATAGCCCATTGGGCCCATTTGGCCCATTTTGGCTCGATCAGGCTCGTTACAATCTCAGTTTCGTGAGAGTGTTCGTGACACTCTCAATGACTTAACATCACTATTTGTATCTCGATTTACCACTACGAGTGCTCGCACGCTTGAGTGGTCACAGATACCGGTTTTTTGGCTTTTCGGCTTTCGATCGAGTCACAGAACATGGCAAGCATGCATTCAGAGGGTGTGAGATTACACACCTGGTTACGATTTGCGATACTCGGCATTAATTCCAAAATACCAACAATCCAAGAAATCCATTGCAAGGGATAGGTGATTAGTTGGCCCTCTGATTAAGCACGTCGAGGCCCTTACTTACCAACCAACTCTCGGAAACTAGAGATTAGAGGAAGGATGAGAGGGTATACTAACCCTCCAATAGATTCAGCCTTAGATTAGAGATAAGTCGAATGGGAAGAATGGATTCGGCACAAGCAGCAAACCCAAACGAATCAAAATTCGGCTATGGAGTATAAACCGAAATGAAAAACAATTAAAGAACACAAGCTGAAATATTGGTGTAAGTAGAATTCGGCTATTAGCAAAAGAGAAGAGAACCGATTCGAATGAGAAAAAGAGGGAATTCAATTGATGGAGAAAAGAGTAGAAAAATAATAGAGAAGAAGAGAAGTTTCGGCTAGGGTGAACACAAGAGAGAAAAGGTGAGAGGTGAGTAGAAAATAATGTGTAAGAAGAGGTGGAAATAGAGAGATTCGGCCAAGACTGTTTAAGCACTACAAGTGAAGAAAACGTTTGAGAAGAAAATGAGAAGAAACGAATGAGAGGAATTGAGGTCTCGGTATGAAAAGATTGAAGTAATAAGACCCAAAAATGCAAGGAAAAACAAGACAACCCCAAAGAATTTCGGTTTACCCTCCTCCACAAAATGACCGAATATGCACTCTCAAAATGCCAAAACTTTGGCCGAAATTCTCATCCCCCATTATCTCAAATTTGGCCACTCACTCCTCTCCCCTCAATCCCTTGATTCACTTCTCATTTTGCTCCCCAACTTCCTCTCCATCACCCATTCAAATCATTTGACCAAGTCTTCAACCACCAAGGCAGAGTTTGATCACAACTCTGCTTCCTCCTTTCCTGAGCACAAAATAATAGCCTCCAAAATACCACTTGTGAGATTCGAACCTCCAACCTCCTTGCACTCCCCCTTGACGCCACACCACCTTGCCACACACTCCACTTGTGTCTCCTAAACACACCCAATTTTACTTAAGTCCTACTTCCAGTAGCCTTCTCCCCTAAAGAGCCAAAAATCAAAATTTTTCCTATGGCCTAACTTGAACCCGAGACTTCATAGACACCCCGTAACCTTCCAAAATCACCTTCCTAACAGGTCCAACTTGAAATAATACCATTCTCATATTCCCAAAAATTTTAAAATGCTTCTACGCTTGGGGCCCAATAGGCCCAATTCTCCTATGCCCAATTTCGGGATGTTACACTGGCCTTCCATACTATAAAATAAACACTCCAAAAACACCTTACCACTACTCGAACCTTGGACCTCCTCACCTGACAACACACCACCTCATAGCTCCCAAGTGACGTCACTTGCCACTGGGCCACAAGCCCCTTTGTGTCCCATTTTCTCTTAATCTGCTTAAGAGGCCTACTAACTGAAGTCACAGTTCCCCTGGGCTAAAACCAAAATTTTACCTATGCCTTTACTTGATCCCAGGACATCTCCAACACCCTTAGACACTCCAAATTCATTACCCTCAAAGCCCACATGCCAATTGTCTTTTTCTTGCTCACTTAAAAAATTTTTGAGATCTAAAGCCCAAAGCCCAATAGGCCCAATACTTCTAGGCCCAAATTTGGGGCGTTACAAGGGGTGTTACAGGACGTTGGTACATCTGGAGACAGTCAAGTTGTTGGTGTCGTTGTCGAGGATTGCGACAGTATTGAATCGGCTACTTGTAAATAATATTAGTCAAAAGATGAACAGCTTAGATAGTGTGCTAATTTTATTAATTTATTATTTCAACTTAATTTTTATTTTTCATAATTTTTATTATTTCCCTTTTTGATTAAGCAAATTTAATCACGAGTGCAATTAATGATGATTACAGTTGGTATAAAGGCAAGACGCGAGATAATTTATATAATGATAAAGAATCAGTTGGTTAGATGGAGATTCGATGGATCAATGAAGTTTTTATAGCAAATATGGAAAAGAAGGGTATTCATATGAACCTCTGTATGAGTTAGATGATAAAATGATTGATACGCTCGAATACCCAATAGAGTCTCTTTCTAATCCACCAGAGATATGGTCATGTGGAACAATTAAGCCTGACAAACCTTTAGCCTAGAACATAGACACACATATGGATAAATTTGATGACGACAATAGTGCGTCTAAGTCAGATGAGTCATCCTTTTGGTATGATGAGTAGCATAATAATGAAGGAAAATTTTCGTTGAAGGGAGCTTCGACAAACTACTGGAGTGATAACCATGAATAAAATATACCCGATCATCTGGACGAGTTACCTTATGATGTGTATTAGACTTATGACCACAAAGGTAAAAGTAAGTATCCGGAGGAACCCGTACGTGAGCCTAATAAACATCCATCCGAGTGTGATAAAATCTATCAAGCTAACAATGAAACATCCAACATTTTATCAAGAATGTCAGATAAGATGACACAAATGATGGCAATGCTCCGAGAGATATCAGAGGCATTACCTCCATGGGAAGAGGTCGTACATGATGTTCTCAACTCTGAACATGATGATCACTGTATTACTAACAATCGTTCGGACTTAGATGATAGAAATCAGTTAGAGTTTGGATTTAGGGACTATGTTTGTAACCCCTCAAATTGGGCCTAAACATTACGACCCAATCTGAGAAATTACATGGGCCATGAAGATGGCTAAAACATTTTTCATAAGAAAAGTCCATTTGTCCTTGAAACATGTCATTTTGAAAATATAAAGTTCTTTTCAATAAAATTTATTTGTTCCTTTTTATTAAAATACTTGTATTATAACTTACTTTTGAAAACACATTTGCAACGGATACTTAATTCTTAAAAGCGTTTAATGATCTTTTAAAATTAAAATCCAACATAAGCAATCCATGCAAAAATTCCAAAAATATCAGAAAGGAAAATCCCTATGGCACACTCCATAATTTAAAATAAAGTCCCAAAAAGTTATTAAAAAAACCCAAATTAAATTCCATAAAAATCCATAAAATGATATAAAGTCCATAATTTAATAAAAAAATTCACATCTGAGAGTATCACCGAAAATCTAGATCCAAGTCCTAATTACGAAGATTACTTGAAACATACACATAAGATGGGTGAGCTTACAAGCCCAGTGTGAGATCATCAAAATATTGTAACATACATAACAACACATCAATTAAACACATCCATTTCAATATATATATCATATTCGTAGAAATCTTAGATAATCACAAAAATAAATACATGAACATATCGAGGCATATTTATGTAACAATGCACATTTTAAAGAATTTCATACTCATCTTCGCTACACACCAATATCGAGTTCGCTAGAACTTGTCCATCCAATAACACACTATTTGTGGACAAGCCACCTCATAATTGTTGATAAACAGCTACATAACACATTGTGGACAAGCCACCACATAATTGGCAATAATGGCCACATAATCGTAGATAAACTGCCAAATAACTTCCACCTTTCAAAAACCCAGCCCATGCATGTGATATGGCCATTTGTCAAATTTAACACATATAATTCACTTTTCACATTTCTCATGTAATAATGCTCATAATATAACACAACACATATTTCTCAATTTTACACATATGCATGTAAACATGCCCAGATTTTCATATATCACATAATATTTACTTTTATTCACTTAAGCATACTTTAATATACTTTTTGTATTAAATCATGGATCTCATCACATAAACATTTATCACACATTTAAATCATCAATATACCAGACAAGTTATGTATCACATAACATAAAGATGAGATTTGCACACATGTCATCATCACATACATCAACACATCACAAAACATACCTTTCATGAAACTAATGGGTTAGGATCACTTACTTGGGTTTCTTCTTGATGAGTTTTTCAACTCCTCTTTTTGAGATTTTCAACTGCTCTTTGAGTACTTAATGTATTCTCAATTTATTATTTAATATCACACTATTAAAATGAAAGTGAACATATTACGCACAAATTAAATGTTTAAATCCCACACATTATATTGTTTACTTGATTGCCACAATCCTTTTTTTAACTATTTCACTCGATCTATCTCGCAAGACAATCTATCACATAAGTAACATTTATTAATTAGGATCCTTTGATAATATTTTCATCACTTAAAAGATCGATTATTAAAAGTCTCATTGTAACAGCCCGGTTTAGGGCCTAATCGAAATGGTGGTTGTGAATCCACAAATTCAAAGTAGAAATATGTGTTTTATGATTTATATGAGGCTTATAATATGTTTTCATGCTTATGTGAAAATTTCATGAGAAAATTTTATTTATTAGTGATCAATTTGTCCATTAGGACTAAATTGTAAAGAATAGAAAATATGAGATTCTAGAAGATTCAAGTATGAAATAGAATTATAAAAATTATTAGAGGTCCTTAATTAGAAATTAGACTAATATAGATTATGATGGAAAAAATACAATCAGAGTATTTGATGAGTTATTGTATACACCCAAAGAATGCATTAAATGTGTTGTATCCTTGTTGAGAGACACCGCGTATCAATGGTGGAATACTTTGACATCAGTGGTACCGAAAGAATGAGTTATGTGGGATTTCTTTCAATCTGAGTTCAGAAAGAAATATATTAGCCAGAGGTTCATTGATCAAAAATGCAAAGAGTTTCTAGAATTAAAATAGGGCCGTATGTCCGTGACAGAATATGAACGAGAATTTGTGAGGCTCAGTAAATATTCTCGAGAATATGTTTCAATGGAAGCTATTATGTGCAAAATATTTGAAGATGGATTGAACGAAGATATCAAATTGCTAGTCAAAATTCTAGAGTTGAAAGAGTTTGTGGTACTCGTCGATCGTGCTTACAAAGCTGAAGAACTGGACAAAGAAAAGAAAAAGGTTGATTCTGAAGTTAGAGATTCGAGAAAGAGATTGATGAATAAACCCTATCACTCTTTATCCAAGAAATCACGAGATGTTTATAGTTGATCAAATGCATCGATGGAGTACTCTAATAGAGATCGTGGGAAGCAAATTACGAATTCAAAAACTCCAGCTATGTCAATGGCAAGTGTGGGTAATGTTAGATCGAATAACCCTGAATGTGGACAATGTGGAAAATGACATTTTAGAGAGTGTAGAATGAATGAAAAGGCCTATTTTAGATGTGGTTCGCTTGAACATTTCATTCGAGATTGTCTTAAGTTAGATGAGAAAGATAAATCTCAGAATGTAAGATCAAATAACACGACTGCGAGAGGGAGACCACCCCGTAATGTTGGAAATGTGAGTGGTAATAGAGGTGCAACACGAGATATTACTGTGAGATCCGAAGCTAAAGCACTTGCCAGAACCTATGCTATTCGCACTCGCGAAGAAGCGTCATCTCCAGATGTTATTACTAGTACATTCTCTCTTTATGACACTGATGTAGTTGCATTGATAGACCCCAGATCAACTCATTCATATATATGTGTGAATTTAGTGTCTAGTAAGAATTTACTTGTTGATTCTACTAAGTGTGTTATAAAAGTGTCGAACCCCTTAGGCAAATATGTCCTGATTGAAAAAGTTTGCAAGAATTTTTCGTTAATGACTCGGGGTTACTATTTTCTGGCTAATTTGATGTTGTTACCGTTTGATGAGTTTGATGTAATTCTAGGTATAGACTGGTTGACATTACTTGATGCAGTAGTAAGCTATAGACGAAAGATAATTGAGTTGAAATGTTAGAATAATGAAACTTTCTGGATCGAATCAAATGATCTGAATGGTTTACCGGCTGTAATTTTCTCAATGTTAGCTCAAAAATATGTGAAAAAGGGATGTGACGCATATCTTGCATATTTACTTAATACAAAAGTGTCAGAATCAAAGATTGAATCAATACCAGTTGTTTGCGAGTATCCAGATGTGTTTCTAGAAGAGTTATCGGGTTTGTCACTGATCAGAGAGGTTGAATTTGCTATTGATTTAGTACCGGGAACTTCACCAATATCTATATCTCCGTATAGAATGGCTCTGACAGAGTTGAAAGAGTTGAAAGCTCAGTTGCAAGAATTAACTGATAGAGGATTTGCACGACCGAGTTTCTCGCCCTGGGGTGCACCAGTGTTATTTGTAAAGAAAAAAGATGGTTCTATGAAAATGTGTATAGACTATCGACAACTAAACAAATTGACAATTAAGAATAAGTATCCGTTGCCGAGAATAGACGATTTGTTTGATCAGTTAAAAGGGGCTACAGTGTTTTCTAATATTGATTTAAGATCTGGATATTGTCAGTTGCGAGTTAAAGATGTTGATGTGCCGAAGACTGCATTCAGAACGAGGTACGGACATTATGAATTCCTTGTTATGCCTTTCAGATTAACTAATGCTCCTGTAGTCTTTATCGATTTGATGAATCAGATTTTCAGATCGTATTTAGACAGATTCATTGTTATATTTATTGATGATATTTTGATTTATTTTTGAGATGAATCCGAGCATGCTGAGCATTTGAAAATAGTGTTACAGACCTTGAGAGACAAGCAACTGTTTGCAAAGTTCAGCAAATGTGAGTTTTGGCTCCGAGAGGTTGGATTTTTGGGGCACATTGTTTCAGCCGAAGGTATTAAAGTTGACCCGAGCAAGATTTCTGCAATTGTAGATTGGAAACCTCCGAGAAATGTATCTGAAGTCTGAAGTTTTCTGGGACTAGCTGGTTATTATCGACGTTTTGTGAAAGGATTCTCTATGATTGCAACACCGTTGACTCGATTACTTCAGAAAGATGTAAAGTTTGAATGGTTTGAAAAGTGTCAGCAGAGTTTCAAACAATTGAAAGCATTATTGACAGAAGCACCAGTTTTAGTACAGCCTGAGTCAGGTAAAGAATTCGTAATTTACAGTGATGCATCATTGAATTGTCTGGGTTGTGTGTTGATTCAGGATGAAAAAGTAATAGCTTATGCTTCTAGGCAGTTGAAGCTGCATGAAAAGAATTATCCGATGCACGATTTAGAGTTAGTTGCGATTGTGTTCGCATTAAAGATTTGGCGACATCACTTGTTTGGTGAGAAATGTCACATTTATACAGATCACAAGAGCTTGAAATATTTAATGACTCAGAAAGACTTGAATTTGCGACAACGAAGATGGCTTGAATTATTAAAAGATTATGAGCTAGTAATTGATTATCATCCCGGGAAAGCGAACGTAGTTGCTGATGCTTTGAGCAGAAAGTCATTATTTGCTTTGCGTGTGATGAATACACAGTTAGCTTTGTCTGATCACGGTTCAATTGTAGTTGAGGTGAAAGTGAGACCGTCATTTCTTCAGCAAATTTACGAAGCTCAGAAATGTGATAGTGAGTTGCAAGCTAAAAGAATACAATGCGAGTCGACTAGTGATTCAGGGTACCAAATTGGATCCGATGATTGTTTGATGCTCCGAGATAGAATCTATGTACCGAAAAATCCAGAGTTGATTCAGAAAATTTTATACGAGGCACATAATGGTCGTTTATCCGTTCATCCTGGAAGTACTAAAATGTACAACGATCTAAAACAACTGTATTGGTGGTCGGGTATGAAACGAGACATTTCTGAATTTGTGGCGAGATGTTTAGTGTGTCAACAAGTTAAAGCTGGACATCAAGTACCATCGGGTTTGCTTCAGCCTGTAATGATACCAGAGTGGAAATGAGACAGAGTTACAATAGATTTTGTATTGGGATTGCCTTTGACTCTGAAAAAGAAAGATGCTATTTGGATTGTCATTGACCGATTAACAAAATCAACACATTTCATTCCAGTACGTACTGACTATTCATTCGACAGATTAGCTTAACTATACATTATTGAGATTGTTAGATTACACGGAGTGCCACTTTCGATTATTTCAGATAGAGATTCGAGATTTTCGTTGCGGTTTTGGAAGAAATTGCAAGAAGCTCTGGGTAAAAAGTTAAATTTTAGTACAGCTTTTCATTCGCAAACTGACGGACAATCTGAATGAGTAATTCAAATTCTTGAAGATATGCTCCGATGTTGTGTTTTAGAGTTTGAAGGCAATTGGGAGAAATATTTGTCGCTGGTTAAATTTGCGTATAATAATAGCTTTCAATCGAGTATTAAGATGGCATTGTACGAAGCTTTGTATGGTCGCAAATGCCGAACTCCATTGTACTGGACCGAGCTTAGTGAGAAATAGATTCACGGGGTTTATATAATCAAAGAAAGTGAAAGTAATTAGCGACTGTTTGAAAGCGGCTTCAGATCGTCAGAAATCGTATGCGGATTTGAAACGAAAATATATTGAATTTCAAATTGGTGACAAAGTGTTTTTGAAAGTATCTTCGTGGAAGAAAATCCTTAGATTTGGTCGGAAAGGCAAATTGAGTCCGTGTTTCATCAGGCCGTATGAGATCATCAAAAGAATAGGGCCAGTGGCATATCGACTAGCTTTACCATCAGAGTTAGAAAAGATCCATAATGTCTTTGACGTATCAATGTTGCGCCGACATAGATTTGATCCATCTCATGTGATTTCTCCGTCAGAGATTGAGATCCAACCTGATATGACGTACAATAAAGAACCAATTAGAATTTTGGCAAGAGAGATGAAAGAATTAATATATAAACACATATCTTTAGTGAAAGTCTTATGGCAACGTCACGGAGTTGAAGAAGCTACGTGGGAGCCCGAAGAAGCTATGAGAAAATAGTACCCTAACCTATTCACTGGTAAGATTTTTGAGGATGAAAATCCCTAAGGGGGAGAGTTGTAACAGCCCGTTTTTGTTCAAATTGAAACAGTGGTTTTGGGACCACAAATATGAGGTCAAAATATTTATTTTACTATTATTTTAATGTTTACAGCATGATGGATTGATTGTGTGAAATTTTCGTTAAGAAATTTTATCGTTTGGTTGGTCAATTAGATAAAAAGGACTAAATCGCGTAAAGTGTAAAATTGGAGTTCCATTAGCTAAAGGTATCTAATGGCTATGGAATCTTAATTAGAGGTCCTTATGTTGTAATTAGACCATGATTAGTGTGAGTGGACGTATATGGACATATTATAATGAACTATTAATGGTTTTTCATTAAGGTTAATAAGGTAATTTGGTTAATTAACTTAAAATAAATAAAACCAAAATATGTTATCATCTTCTAGTTTCTTCCATAACTGAAACTTAGGGCTTGAAGAAGAAATTTTTATAGCTTTCATTAGGTCAAGCTTCTCATGCTCATAAAGGTATGGTTTTTGTCCCGTTTTTAATGATTTTTATGTTTCTGAGATCGTTGCAGCTAGTACTAGCTAGCCCAGGGACTAATTTGCAAAATTGTTAAAGATTTTGAATGTTTCCATTGATGAATATGTATGAGTTTTGATGATTGATGATATATTTTGAAAGTTTTTTGATAGTTAAACAAGTTTTGTAAAGTGATTTTGAGTAAAAATGCAAAATAGGGATTTATTTGTAAAAATGTGAAATTGTGTGGTAGAAATGTGAAATAAATGAAAAATATGGACTGGTAGGGGTATAATGGCAATTCGGCTAGCATGGGTTAGTCTTGAATTTCATGAATTTGTGATTTTGTGTAATAAGGACTAAATTGTAAAAATGTGAAAGTTTAGGGGCTAATGTGAAAATTAGCTTAAATGCATATTTTGGATTGAATTGAATAATTAGAGGAATAAATAAGTTAATTTTGATTACTTATAAATCAAGCAAAGAGGAATTTGGACCATGACAGAGCCATGGCAATATAAGTGTAATACCATAGTTGGACTATGGCATCGAAAAATCGATATACTCATACCGTAAGAATTTATAAGCCGGAGTGATTCGGTAGGAGAATTGGTGAGAAATAGATACATATCGATACAGGTATGTACGGAAAACTGTTCAAGTAACAAATTAGAAGAAGTTGAGAGCTTATGAGTTACTATGTGGTTAAATTTTATGTTAACTCATTGAATGATGCTTTAAATGAAATTTTTGTTATCTATTTTGAAATGCTAATGAATGATGAGATTATTTTATATTTACATACGAACTTACTAAGCTCAATAGCTTACTTTGTTTATTTTTCTATGTTTTATAGTTTTTCGAAGCTAGCTCGGATCCAGGGATCGTCAGGGATTTCATCGCACTATCGAACATCTATTTTGGTACTTTTGAAGTTATGTATATATGGTATATGGCATGTATAGGCTTTGGTCATTTTGGTATGTTTGATGTAAATGTATTTTGGCCTTTAGAGGTAGCTTAAATGTTATGTGGTTTGTTGTAAATATTGCCATGAAATATGGTTAATGTTGAATTATGATATCCAAGTGTTTATTATGGTATGAGGTATTTTGGTTGGTTGAGACATGATTGTTGTGGATTTGTTTTGGGTGATGAATTAGATGAATTATAGTACATGATATATATATGTGAGATATGACTAGTAAAGCTAGTTGAGTTAATAGGTATTTGAATAGGTAAAAAGGCATTAAATTGAGTAGAGAAATGGTTGAAATAGATATAGTATGAATTGTACATTTGTTGATGATTTTGGCTTCATAATTGTGTTTTGAAATGGTACCATTTGGGTTATGTAGGTACATGCAAATTTGGGTGGCAAATTGGCTTGGTAAATAGCCTAATTTTGTCTACACGGGCAGAGACACGGGCATGTTTTTCAGCCATGTGTGACACACGGTCATGTTACACGGCCGTGGGTCACCTAGTGTTGAAATTGAATTGAAGTCAGTATGCTCCACACGATCTCACACACGGGCGTGTGATCGGCCGTGTGGCATATGTAACACCCCAAACCCGGCCCACAAGCCCTGACCGGATCTGGTATGCCACTGCGAAAAAAACGTTTGAGAAGATTCGACCTAAAGATAAAATCATGACAACTTGTTGAGTTTGTAAAACGGTGACCATTTAAAATATTAAGTAAAGTGTGGTGTTTATAAAAATATCCTGGTTAAAACTTTATGATACATTTTAGGATATAGTTTTGCCGAAAATATACCGGTTTCAAAATAATAATTCAATCGTCACTTTGCTTTAACATAATAAAAATACTCAAATAGAAATACTTAAATACTTTAACTAGGCCTTATTACAACAAATAATTAAACAAAAGTTCTTAGTAATAAAGTGAATAAAATATAGAAGATGTTTTCTGCATGGGCCACCTCGTATCCACTCCAACCCGATCCAATCACCACGAATCATCTACGATGTTTAATAAAAATTGGGTGAGTCATACAGACTCAGTGTGTCATTAATCCACTGAATTCCACCCACATTTTAACCACATATTAACCCATATATCAGATAACAAATATCAAATTCACATGTTAACACATTCGGGCTTGGCCCATATTCATATCACATTCATCTAATAGGGTAGTTAACCACATAATTTCCACATCTTTGGCTTAGCCCATTTCCACAATGATCCACATTCATATCTTTGGGCTTTGCCCATTTTTACATTAATCCATATCATATTGGGCTTGGCCCATTTCCACATATGTTCACATACGAAATCGAGGCAATTATGAAGCCCAACCCAAACCTAAGGTCCATCCGCGCTACACCCCTTTATCCAAACCTACCACACACCGGGGATTATCAAATCACCCTCTCCTTTTCACTCCAAAGGCAATCACTTTGCCGTCCACGTACAATTAAGCACAATAGTCCACAACGCGACCTCGATCAAGACCAATCCACGATGTAGCCGTAGCTAACACCAAAACCACGATGGGACACATAGTCACTCATCAACCACGATATGGCACATAGCCGATATCAACCACGATGAGGCACATAGCCACTCATCAAGCCACGCGAACTAAATCGCAATTAATCCACAACGTGACCTCGATCCAACGTCAATCCACGATGTAGCTCAAGGCTAACATCAAAAACCACGATGGGACACATAGTCACTCATCAACCACGATATGGCACATAGCCGATATCAACCACGATGAGGCACATAGCAACTCATCAAGCCACGCGAACTAAATCACAATTAATCCACAACGTGACCTCAGTCAACGTCAATCCACGATGTAGCTCAAGGCTAACATCAAACCACGTACTCGAAGTACACCCGTACCTTCTTTCATATCCCAACCCATGCACGTGCCACATAAAATAATGATACAATGTAATGATGCATGAGCATGTTCATCAAGCATATTATCACATATTCATATTAATAATCACATATCATCGGGTTTGGTACTTACAGATTATCGACATACCCTTGAGGGTATCCTTATCACAATTTCCACTTTGCACTAGTTAGCACATTCATAACACATACACATTTCACATACATATCATATACCGGAAAGCGGTGGGTTAATCACACACACGATCACTTGGAGAACTATGCTTTCGATCGATGCTATCACTAGGCGATACTACGGCTATTTGCCTACTTTCTTGTTTCGTATTTGGTCCACACCCCGGTGGCCAATCCCTAACTGCCGAGACAGATCTCTTCTTAAACTTCGGGATAGGGACCTTCCCTTTCCCTTCTTGAATGGTATTCGCCTCCATCAACACACTTAATCAGAACAATCAATTTAATCATCAATATACGAATTCTTAACCAAATATCCACAACTTATCATACTTACCGAAAGGGTCTTGAAATCCCGAAAAGCTTGATCTAATGCTTAGATCCTTAATCCCTTCATTTGATTAATCACCTACTACTTTAATAAAAAGCCATTCGGCCATAAATCCAAATCCTAGTAGGATTAGTATACTTAAACTTACCTTGTTTCCGTTTGACTTAAGAATCAAGTCTTGAAATCTCTGCTATACTCTTCTTGCATTCGGCCAAGCATTGAATCAATTAACTTGGTTAGTTTTCGGCTTTTGAATAATTAATGAACACATATATTTACCAAACATGGCCTTGGCGAATACTATAGACACTTACCTTGTGGATTTTAAATCCGAAACTCACCGAATAACTAGGGAACACGTGGCCTATGGTGTACCTTCGGGAAAAGAACTTCTCCTTCCTTGTAGTCGACACTTAGTAAATCCCGAAAGATCTCTTCAAAGTTTTGGCAACAAGATATTAATAGGGTTAGTCCTAGATTTGGAAAATCTTAAGAAAAAAGGATGAAACCGAATGAGATCTTACCCTTACTTGAAGAAATCGATTGCACCTTCACTTCAACCTTGAGAGAGATTCGGCTATGGCTAGATGATGATCTCACAAATTTCGGCTTTTGGAGGATTAGAAAGAAAAGAGAATGAAGAATAAAGATGGAGGATTAGGCTAGATCACAAGGTATTTCAAGCTTGGCAAAAATAAAAAGAAGAAGATTTGGTGAAGAGAATTCGGCAGAAGCTTTCAAAGAAACAGATAATAATGCAAAATGGCCTCTCTTTTCCTTTTATAGCCGAAATTATCATCTAAGGAGTCCCTTACTTGGCCATCACTCTTCTATTTTAATAGCTTTATCTCTTTAATTATCACTTAAAATAAAAGATAATTCAGCAACTATCCTTACTTAGCCGAAATTATTAAACTCAAAGTCCCTTACTTGGCCATCACTTCTCCCTTATTTTTCTATTTATCTCTTTATTCAAATTAAAAGAATTTAATCCAATAATTATCTCTTGAAAATAATGATAAATAAATCCCTTATTTATCCACTATTTATAAAATAATAAAAGCTCCTAATTTATAGCCATGTGCCGTCCACCTCTCTGCTCCTTGTAGCAAAATAAAATTTCTTTTATTTACTTCCCATGTGACTCGAACTTAGGCCCATTCCTCTTGCATACGGCACCATTTCCATAGGCCCTAAGTGGCATCTTCAGACCACTTTTCCAAGCCTGTTTGTGTGTCAAATTTCACAAACTTTTCTTTTAAGGCCACCTTGCCTTAATTTTCCCTTTTAAACCTTAAAACTCGTCATTTCTAGGTCATTTCTAAGTTTCCAAAAATTTTCGATCGGCTCTGTAAACTTGACATTTCCTTACATTTCCATGACATTTCCTTACAAGACATTTCCTTACATTTCCATGACATTTCCTTACAAGACATTTCCTTACATTTCCAAGGTTCTAAAAATGTTCACTTTACCTCTTTTAAACTTAACATTTCCATACATTTCCAGGTTTCCAAAAGTGTTCAAAATATATTCATAACACATAAGATATGTCATTTCGTACAATTAAACCAAAAATGCATATGCCCTTTTCAGGATGTTACAGTTCTACCCTCCTTAAAAATAATTTCGTCCTCGAAATTACTTATTAACGAATAATCGTACATCTTAACTCACCGCACTACGCTTATGTTTGCGCACTCTGATCTTAATAGAACCATCATACTTTCTAGGCAAGTCTCTAAGTTCACGCCCCTAGAACTCATTTCTAACGTCGCGATTTAATCGATTAAAAAGTTTTATGCATCAAAAATTTTGTTCCACTTGATTATTCGCGAAACGCTTTTATGAAAAGAGATGTTGAAGTAGTTCTTTCGATCAACCAAAGTTTCTAGTTCAAGTTCACTACTCTAACTCGGTGAGTCACATTCACATTCATAAGCGAGAGACACATTCATTTCTCCATGAAGTCACATTCATTCACAACATCATTCACTACACTTTTATGGCCATTCCATCTATTTCCCTACCTGGGTAATTTCATCATTTTCCCTACAGGGTATTTTGGTAATAAATCGAGGTCAATTCGAAAATATTTTTCAAATTAAAGGTATTTCAGAATTTACAAAATCTCTCAGGTTATTTTGTTTTCCAAATCGGAGGTGTTGCAAAAATTTGAGAAATCGAGGTTATTTGGTAACTTTGGAAGTCGAGGCGATTAAGTAAATTTTCCAAATCGGGGTATCTTGTTATTTGTAAAATGTAGTTTTTGATATCTTTGTAAAGTAGAAATATTGTAGCAAACGTCGAGGTTATTTTTGAAAATCTTAAGAACTAAGGGTATTTTAGTAATTTATAATACAGGGTATTTTTGTAATTTTGTAAATCGGAGATATTTTGGAAAAAAATTCACAATAATCTTTTACTACAATTAAAAGGGTAATTTAGGGATTTTAAAACTAGGAATTTTATAAAAGCGCATGGCTAGTCCCTTTCGGGTTTTAATGATTGGTTTAGCAGTGAATAAGTCCTCTTGGTTAGGGTGAGCAGTTACTACGCACTGTAGGACTCGAGTAAGCAGGAGGTGAGTCACTAGGGACTGCTTAAATACCAAGCTCTTCTGAATCCACTCCTAGACATGCGCTGTGATGGGTTGCCACACCCTAGCTCGGCGACTTACTTCTGAGTTTGTTTAATAGTCCTTAAGTCTTATGCATGTGTTTGAGTGCACTAGCCCTAGGGTTCAACAGATCCTAGTTCACTAATCTACGTTCCCTTCATACTTATAACATTCACATACACATTTCACTTGAGTAGTCAAGGGTACTTACCGGTGGGTGCGGGTCGGAGATACAGTGCCATGCGAGAATAACTGAAAAGTTTATGAAAGCCCATACTTTTGAAAAGCCCATCTTTGAAAAAAATTATTTTGGACCCAAAACCCTCAAGGCCGAGTTTTGTACCGGGCTCGATACCAATTTGTAACACCCCAAACCCGACCCACAAGCCACGGCCAGGATCACGGTATGCCCGCTGCGGAAAAGCGTTTGAGAAGATTCGACCTAAAGATAAAATCATGACAACTTGTTGAGTTTGTAAAACGGTGACCATTTAAAATCTTAAGTAAAGTGTGGTGTTTATAAAAATATCCTGGTTAAAACTTTATGATACATTTTAGGATATAGTTTTGCCGAAAATAAACCGGTTTCAAAATAATAATTCAATCGTCACTTTGCTTTAACATAATAAAAATACTCAAATAGAAATACTTAAATACTTTAACTAGGCCTTATTACAACAAATAATTAAACAAAAGTTCTTAGTAATAAACTGAATAAAATATAGAAGATGTTTTCTGCATGGGCCACCTCGTATCCACTCCAACCCGGTCCAATCACCACGAATCATCTGCGATGTTTAATAAAAATTGGGTGAGTCATACAGACTCAGTGTGTAATTAATCCACTGAATTCCACCCACATGTTAACCACATATTAACCCATATATCGGATAAAAATATCAAATTCACATGTTAACACATTCAGGCTTGGCCCATATTCATATCACATTCATCTAATAGGGTAGTTAACCACATAATTTCCACATCTTTGGGCTTAGCCCATTTCCTGTGATCCACATTCATATCTTTGGGCTTTGCCCATTTTACATTAATCCACATATCATATTGGGCTTGGCCCATTTCCACATATGTTCACATACGAAATCATGCAATTATGAAGCCCAACCCAAACCTAGGGTCCATCCGCTACACACCCCCTTATCCGACCTACCACACACGGGGATTATCAAATCACCCTCTCCTTTTCACTCCAAAGGAATCATTTGCCGTCCACGTGCAATTAAGCACAATAGTCCACAACGCGACCTCGATCGGCGCCAATCCACGATGTAGCCGTAGCTAACACCAAAACCACGATGGGACACATAGTCACTCATCAACCACGATATGGCACATAGCCAATATCAACCACGATGAGGCACATAGCCACTCATCAAGCCCGCGCGAACTAAATCGCAATTAATCCACAAGCGTGACCTCGGTCAACATCAATCACGATGTAGCTCAAGGCTAACATCAAAAACCACGATGGGACACATAGTCACTCATCAACCACGATATGGCACATAGCCGATATCAACCACGATGAGGCACATAGCCACTCATCAAGCCACGCGAACTAAATCGCAATTAATCCACAACGTGACCTCAATCAACGTCAATCCACGATGTAGCTCAAGGCTACCATCAAACCACGTACTCGAAGTACACCCGTACCTTCTTTCATATCCCAACCCATGCACATGCCACATAAAATAATGATACAATGTAATGATGCATGAGCATGTTCATCAAGCATATTATCACATATTCATATTAATAATCACATATCATCAGGTTGGTACTTACCGGATTATCGACATACCCCTTGAGGGTATCCTTATCACAATTTCCACTGCACTAGTTAGCACATTCATAACACATACACATTTCACATACATATCATATACCCGGAAAACGGTGGGTTAATCACACACCTGATCACTTGGAGATCTATGCTTTCGATCACGATGCTATCACTAGGAGATAGTACGGCTATTTGCCTACTTTCTTGTTCGATTTGGTCCACACCCGGTGGCCAATCCCTAGCTGTCGAGATAGATCTCTTCTTAAACTTGGGATAGGGACCTTCCCTTTCCTTTCTTGAATGGTATTCGCCTCCATCAACACACTTAATCGGAACAATCGATTTAATCATCAATATCACAATTCTTAACCAAATATCCACAACTTATCATACTTACCGAAAGGGTCTTGAAATCCCGAAAAGCTTGATCTAATGCTTAGATCCTTAATCCCTACATTTGATTAATCACCTACTACTTTAATAAAAAGCCATTCGGCCATAAATCCAAATCCTAGTAGGATTAGTATACTTAAACTTACCTTGTTGCCGTTTGACTTAAGAATCAAGTCTTGAAATCTATGCTATACTCTTCTTGCATTCGGCCAAGCATTGAATCAATTAACTTGGTTAGTTTTCGGCTTTTGAATAATTAATGAACACATATATTTACCAAACATGGCCTTGGCCAAATACTATAGACACTTACCTTGTGGATTTTAAATCCGAAACTCACCAAATAACTAGGGAAACACGTGGCCTATGGTGTACCTTCGGGAAAAGAACTTCTCCTTCCTTGTAGTCGACACTTAGTAAATCCCGAAAGATCTCTTCAAAGTTTCGGCAACAAGATATTAATGGGGTTAGTCCTAGATTTCGGCAAATCTTAAGAAAAAAGGATGAAACCGAATGAGATCTTACCCTTACTTGAAGAAATCGATTGCACCTCCACTTCAACCTTCGGAGATTCGACTATGGCTAGATGATGATCTCACAACTTTCGGCTTTTGGAGGATTAGAAAGAAAAAGAGAAGGAAGAATAAAGATGGAGGATTCGGCTAGATCACAAGGTATTTGACTTGGCAAAAATAAAAAAGAAGAAGAAGATTTGGTGAAGAAAATTCGTACAGAGGCTTTCAAAGAGCAGATAATAATGTAGAATGGCCTCTCTTTTCCTTTTATAGCCGAAATTATCATCTAAGGAGTCCCTTACTTGGCCATCACTCTTCTATTTTAATAGCTTTATCTCTTTAATTATCACTTAAAATAAAAGATAATTCAGCAACTATCCTTACTTAGTAAAATTATTAAACTCAAAGTCCCTTACTTGGCCATCACTTCTCCCTTATTTTCCTCTTTATCTCTTTATTCAAATTAAAAGAATTTAATCCAACAATTATCTCTTGAAAATAATGATAAATAAATCCCTTATTTATCCACTATTTATAAAATAATAAAAGCTCCTAATTTATAGCCATGTGCCGTCCACCTCTCTGCTCCTTGTAGCAAAATAAAATTTCTTTTATTTACTTCCCATGTGACTCGAACTTAGGCCCATTCCTCTTGCATATGGCACCATTTCCATAGGCCCTAAGTGGCATATTCAGACCACTTTTCCAAGCCTATTTGTGTGTCAAATTTCACAAACTTTTCTTTTAAGGCCACCTTGCCTTAATTTCCCCTTTTAAACATTAAAACTCGTCATTTCTAGGTCATTTCTAAGTTTCCAAAAATTTTCGATCGGCTCTGTGAACTTGACATTTTCTTACATTTCCATGAAATTTCCTTACAAGACATTTCCTTACATTTCCAAGACATTTCCTTACATTTCCATGACATTTCCTTACAAGACATTTCCTTACATTTCCAAGGTTCTAAAAATGTTCACTTTCCTCTTTTAAACTTAACATTTCCATACATTTCCAGGTTTCCAAAAGTGTTCAAAATATATTCATAACACATAAGATATGTCATTTCGTACAATTAAACCAAAAATGCATAGGCCCTTTTCAGGATGTTACAGCACAAGTCAGTATACCCCTAATTTGCACACGGCCTAGCACACGGGCGTGTGACTTGGCCCTATTGCATAAGTCAGTATACCCTACAGGTTTGACACAGCCTAGCACACGGCCTGGAACACGAGCGTGTGTGGCCACTTCGAAGGGCACACGGGCTAGACATACGGGCGTGTGGTTGGCCGTGTGACCCAAGTCAGTAAGCTCACTTATTTGGACACGGGGAAGGACACGGGCTGGGACACGACCATGTGCTTCCATTTCGAATGTTCACGCGGCCTGTGACACGAGCGTGTCTAGTGGCCGTGTGTCCTCTGTTTTGAGGAAAATTTTCTAAGTGTTGAAAAATTTCCTGAGTTATCAGTTTAGTCTCGAACCACTCCCAATGCATGTTTAAGGCCTCGTAGGCTCGTTTAAGGGACACTATGATTGGTTATGATTGAATTGTATTTGATTTGATAAATTGTATATGAATTGTGTGTTTAAAAGTGTTGTAAGTCCGGTAATGCTCCGTAACCCTATTCCGACGTTGAATACGGATGAGGGGTGTTACAAATATATAGGATTTTTCCTATATAATTTATCACCTTTTTACTTAATTTTGTTGTTAAAACTAACGAATTGTTTAAAAAATTAATGAAATATGTGAAAATAAGAAATTAGGACATAGAAATTATTAAAATGTGATTTTATGCTTTATTATATAGTTTTCATGCATAAAATGGCTTATTTTATATTAAATTGAGCATATTATATTTTTAAGATATGAAGTGGGCCATGCATGATTAAATTAAATAATAAAATATAAAATTATATTTAAATATTCATTTTTAGATATTTCATTAATAATTTGGGTTGTAATTAATTATTTAGATTGGATAAATTTTATTGTTTGGTCCTCTAATTTATTAATTTATTTTGGATAGGTCTGATAGCTTTGTTGGATTACAAAACTGTCCAAATTGGAGACCAAGTCAACCCAATTTTTGACTACACTTGGCTGTCCACATAAACCACTTTTTGGTTTAATTGCACAAAGTCTTTGCAATGTTGAAGATGTAACAGCCTGGTTTAGACCCTAGTCGGAATAGTGGTTTTGGGACCACAAATCCGAGGTCAGTGAAATAATTTAATATTATTTTTTATGTTTATGGCATGTGATAAAGTATGTGTGAAAGTTCTGTGTGAAAATTTTATCGTTTGTATGCCAATTTGTGAAAAAGGACCTAATCGCGTAAAATGCAAAAGATGTGTGCTAGTAGTTAAAAGTACTTATTTGACATGGCTCCTTAAATGAAAGGTCCTTATGTTGATATTGGACCATTGAATTCATGAAATGACATAGTTGGACATGAGTTAGTGGATTTTAAATGAAATCATTAAGGTCAAATATGGTATTTGATAATTAAAGTTAATTTTAATGAAAAAAAACATTTTGATGGCCATTATCATCTTCTTAGCACTAAAAATTGAAGGAAAAAGAAACAAATTTATCTAGTTAGGGTTCGACACTCATTTTGCTCAATTAAGGTATGTTTTGAGCTCAGTTTTTAGTGATTTTTATGTTTTTGTGATTGTTGCTTAGCATTCTATCAAACCCATGCCTAAATTTCTAAATTTGATAATGATTTTGAGATGTGCAAATGATGAATATGTGAGCTTTGTGTTGATAGTTGGTGAAATATGAAAGCTTGAGGAATGATAAATATGTTTTGTATTGGGATTTTTTATGAAATTGATTATTGTGGATTAATTTGTGAAAATGAAACTTTGAAGGGTTAAAATGTGAAATAAATGAATGATATGGGCTGCTAGGGACTAGTATGAAATTCGGCCAAGCTTGGGTGTGAGTAAATTAGGTGTATTTTGTGTAATTGTGAAATAGGGATTAAAATGTCAAAATGTGGAATTATGAGGGCTAAAGTGTAAATGCCCTAACTATGTGTTGTGGACTGTTTTGGATGAAGATGAGATTGAATGAGTTGAATTTGATATTATATAGATCAAGCAAAGAGAAATTCGGACCTAGATCGAGGCAAGAACAAAGTGCTCGATTGATCGACTAGTATCGTTGTTTCTACGTCTGAGGTAAGTTCGTATATAATACGTATTATTTACATAATGTTCATATGTGATGAAATGAATGGAAATGTGATTGTGGAGTTTGATAATTAGAAATGTGAGTTCGAAGACATGAGGCACTAAGTGTGCGTAAATAGAATAGTTATAGTGATGAATGGCACTAAGTGTGTGAGATAAAGGAAGCATCGGCTGTATTATTTGGCACTATGTGTGTGATACAGAGATAAATTCGGTTTTATGTGATGGCACTAAGTGTGCGATATTATTATAGCTTCGGCTAATTAATAGGCACTATGTGTGTGAGTTCATCGAACGTTTAAAGAGGATTGAATGAATTATGGCATTGAGCATTGAAGTGGTAAATGTGATAGATAAATATGTGATGGTACAGGTATGTACAAAACCTATGTGGTTGATGATATTGTGTATGAGATAAATGGAAGATTATGTGAATGAATGATGTAAAGAGTTGGATTAAGTAGTGATGTGAATTGAACTAAGTGTTAGTTAATTTTACATACTGAATTAAAATGGTTGAGTTAATTGAATTATATTACGAACTTACTAAGCTTTAAAGCTTACTGTGTGAAGTCTTTCTCTATTTTACAGTGGTATTTAAAGCTAGCTCAGATCTGGGGATCGTCAGTGACTCAATCACACTATCAGACATTTATTTTGGTACCTTTTGAAAGTTGTATATATATGGTATATGGCATGTATAGGCTAGTGAAGTTGTGGAATGTTTTGAGATGTATAAATATTTCCATGTGATATGGCTTGGTAATGGATGAGACTTTGGATTGATTTTAGTATATGTTTTGCTATGTGAAAATGGTGTATGTGAGGTGTATATATATGGTCTTATGTGAATGGCCATTATGATATGCTTTGGTGAAATAGAAATGGTATGTTTCATACTTGATTTGGTATTTGAGATGGTGAATGATTTGTATGTTATTTGATGTTGGAATTGAACATGTAGGGATGACTCAAAATTCGGTGGCAAATTGGCCTTGTAAATGGCCTATAATTGCCCACACGGGTGAGCACACGGCTGTGTGTCTTGACCGTGTCCCTCAATGTCCTAATTCGAAGCAAGTCAGACTTGCACACGGGCCAAACACACGGGCGTGTGATAGGCCGTGTGATTCAAGTCAGTGTTGCACACGGGCCAGACACACGGGCGAGTGATAGGCTGTGTGACCCAAGTGAGTGTTGCACACGGCGTAAGACATGGTGTAAGGCATGGCCGTGTGAGGTACACGGTATAGCCATATGGGCGTGTGCCCTGTTTTGAAATGAAAATTTTCTAAGTTTCGTAAAAGTTTTAAATGTGATCGGTTCAGTCCCGAACCACTTCTAAAGCATGTTTAAGGCCTCGTAGACCTTCTCAAGGGACTTTGTGTTATTGATTAACCATGATATGCTGATGTGTGAGCAATAGTTGTTTTAAATGTTATGAATCGACCGGTAATACCTCGTAACCCTAGTCCGGCGATGGATACGGGTTAGGGGTGTTATAGAAGAAATTAGAGATTTGTCTGAAGATTTGCACTTGACCAAGTCTCAGTCTTGAGTTGTTGTGGCAATTAAATTGAGCAAAAATCAAGCAAAAATCAGCTCAATTTCCTAAATTCATGGTCAACCACCCTTTGAAGATGCTTGAAGAGATGGAACCTCCTATTTTTAGCAAACTATCCCCCTCTCCTCACCTATAAATAAGACCCCCTTATTCATTCATTCATCATCCCTCATCCTTCATCATTCTCTCTTCTCTCTCAATTCTCTTAGCATTTTCCATTCCCCACGCCTAGCATCATCTCTTCATAGAGATTTTACCAATCATAAAGAGCCCTTGCTCAGCCACCTTGGAGAGCCATTAGCAAAGGAGCAAAGTGAAGGAGCGAAGGAGCCTCGTCGATCAGAGTCTTGGGTGACAGCCACTTTGATTTGGGTTTAATCTTTCTTTTCTTTGATTTAATCTGAAAATGTTTGCTATGTGTTCTTTGTTCTTGTATACAACAATGTTAGCTTAATTTTATTTAAGCTAGGATGATTGCTTTGATTAAATAATATTTATTTGATTCATGCTTATAATGTTTGTGTCTCAATCGATCATGTTTTCAACTAAAATCAAGTCTGTATTTCATTCATACGTGATTGAAATTCACTTGAATTAGCTGAGCGATCCTGACGAGATGACGGCTAGTGGACACATAATTGAAATGTGCATGCTCAATTTAGATCCTGACCTGATTAAATTACAAGTTTCATAACAACTCTGACCAAGCTCTGTTATCAACATAGTTTCTAGATTTGTGTGATTAAACTGTTTCAGACCTAACACGTCCCTGTTACCTCACACGAGTGCTAAGAAACCCTTAGTAAATAAGGATCAGTAAAATGCATATTTATTAAGTAAAGGATTTCGAAAGGACCTAATGTGGTTTCCAAACTCATGAAAGATCGAGTTGCCATGGAATGTTTTTCCGAATGTTATTAAGCATGTTGATAATAAATTATTTTAATTAAAGTAAATTTTCTAGTTTATTTATGTTATAATTGTTGCAAATTGTGTTTAATTTTGCTAAAATATATTTCATTCATATAGTTTGCATATTTAGGATAATTTGCATTAGGATCATTGCATTTAGTTTTGTAACACCCTGATTTAGGGGCTATGCAATTTGAGTATAATTCAGGTGTTGGAAGATTTTTGGGGTGTTTTTGGATGTGTTTTAGAGTTTTAAGAATGCTCGGATGTAAGGGGAAGGCTTTGGAAAATTTTGGATTTTTAGTGTAAAAAGGCGAAATAGGGCAAGAAGGCCTTAAAATAAATTTGTGGAATTTAGGACACAAGAAACAGTTGGGTGGAGTGGCATGGAGGCGTTGCTTGGAGCTTTGAAAGGGAACGCCTAAGGGAGCAAGGGTTCGAGCTGCTAAGGCAGCAATTTTTGTTTTATTTTTGCGTCAGCCAAAGGACTCGACTAAGTAGGCCTTAAAAATAAACGGCCAGGCGGGTGGACATGAAAGTCCAACTGGCGAAGTGGCTCTCATGCGCCACTTAGGCGCTGAAGGAGAGCAAGGGCGCTGGTTCGAGTGGGGGCAACAGCATTTTGGCGTTTTTATTTTGCTATGTGATGGGCTGAAGTAGGAAGGGGTTAAAAAATAAATGTTGGGGCCTTATGTCATGAAATACAATGTGGCCGAGTGGCCTGGGGCTTTGGAGGAGAGGTGTGCAGCAGTGGTTCCAGGTTCGAACCAAGAGAGTTGCGTTTTGGAGTTTAATTTTATTCTATTCTTTTTGGGCAGCAAATTGAAGGTGGGACGGCACATGGAGCTTCATTGGATAAGGATTAAACTAAGGTTGTTTAATCACTTTTGAATTTACTGGTAGGAGGTGATAAACATGTGATTAGTTTATTATTTTAAATAATTATAGGATTATTATTTTATTGGGGATAATTGTTAAAACCATTCAAAATTATTTTGAATGGAGCAAAATAGGGAATTTGGGCTAATTCAAATTACTTTGAATTAGCAGTGGTGGCCGAATGCTATAAATAGGGAAATCAAGTGTCGAAATTCTCTTTTAAATGGGCACCTTCTTTATGCTTTCTTTTAGACTCTTTGCCGAATTTTCTTAGGAGCCTAGAGTATATTTTCGGTCACCTTAAGTCAAAGCCGAATCCTTGGTGCTTTAATAGCTAGCCGAATCTTGGTGACATTCCTCTTTGTCTTTCTTGAAACCGAAAACCCCAAGCGACATATACCTTTGCCAATTTCTTCTTTGACCATTTAATCAATGGTTGCTTTTTATTAATTCTCTTTTAATCCCTTGGTAGCCGAAACTTCTCCTCTTTTATTAGTTTGCACCTTGGCCGAATTCTAGGTGTGGTGTGGATCTCTTTGATTCTTCTTCTCAATCGTTGGTAGTCGATTCGAGTAAGTGGTGGTAAAGATCCATGTTGTAATTATTCTTTTATTATTCGAAAGCGAAGGCTATTAAGGCTAATCATTTATGCGTTTTAGGGTGTGGTCGATTGCAAAAGGACCATTCAGTAGTCTGAGATTTGATTGGAAATCAAATCGGCCTTGAGAGTGGGAGATATGTGTTAACCCTTTGAGATTTGCTTGGTTTGGCCGAATGGCCTATGTTGCTCATCTTAGTGATTGGTTGGTGTAGGAGCAAGGATATTTAGGGACATAGATCAATTCTCCGGGATTCAAGATATTTTGGTAAGCAATATTTGGTAAAGGTTCAACATTTAGTTTATGACACGGAGGTTTAACCCGTTTATCCGATTAAGCTTTTGATGGAGACCAATACCAGTCAAGGAGGACAAGAGAAAGCACCTATCCCGAAGTTTAAGAAAAGAGCTATCTCAGCGGTTCGGGATTGGCCACCAGGGTGCGGGCCAGCAACAGAAAGCTATAGGCAGATAGTCGTAGTCTCGCTTAGCGATAGCGTCGAGGATCGAGAGTCTAGAACTCCAAGTAATAAGGTGTGTGGTTAGACCATTGTTTTGGGATTTGTATGATATCATTTGTGTTATATGTTTACTAATGAATGCGATTGCCATATGTGTAATGGATACCCTAAAGGGGTATGATGGCGACTGAGTTAGTAGCAAATTGGCTAATATGTGATAATTGATTTTAACTATGTGAGCATGCCTATGATTGTGAATATCATGTACATGCATCATCTCATCATATTATGTTACATGTGCATGGGTGGTTTTTGAAAGAAGATGCGGGTGTACTTGAGTGCGTGGTTGATGTCGACTTTGTGCTACATACATCGTGGATTTGGCGCCGATCGAGGTCGCGTTGTGGATCTTTGCGATTTGGTTCGGCGTGGTTACCTTGATTGATATGGGCTTTATGCCATATCGTGGCTTGATGGATTCTTTGTGTGCTCCATCGTGGTTTGATGTTAGCTATACGCTACATCGTGGATGGCATTGGTTGCCTTTATGGAGGGAAAAGGAGAGGGTGACTCGATAGTCCCCCGGTGTGTGGTAATTTGGATAAGGGGGTGTGTAGCGGATGGACCTTAGGATTGGGTTGGGTATCATGATTGCATGGTTTCGTTATGAATTGATATGGAAATGGGCCAAGCCCAATATGACTTGTGGATTTGTATGTTTTGAGAACATACGTGGAAATGGGCCAAGCCCAGGAATCAGTGGATTAATGAGAAAAGGGCCTAGCCCAGTACTTGAATGTGGATTGAATGTGGGCCAAGCCCAGATTGTGGTAATGTCTAAATGATTATATTTATGCATTTGATAATTGGGTTGATTTGTGGCTAGCATGTGGGTGGATATCAGTGGTTTGATTACACACTGAGTCTGTATGACTCACCCAATTATTTATCCAACATCGCGGTGAGTCGTGAGTAATGGACCGGGTTGGAGTAGATACAAAGGTGGCCATGCGAAACGATTTTCATGCAGAAGTAGATGTTTTACTTGTTTAGTTAATTAATAATGATTTTTATAGTATCCGTATTTTGGGAATTTATTTGATGTAATAAGGGCCACTTTTGATTAAAGTACTCTATTTATAGTTGATAAAGGTTATATCGTATTTAGTAATATTTTTACAAAGGATTTATATTATAATAAATTATAATAAAGTTTTAATTCAAACCAATCTTATATTATTTAATAATTTTAATGGACTTACTTCCCGAAAGTTAACAAAATTTTCAAGTTTTACTCTAAAGACAAAGATTTTTAACCGTCATTCCGCAGTGACATAACCAGATCCGGACGGGACTTGTGGGCCGGGTTTGGGGGTGTTACAAGTTTAATATATTTAATTTTAATCATCGCTTCTCAATCATATTGTGTTTTTATTTACCAAATTGTTAATATAATTTTACAAATTAAGTGACTTAGCACAAATACAATCCCCGTGGAGACGATAACTCGATACTTACTTATTACTTGATAACGACTGTGTACACTTGCACAAACCTACGCATTACACTTGGTGACTTCTTTCATGATTGGAATTGCAAGGGCAATCCTCTAACAAAATCTTACGCATACAGAATGCAGGTTTAATTCCCTTTATATTAGCCAAGGTCCATCACAATGCCCTCTTAAATCACTGAAGAGCTTCTAACAACTTTTCCTCTTACTCGGGTGTCAGCTCCGCAGAAATTACTACCGATAAAGTACTATTTTCGCCCAAATATACATACTTCAAATGATGCGCAAAGGTTTTAACTCCAGTATAGGAGGTTCCTATATAAAGGGTTTAGGCAGGTCAAAAGGTCGATTTGATAAATCCAATGGTTTGAACTTCTTCCCTGGTCTATCCACCATCTACTTGGCGGCCATAAATTCACTGAACTCCTCAAAACTTACTGTATCACACTGCTCAAACTAGTCTTTGCCACTGTCAGAATTGTTGTGGCAATATCTGGTGAATTCCTCCACTATTGTTTCTATTAACCCAACAATGTGACATTCATTGTTAACATCAGCGCATCTCAAAGCATCAAATACATTGAAGGTAACCTACTGATCATTTACCCTCATGGTCAGCTCGACTTTCTGTACATCAATTAAAGTCCTGCTTGTACCAAGAAAATGTCTTCCAAGAATAATTGGCACATCTTGGTCAGCTTAACATTCTAAAATAAGAAAATTTGTATGAAAGATAAATTTATCTACTCTTACTAGTACATCTTCAATTTTACCTTCCGGATGCGCACAAGATCAGTCAGCTAGTTGCAACGTAACCGTTGTAGGTCTTACTTTTCCAATTCCTAGCTTCCTGAATAAATAGACATAGGCCTCTAGATCACATAATGCCTTACCAACACAATGATTTCCAATTGAATATGGGATAGTGAAATTCCCCGGGTCCTTCAACTTTGGAGGTAATTTATTCATCAACATTGTTGTGCATCCTTCAGTGAGTAACAGATTCAAATTCTCTAAATCTGTGCTTCTTCGACAATATATCTTTCATAAATTTCACATAATTGGGCATTTTCTTCAAAGCTTCAACTAGTGGTATGTTAATATGGAGTTGTTTCAAAACCTCCAAAAATCTTTTAAACTGAATATCCTGCTTAGAATTTTGAAATCACTAAGGAAAAGGTAAAGGTGCCCGTCCTTCACATTGTTGATATTGTTTTGTCGTGGCATTCTTGTTGACAACATGATTGGGTCTGCCACAGCATTTTGCTACTTACCCTTTTCAAATTTAGTATATTCTTTAGATGACTCTGGGATCTTTACCTGGTTATTATTCGAGTTTTCCTCTTCTGTCGTGGCATCTTGAGCAATGTCATCAAGCTGATATTCGCTTCTAAGAGTGATGGCCTTGCACTGCTCCTTCCCTTGTGATCTTTAATTCTCAGTATCACTAGGCAATGCCCCTTGTGGTATCAAATTCAAAGCGTTCGCTATTTGCCCCACCTGAGTCTCAAGAGCTCGAAGAGACACATCCTGATTCTAGATTACAGCATCATTCTTTGCTATATATTCCTTTAGCAAAGCTTCAATAAATGATGATGATGAAATCGATGTCTGATCTTGCTGGATATTTTGCCCTAACATAGGTTAAGTATAATTAGGCGGTGCATTGATGGCACTCTGTCTTGCAGTATTAGTGAAATTCCCTGCACCTATATTATTCCAACTAAAGTTCAGATGTTGCTTCCACATAGGATTATACGTGTTGGAATAGGGGCTATTGTTTCGGTTAAAATTGCCCATGTTGTAACAGCCCATTTTTGGTCAAATCAAAACGGTGGTTTTGGGACCACAAATCTGAGGTTAAAATATTTATTTTATTATTATTTTAATGTTTACGGTATGATATTATGTTGGTGTGAAAATTTCGTTAAGAAATTTTATTGTTTGGTTGGTCAATTTGATAAAAAGGACTAAATCGCGTAAAGTGCAAAAGTAGTGCTCTATTAGTTAAAAGTGTTTAATAGCTATAGAAGCTTAAAGTTAAGGTCCTTATGTTGTAATTATACCATTAATGTAATGAATGGACTGTATTAAAGTATTTTGATGGTTATTAATTAAGGTTAAAAAGGTAATTTAGTTAATTAAGTTATAATTAATAAAACAAAAATGAAACCTTTATCTAAGATCATCATCTTCAACCGTACATAGTAAAGAAGAAAAGCCATTTCTTTAGGGTTCATTCAGCCAAGCTTTCATTGTCTATTAAGGTAAGTTTTTTGTCCCGTTTTTAATGATTTCTACGTTTTTGAGATCGTTGCAGCTAGTACTAGCTAGCCCAGGGACTATTTTGCAAAATTGTTAAAATTTTTGAATGTTTCCATTAATGAATATGTGTTATTTTTGATGATTGATGATAGATTATTAATTCTTTTTTATAGATATACAAGTTTTGTTAAGTGATATTTAGTGAAAATACAAATTAGGGGTTAAATTGTGAAATGTGTAAAGTTAGTGGTTAAAATATGAAATAAATGGAAAATATGGGCTACTAGGGGCATAATGGTAATTTGGATAGCATGGGTTAGTCTTAAAATTTCATGAATTTTTGAGTTTATGTGATAAGGACTAAATTGTGAAAAATGTGAAAGTTTAGAGGCAAAAGTGTAAATGTGTTTTAAAGTGTGTTTTGGACTGAATTGAATGAACAGATGATTGAATAAGTTAATTTTGAATATATTTAGATCAAGAAAAGTGAAATATAGACTTGGATCGGAGAAAAGATAAAGTTATTGACTAATTGACTCGATTCGCCGTTTTATCATCCGAGGTAAGTTCGTATGTAATAAGCATTGTTATATTTATGCTTTAAATGCTTTGATATTATATAAATTGTGTATACGAGATTAAAGTTATGTTAGACGACTATTCGGTTATATATGGCACTTAGTTTGCGATTTGAGATAGCTTTGGCTATATATGGCACTTAGTGTGCGATTAGAATTAGCTTCGGCTATATATGGCACTTAGTGTGCGAGATCGAGATAGCTTCGGCTATGAAAGGCACTTAGTGTGCGAGCTTAAAATAGCTTCGACTATGTATTGGCACTTAGTGTGCGAAATCTCGAGTATTCGACTGTATTTCGAATAGGTATGAACTTGTTATGAATTTGTACAAGTATGTACATGAAAAGTATGAGATTTAAATATAAGAAATTTTGAATTTGTATATAAGCATATGAGTAAGTATGAGGAAGGTTTGTTTGTTATTATGAATTATTTGTTAACTAGTTCAAATTGATGAATGGTGTATTATGAATTGTAGATTTCACTTCATACGAGCTCGGATTCGGGGATCGTCGGAGACATCGTCACACTATCCAACCATCACTTTGGTACTTTTGAACTTATGGTTTGGTCATATGGCATGTATAGGAACTTTGAGTCATGTTGATTATGTTTTGGTAATGATGTTGGCCAAATGAATTGGCATTGTAAATGTTTATATTTTGGTTTGTATATATAGCCATGGGTGATGGCTTAATTTTGGTATATTTGGTATGTTTAAATCATGTGCATATATATATGCTTATGTCATATGTATATTGAGTTGGTTGTGATGATTGATGGTTATAGGTATTTTAGAGTGTTAATTGGATGATTTATGAATATTGGTATGCTTGTGAAATTTGGCCAAATAATGTACATTTGAGTTTTGTCATTTTTGATGTTTGAAGAAAAGGATATTTGGTGTGAATTAGTTGGTAAATTGGAATATTTTATGTCTTGTATATTGATGGTATTGAAATGGTTTAAATGATATTTGGTTGAAGTATATTATTGCCTATTATGCTTTTTTTAATGCCATATTTGTAGGTGAAAATGTGTACCAAATGGGGTGGCAAAATGGCTTGGTAAATAGCCTATTTTTGTCCACACGGGCAGAGACACGGGCGTGTGTCTCAGCCGTGTGTGACACATGGCTATGTTACACGGTCGTGTGTCCCTTGGTGTTGAAATTGAAATGAAGTTAGTATGCTCTACACGGTCTCACACACGTGCATGTGATCAGCCGTGTGGCACAAGTCAGTATACCCCCTAATTGGCACACAGCCTAGCACACGGGCGTGTGATTTGGCCGTGTTGCATATGTTAGTATACCCTACAGGTCTGGCACGGCCTAGCACACAACCTGGCACACGGGCGTGTGTGGCCAATTCGAAGGGCACACGGGCGTGTGGTTGGTCGTGTGACCCAAGTCAGTAACCTCACTTGTTTGGACACGGGGTAAGACACGGGTTAGGACACAGCCATGTGCTCTCATTTCAAATGTCCACACGGCATGTGACACGAGCGTGTCTTGTGGCCATGTGAGACACACAACCTGGCCACAGGGGCGTGTGTCCCCTGTGTTGAGAAAAATTTTAAAAGTTTCGTGAAAGTTACTTGAGTAATCGGATTAGTCTCGAGCCACTCCCAAAGCATGTTTAGGGCCTAGTAAGCTCGTTTAAGGGACACTGTGATTGGTTATGATTGAATTGTATTTAAATTGATAATTTTATGAGAAAAGTATGATTAAATGTGTTGTAAATCTGGTAATGCTTCGTAACCCTATTTCGACATAGAATACGGGTGTGGGGTGGTACATTTATTGGTATCAGAGCTAAAGTTTAGTTGATTCTAGGACTAACGTAGCATGTGTGAAAGTCTAGCTATACATGCCATATATAAACTGTGATAGTGTGATGACTTCTGACATTTAAAATTGTGTTTTCATATAGCAAATGGATCCCAATCGAGCTATAGCTGATGAGGTTGAAAGTAATGCGCCTGCTCCCGCTCAAGGGATAGTGCCGTCTGATTCTAGACCCGTAACGGGCAGTCAGGGAGGAGAGGCTAAAGAAGCCTTCTTCCAAATGATGAACGAGTGGTTCACTCAATATATTCGAACGAACCTGGCTACTCAACAACCTCCACCCCCTCCTAATCCTCAACCAGTTCCCGTAGCTCCTCAAGGAATCAAGCTTTTAAGATTGGACAAGCCTCCAGTTGATAAGATTCGTAAACACGGGGCTGAAGATTTCAAGGCTAATGTTGACGATGATCCTGAGAGAGCCAAGTTTTGGCTTGAAAATACAATCCGAGTGTTTGATGAGCTTTCTTGCACATTGGCTGAGTGTTTAAAATGTGCTATATCACTATTGAGGGACACCGCATATCAGTGGTGGAATACGCTAGTATCAGTGGTGCCGAGAGAGAGAGTCACATGGGAGTTCTTTCAGACCGAGTTCAGGAAGAAATATATAAGTTAACGGTTTCTGGATCAAAAGCACAAAGAGTTTCTTGAGTTGAAACAGGGCCGAATGACCGTGACAGAGTATGAAAGAGAATTTGTACAGTTGAGCAAGTATGTTTGGGAATATGTTTCTACTGAAGAAATTATGTGCAAGCGGTTCGTTGATGGGTTCAACGAGGATATTAAACTTTTGGTTGGAAATTTGGAATTGAAAGAATTTGTGGTTTTTGTTGATAGAGCTTGCAAAGCTGAAGAACTTAGCAAAGAAAAAGAAAAAGGCTGATTCAGAGGCAAGAGATTCGAGGAAGAGATCGATAAGTAAACCTTATCATTCCTCGTCAAAGAAATCTAGAGACTATATTAACCGATCAACAGCTTTAGTGGGATATTCCAATATATATCGTGGAAAGCAATACGCCAGCCCTAAAGCTCAAGCCACATCAGTATCTAGTGTTGGCAATGTAAAAGACATTAAAACCGAGTGTCAACAGTGTGGAAAACGGCATTTTGGAGATTGCTGGGTGAAATATAATAATAGAGCTTGTTACGGTTGTGGTTCACGAGATCATTTTATCAGAGATTGTTTCGAGCTAAATGAAAAAGATAAATCTCAGAATGTAAGATCGAGCAATACAGCTACTCGGGGGAGGCTGGCAAGAAATGCGGGAAATACAAGTGGTAATCGTGGTACAACGAGAGATTCTACAGTGAGATCTGAGGCCAGAGTACCTGGTAGAGCTTACGCTATTCGCGCTCGCGAAGATGCGTCATCACTAGATGTCATTACCGGTACATTTTCTCTTTACGACACTAATGTTATTGCATTGATTGATCCTGGATCGACTCTGTAACAGCCCAAATTTAGCCCTAATCGGAACGGTGGTTTCGGGACCACGAACTCGGGTTAGATAAAAAAATTTATATTTAATTTGATATCTATGTTATGTGTTTGAGCATGTCCTAAAATATGGTAGGTTAATTCGTCTGTTTGAATGCTTAATTTTAGATAAGGGATTAAATAGCATAAGTAGTAAAGTAGTCAATTATTAAATAGAGTGATTGAATTAAATTGTTTTCTTTTGCATGAGGATTTAGGTTGCAAATTTACCTTTTTGGAAAGATAGTGGACGGCATTAACTTTAAAAATGTAGTGGGGAGTGTTTAATTATATTATATAATAAATAATATGTTATGAAATAATATTATAATAAGATGATAACATTAAAATAAGAAAAACAAAAGGAAAATTATCATCATCTTCTTCCCTCATCACCGAAAATAAAAGAAGAAGAGAGGAGTTTAAGCTCTCAACCATTCGGCATTTGCATGTTCAAATAAGGTGAGTGATTGAACTTAGTTTTTGTTGATTTTAACATTTTTGAGGTTGTTGCCATGTAATTTAGCTAGCCCATACCCGAATTCTTGATTTGGTTGTATAATTCGAGTGTTGCCATGGATGGAAATTTGGTGTTTGTGTGGTTAATGATAGAATAGGATATAAGCATACTAGATTAATAAGATTTTCTTTAGAATTTTTGATGGAGTTTAGTATAAGGATGAATTTATAAAAAGAAAATTCTTGAAAGGACTAAATAGCAAGATAAATGGAAGAAATGAGTTGATAGAGGGGCTATGAATATTCGACCCTCAATAGGTGTGGTTAAATTCTTGATATTTTGTATTTTGAGCTATAAGGACTAAATTGTAAACATTGTAAATGTTGGGGGTAAAATAGTAATTTACACAATTAAGTATTTATGGATTAAATTGATTTGAAATGTATTTAAATGAGTTTAATTTGAACTTAATTAGATCAAGAACAAAAGGAAACGGGATTGGATCGGGGAAAAGCAAAGTTAAACGAATAGCCAGGAAGCTTAATTCGTCAATTTCCGAGGTAAGTTTTAAACAATTGGATTGATTTGAATTTTATTTTGTACTATGCGCATATGTTAAAGGATTTTAAGCAAGCTAATTGTCATAATGCCGAATGTGAAGATGAATTTAACATGAAGTAGCCGAATGTAATACTTGATTTAGATGAGTTGTTGAATATGTTTTTATGCAATACAAGATGGTTTAGGCAAAGATGATACGAAAGGCGATTATTTGAAGATGATGAATATGTGTTAAATATATATATAAGTGTGAGCCGAATGTGATGTATATATATATGTGAATAAATGATGTATATGGTTAATCCCTAATTAATAATATGTGTATATATGAATAAAGATTAGAACATATGTGTACTTCTTTGTGAGGAAACATGGGATTGGTGGCACTATGCATGCGAACTTATACACCGAGCACAGTGTGTGCGATATCGGTTATTTGAGCACTAAATGTGCGAACTTATACACAGAGCATTGTGTGTGCGATATCGGTTGTAAAGCACTAAGTGTGCGATTCATAAAGTACCGAGCACTAAGTGTGCGAAATCGGTCGATATGCACTAAGTGTACGAATAAGATGTTCGGGCACTAAGTGTGCGAAACCTGCGGAGGGGCACTAAGTGTGCGATCAACTTTAATATCAAAAGGTTGAAATTGGTAAGTTGGTTCTATGAAATTTTCTTATTCAAATATTAAATATATATATATATATATGTAAAGTGCGACTTGAATGGAATGTTATATTCGTTTTTAATTATAATTTTTAATGCTTGAGTTGGTATGAGATATATTTACTAGAGTAATGAAATGTTGCTTAGCTCATTTGGATGATTCGGTTATGTGAGATAGCATATTATGACTTTGTGTTATTGGCTTGAATTTTAGTAGATGAAAATGAGTGATGATAGAAGTGTATTACATATGTATTCTAAACCAAATGTGAGAGTTAATAGGTGATCTATGATGTATTTTACAATGAGTAATGATAAATTTTTGTTTACCATTTTTGGATTATATTAATTTGAGTAATATTGATATTATATGATAGATTGTTTAAAACTTACTAAGCTATAATAGCTTACTTGGGTGTTGTTGCTTTTGTTCCTTAGATTTTTAAGGTGGAAGCTCGAGCTCGGGGATCATCTTGAAGTCAATCACATTATCATCAAATTTGGTATCTTTTTGTATTTGAACCTAAGGTCTATGGCATGTATAGGCTAAATTACTCCTTTTTGATAATTTGTATATATTATATAAAGGGCCATGCGAATATGGCTTTCTTTCTTGCTAGTTCGAGTTACTTAACTATACTTGAGATGTTGCTTATGTGTGTGTATATTCAACTATGTTATAAGTTCATTTTGATAGGTGCATATTCGTGAAATCATGTATGGCATGTGTTTTATACAACGCAAATGAATGTTTGTTGAATGACTTATAGGTTTAGTTTAAAAATTATCTCATATTAAGCTATGAGTGAAATCGATTCATTGGTGATTTAATGTAAACTAATTAACTTTAAACATTCGGCCATTACATTTATTTAGTTGGGAAACTTTAAATATTCTTTGGATGTTCACATGAGTGTTCGGCCATGAGAAATGAATGGATAATTTACGAATGTAATGTCTAGCTAAGATATGCCTATGACTATATGTTATGCATATGAAATGATCATCGTCGAATGTGATTTGGTATATTCCATTGTGAGATAGGTAGGTAAGTAAATGGTATTTTCATATGTGATATTGAAATGGGGAGTATTCATGACTAGAAGTTTATCATATGTTTAATAACAGTATATGCTTAAAGGTATGGTTGAAAATAGAAATGTAATAAATGTTTAAGTACTATATACCTATTCGGCCATTGCTTCTAAATGACTATGTGAATTGTAATATGCACGTTGATGTATTAAGTTTAGATGAGATTTACATGTTTATTCGTGATAGTATGAAATGGTATGAATTTATTAAGAGATAGTTCGGATGGAGTGCTTTGACCTGGTATTTAGTTTAGTGATGCTTGTAACCCTAATCCGACGACGGATATGGGCTAGGGGTGTCACATTTGATTGGTATCAGAGCTACGGTTTTGTCGGTTCTCGGACTAACGTAGCGCATGAGAGTCTAGCTATACATGCCATATTTTGTGATGTGATAATGTGATGACTTCTGACAGTGAAATGTGTTCGTTTCTTTTATATAGTAATGGATCCTGATCCCAAGCGAGCTATAGCTGATGATGTCGAGAGCATGGTGCCTGCTCCCGCGCAAGGGACCGCGCCGGAGGAATCTCGACCAGCTGCGAGTAATCCTGAAGAGGGGGCTAAACAAGCCTTCTATATCATGATGAATGATTGGTTCAGTCAGTATATACGAACCAATCCGGCTGTTCAACAACCTCTAAATCTGAACACACCCCCTGTAGTACCGGTGGTACCCCCGATTATAAATTCTGAGAGAGCAAGCAAGCCTCCGGTTGATCGTATTAAAAAACACGGGGCTCAAGAGTTTAGAGCCGAAGACGATGATGATGCTGAGCGAGCTGAATTTTGGCTCGATAATACTATTCGTGTCTTTGATGAGCTATCGTGCACACCTGATGAGTGTTACGGGATTCCGCCTACTATTGGTGGAATACTCTTGTATCAGTTGTTCCGAAGGAGAGAGTTACCTAGGACTTCTTTCAGATGGAATTCCTTAAGAAATACATAAGTCAGCACTTCATAGACTCTAAACGTAAAGAATTTCTCGAGCTCAAGCAGGGTCGTATGACCGTATCCGAATACGAGCACAAGGTTGTAAGACTTAGTTGCTACACTCGTGAATGTGTTTCATCTGAGGCTGCTATGTGCCGGAGATTCGAAGATGGTTTAAACGAAGATATAAAGCTTCTGGTTGGCATCCTTGAAATAAATGAGTTCGTAGTACTGGTTGAACGAGCTTGTAAAGCTGAAGAGCAAGGAAAGGAAAAGTAGAAAGCTGAGTTTGAAGCTAAAGACTTCCGAAAGAGATCTGCGAGTAAATTTTCTCAAATGGCAACGAAGAAGTTCAAGAATGATGGTAGCCGATCCAAACCTAACACCGGGATTTCTATACGAGAACGACCACCAGTGGGTTCTCGGGCTACATCATGTGCTAGTGTTGGCAATGCTCGACCGAGCAAACCAGAGTATCAGCAGTGCAACAGACGACATTTCAGCGAGTGTTGGAGTAAATCTATTAATCGCACTTGTTATAAGTGTGGTTCGCAGGATCATTTCATTCTGGATTGCCCGGAGACTGCTGAAAAGGGTATTGCTCAGAGTGCGAGACCGAGCAGCACTACAGCTAGAGGTAGACCATCTCATATTGTGGGAGGTAGGAGTGGTGCTCAGAGGGGGACTTTAGATGTGGCTATTCGATCAAAGGCCCGTGTACCGGCTAGAGCTTATGCCATCTGTGCTAGAGAGGAGGCTTCATCTCCAGACGTCATTACCAGTATTTTCACTCTCTTTGATACTAGTGTAACTACTCTGATTGATCCCGGTTCAACTCATTCGTATGTGTGTGAAACATTAGCATCCAGTAAGACTCTACCTGTTGAGTCTACTGAGTTTGTGATTCGGGTTTCGAACCCCCTGGGTCGATGTGTACTAGTTGATAGAGTGTGCAAGAATTGCCCTTTAATGATTCGAGACTCATATTTTCTGGCTGATTTGATGTTGTTACCATTTGACGAGTTCGATATTATCCTCGGTATGGATTGGTTAACTATACACGATGCAGTAGTGAATTACAGACGAAAGACTATTGATTTGAGGTGCCAGAATAACGAGATAATTCAAATTGAATCTGCGGATTTGAATGGGCTACTAGCTGTGATATCTTCGATATTGGCTTGACAGTATTTGAGAAAGGGTTGCGAAGCTTATCTTGCGTATGTGATTGACAGCAAGGTAACCGAAAAGAAGATTGAATCTGTACCGGTTGTTTGTGAGTATCTGGATGTGTTTTCGGAGGAATTACCGGGATTGCCACCCGTTCGTGAGGTAGAGTTTGGTATTGAGCTAGTGCCAGGGACCACTCCGATTTCGATAGCTCCGTATAGAATGGCACCGATAGAATTAAAAGAGTTGAAGGCTCAATTGCAAGAATTGACAGATAGAGGTTTTGCCCGACCGAGTTTCTCTCCCTGGGGTGCGCCAGTTCTATTTGTGAAAAAGAAGGACGAAACTTTGAGAATGTGCATCGATTATCGACAACTCAATAAGGTGACCGTAAAGAATAAATATCCGTTGCCACGTATTGATGATTTCGATCAGCTTAAGGGAGCCTCGGTGTTCTCAAAAATTGATCTGAGGTCAGGGTATTATCAATTGCGAGTTAGGGACTCGGATACACCAAAGACTGCTTTTCGGACGAGATACGGTCATTATGAGTTCTTGGTGATGTCGTTTGGACTCTCTAATGCTCTTGCTGTTTTCATGGATCTGATGAATCGGGTATTTAGACCGTATCTAGATCGGTTTGTAGTGGTATTCATAGATGACATACTGATCTATTCACGTGATGAAACCGAGCATGCTAAGCATTTGAAGCTGGTATTATAGATTTTGCGTCATAAGTAGTTGTACGCGAAATTCAGCAAATGTGAGTTTTGGTTGAATGAAGTTAGCTTCCTGGGGCATGTCATTTCAGCATCGGGTATTCGGGTTGACCCGAGTAAAATCTCGGCTATACTGGATTGGAAACCTCTGCGGAATGTTTCTGAGGTTCATAGCTTTCTTGGACTTGTCAGATATTATAGACGCTTCGTGAAAGGGTTTTCTATGATAGCATCACCGATGAAAAAGCTATTACAGAAAGACGTTAAATTTGAATGGTCAGAAAGGTGTCAGAAGAGTTTTGATCAACTGAAAACCTTATTAACGGAAGCTCCAGTGCTTGTTCAGCCAGAGTCGAGTAAGGAGTTCGTTGTTTTCAGCGATGCATCCTTAAATGGGCTGGGTTGTGTTTTGATGCAGAAGGGTAAAGTTGTAGCCTACGCTTCGAGACAGTTGAAACCGCACGAGAGGAATTATCCGACGCACGACCTTGAATTGGCTGCTATAGTTTTTGCTTTAAAAATATGGCATCACTATCTATTCAGTGAGAAATGCCACGTCTATTCGGATCACAAGAGTCTAAAGTATTTAATGACTCAGAAGGATCTAAATTTGAGACAGCAATGATGGTTAGAACTGTTGAAAGACTACGAGCTTGTGATTGATTATCACCCGGGAAAGGCTAATGTGGTTGCCGATGCACTTAGCTGAAAGTCACTATTTACTCTACGCGCAATGAATGCGGATATAGCTATGACCGATGATGGTGTGATCATTGCAGAATTGAAAGCAAGACCACCGTTTGTACAACAGATTCGTGAAGCTCAAGAGGTTGATGATGATTTAAAAGTAAAAAGGTGTCATTGTGGCTCATGTGCGAATTCAGATTTTCAGATAGATGCTGAAGGATGTCTACAGTTTAAGAATCGGATATGTGTTCCTAAGAACCCTGAATTGATTCGAATGATTTGTGACGAAGCTCATAATAGCAGATTTTCAATTCATCCGGGTAGTACGAAAATGTATAACGACCTGAAATAGCGTTACTGGTGGCATGGTATGAAATGAGACATTTCAGACTATGTGTTGAAGTGCTTGGTATGTCAATAAGTGAAAGCCGAGCATCAGGTGCCATCGGGACTACTCCAACCAATTATGGTACCTGAGTGAAAGTGGGATCGAATCACGATGGATTTTGTGTCGGGTTTACCGTTGACGTCGAGTAAGAAAGATTCAATCTAGGTTATTGTTGATAGATTGATGAAATCGGCCCATTTTATTTCGGTACGTACGGATTTCTCACTTGATAAGTTAGCTGAGTTGTACATATCGCAGATCGTACGATTACACGGAGTACCTGTTTCTATTATTTCGGATAGAGATCCGAGGTTCACATTGCGGTTTTGGAAGAAACTGCAGGATGCTTTAGGTACCAAGATACATTTCATCTGACTTTTCACCCTCGGTGGATGGTCAATCCGAGCGTGTTATTCAAATACTCGAGGATATGTTGAGATGTTGCATTCTTGAATTTGAAGGTACGTGGGAACGATACCTACCTTTGATTGAATTTGCGATAACAACAACGACTTTCAATCAAGTATTAAAATGGCACCCTATGAAGCATTGTACGGTCGAAAATGTCGTACACCTTTATATTGGACCGAGCTAAGTGAAGGCAAGATACACGGGTTGATTTAATCGAGAGGCGAGAGAAAGTTAAAGTAATTCAAGAAAGTTTGAAAGCCGCCTCAGATCGTCAAAAGTCGTATGCGGACTTGAAACGTAAAGATATAGAATTCCAGGTGGGTGACCGAGTATTTTTGAAAGTCTTACCGTGGAAAAAGATACTGAGATTTGGTCGTAAAGGAAAGCTGAGTCCGTGATTTATTGGGCCGTATGAAGTTATTGAACGTATTGGGCCAGTTGCATACAGACTCATGTTGCCATCTGAGCTAAACAAGATTCACAATGTTTTTCATGTATCGATGCTTCGACGATACCGATCCGATGCTTCTCATGTGATCAGCCCAACAGAGATTGAAATTCAACCCGACTTGACTTACGAGGAAGAACCGATTCGCATCTTAGCTCGTGAAGTAAAAGAATTGCGAAATAAGAAAATCCCGTTGGTTAAAGTTATATGGCACAAGCACGGGGTTGAGGAAGCAACGTGGGAACTTGAAGATTCTATGAAAGAACGCTACCCACAATTATTCAACGGTAATATTTTCGGGGACGAAAATCCTTTAAGGGGGAGAGTTGTAACAGCCCGAATTTAGCCCTAATCGGAACGATGGTTTCGGGACCACGAATCTGGGTTAGATAAATATTTTTATATTTAATTTGATATCTATGTTATGTGTTTGAGCATGTCCTAAAATATGGTAGGTTAATTAAATGCTGTTTGAATGCTTAATTTTAGATAAGGGATTAAATAGCATAAGTAGTAAAGTAGTCAATTATTAAATAGAGTGATTGAATTAAATTGTTTTCTTTTGCATGAGGATTTAGGTTGCAAATTTACCTTTTTGGAAAGATAGTGGACGGCATTGACTTTAAAAATGTAGTGGGGAGTGTTTAATTATATTATATAATAAATAATATGTTATGAAATAATATTATAATAAGATGATAACATTAAAATAAGAAAAACAAAAGGAAAAATATCATCATCTTCTTCCTTCATCACCGAAAATAAAAGAAGAAGAGAGGAGTTTAAGCTCTCAACCATTCGGCATTTGCATGTTCAAATAAGGTGAGTGATTGAACTTAGTTTTTGTTAATTTTAACATTTTTGAGGTTGTTGCCATGTAAATTAGCTAGCCCATACCCGAATTCCTAATTTGGTTGTATAATTCGAGTGTTGCCATGGATGGAAATTTGGTGTTTGTGTGGTTAATGATAGAATAGGATATAAGCATGCTAGATTAATAAGATTTTCTTTAGAATTTTTTATGGAGTTTAGTATAAGGATGAATTTATAAAAAGAAAATTCTTGAAAGGACTAAATAGCAAGATAAATGGAAGAAATGAGTTGATAGAAGGGCTATGAATATTCGGCCCTTAATAGGTGTGGTTAAATTCTTGATGTTTTGTATTTTGAGCTATAAGGACTAAATTGTAAACATTGTAAATGTTGGGGGTAAAATAGTAATTTGCACAATTAAGTATTTATGGATTAAATTGAATGGAAATGTATTTAAATGAGTTTAATTTAAACTTAATTAGATCAAGAACAAAAGGAAACGGGATTGGATCGGGGAAAAGCAAAGTTAAATGAATAGCCGGAGCGCTTAATTCGTCAATTTCCGAGGTAAGTTTTAAACAATTGGATTGATTTGAATTTTATTTTGTACTATGCGCATATGTTAAAGGATTTTAAGCAAGTTAATTGTCATAATGCCGAATGTGAAGATGAATTTAACATGAAGTAGCCGAATGTAATACTTGATTTAGATGAGTTGTTGAATATGTTTTTATGCAATACAAGATGGTTTAGGCAAAGATGATACGAAAGGTGATTATTTGAAGATGATGAATATGTGTTATATATACATATAAGTGTGAGCCAGATGTGATGTATATATATATGTGAATAAATGATGTATATGGTTAATCCCTAATTAATAGTATGTGTATATATGAATAAAGATTAGAACATATGTGTACTTCTCTGTGAGGAAACATGTGATTGGTGGCACTATGTGTGTGAACTTATACACCGAGCACTGTGTGTGCGATATCGGTTGTCTGAGCACTAAATGTGTGAACTTATACACCGAGCACTGTGTACGCGATATCGGTAGTAAAGCACTAAGTGTGCGATTCATAAAGTACTGAGCACTAAGTGTGCGAAATCGGTCGATATGCACTAAGTGTGCGAATAAGATGTCCGGGCACTAAGTGTGAGAAACCGGCGGAGGGGCACTAAGTGTACGATCAACTTTAATATCAAAAGGTTGAAATTGGTAAGTTGGTTCTATGAAATTCTATTATTCAAATCTTAAATATATATATATGTAAAGTGCGACTTGAATGGAATGTTATATTCGTTTTTAATTATAATTTTTAATGCTTGAGTTGGTATGAGATTTATTTACTAGAGTAATGAAATGTTGCTTAGCTCATTTGGATGATTCGGTTATGTGAGATAACATATTATGACTTTGTGTTAACGGCTTGAATTTTAGTAGATGAAAATGAGTGATGATAGAAGTGTACTACATATGTATTCGAAACCAAATGTGAGAGTTAATAGGTGATATATGATGTATTTTACAATGAGTAATGATAAATTTATGTTTACCATTTTTGGATTATATTAATTTGAGTAATATTGATATTATATGATAGATTGTTTAAAACTTACTAAGCTATAATAGCTTACTTGGGTGTTGTTGCTTTTGTTCCTTAGATTTTTAAGGTGGAAGCTCGAGTTCGGGGATCATCTTGAAGTCAATCACATTATAATCAAATTTGGTATCTTTTTGTATTTGAACCTAAGTTCTATGGCATATATAGGCTAAATTACTCCTTTTTGATAATTTGTATATATTATATAAAGGGCCATGCGAATATGGCTTTCTTTCTTGCTAGTTTGAGTTACTTAACTATACTTGAGATGTTGCTTATGTGTGTGTATATTCAACTATGTTATAAGTTCATTTTGATAGGAGCATATTCGTGAAATCATGTATGGCATGTGTTTTATACAACGCGAATGAATATTTGTTGAATGACTTATAGGTTTAGTTTAGAAATTATCTCATATTAAGCTATGAGTGAAATCGATTCATTGGTGATTTAATGTAAACTAATTAACTTTAAACATTCGGCCATTACATTTATTTAGTTGGGAAACTTTAAATATTCTTTGGATGTTCACATGAGTGTTCGGCCATGAGAAATGAATGGATAATTTACGAATGTAATGTCTAGCTAAGATATGCCTATGACTATATGTTATGCATATGAAATGATCATCGCCGAATGTGATCTAGTATATTCCATTGTGAGATAGGTAGGTAAGTAAATGGTATTTTCATATGTGATATTGAAATAGGGAGTATTCATGATTAGAAGTGTATCATATGTTTAATAACAGTATATGCTTGAAGGTATGGTTGAAAATAGAAATGTAATAAATGTTTAAGTACTATATACCTATTCGGCCATTGCTTTTAAATGACTATGTGAATTGTAATATGCACGTTGATGTATTAAGTTTAGATGAGATTTACATGTTTATTCGTGATAGTATGAAGTTGTATGAATTTATTAAGAGATAGTTCGGATGGAGTGCTTTGACCTAGTATTTAGTTTAGTGATGCCTGTAACCCTAATCTGACGACGGATATGGGTTAGGGGTGTCACAGACTCATTCGTATATATGTATGAATTTGGTGTCTAATAAGAGTTTTCCTGTCGAGTCTACTGAGTTTGTGACTAAAGTATCAAACCCCTTAGGCAAGTTTGTTCTAGTTGACAAAGTATGCAAGAATTGTCCTTTAATGACTCGGGGTTACTGTTTTCCGATTGATTTGATGCTTTTACCATTTGATGAATTCAATGTGATTCTGGGTATGGATTGGTTAACTCTACATGATGCTGTTGTGAACTGTAGACGAAAGATTATAGAATTGAAATGTCAGAATAGTGAAATTCTTCGGACTGAATCTAATGAGTCGGGTAGATTCCTTATAGTGATTTCATCGATGTCGGCTCAGAGATATGTGAGAAAAGGTTGTTACGTGTACCTAGCATATGTTTTAGATGCCAAGGTGTCTGAAAAGAAGATTGAATCAGTGCTTGTAGTTTGTGAATATCCGGAGCTATTTCCAGAAGAATTGACTAGGTTGCCACCAGTCAGAGAGGTTGAGTTTGCCATTGAGTTAGTACCGGGAACTTCTCTGATATCTATAGCTCCGTATAGAATGGCTCCGACAGAGTTAAAAGAGTTGAAAGCTTAGTTGCAAGAATTAACGGATAGAGGTTTTGCACGACCTAGTTTTTCGCCCTGGGGTGCACCTGTATTGTTTGTAAAGAAGAAAGACGGGTCAATGAAAATGTGTATTGACTATCGTCAGCTAAACAATGTTACAATAAAGAATACATATCCGTTTCCGAGAATAGATGATTTTAAAGAAAACAAGGTTCTCCAAAAAACACTTCAATGTGACACACCAGATTTGGGCCTAACTTCTAGGCCAGGTTTGGGGTGTTACATTTAGTGGTATCAGAGCCAGGTTACAAAAATCGGCTGTGGATTGGGTTTTAAAATTGAATTTCCAAAAGAATTGTTTCAAAAAGGTTTGAAAAGAGTTGAAGTTTTTGAAATGTTATATTGACTGTTTTTCTGGAAGTGTGGTTCACTGAGTCTCCGTGCGAAATCAAGTAAGTTTTTCGTTAAGCGATGTATTTAAAATTAGATTTTGTATTTATCAGGTGTATGTTCGGAAATCAGATTGTTTTTTTTAGCTAGCAACAGTACTATAATGGATTCCGAAGGCAAGCAAGGTCGCGAGGAGTCGCCCGTCTCTCTGGAACATAAGATGGTTCAGGAGACGGTGGTCGAGGTAAGTCCGCCAACTTCGGGTAGCGATAACCTGAGCTTGGTGCGGAGGCACCGACCCAGTTGGTAAGGGAAGTCTTTGGAAGAAGTGTTTGAGGCAGGAGTTAAGGCGTATGGTGAAACACTTGAGGCTAGGTGCTCGAGTGCTGCGGGAAGAGAGGATCACGATCCTCAGGCGGGAGCCTCGTTCTGTGAAACGCGTTAAGACGTGTCTGAACTTTCTGGCTTGCAAGAATTGCAAAAGGCGCCATCCGAGTGAATGCTGGAGGAAGTCAGGAGCGTGTTTTAGATGCGGGTCTAAGGAGCATCGGGTTCGAGATTGCACAGTCCCTTTTAAGTCAGGTGTGTTTTGTTTGGATGTGATGTTTGAATATAGAAATTGTGTGCGTGTGATAAATATCTGCTTGCTTCTGTGGTTAGATGTTTGGTTGTGTGTAAGAGGTTTCAAGATTAAGTTAAAAGTGTATTAGTGTTATTAGGATCAGAGTGCGCAGTGGTAGCGTAGGGGTGTCGTTGTTACACAACCACCCTGTTAGTTGGAAATTTCAGGGACAACATTTCTTTAAGGAGGGGTGAGTTGTAACGCCCCGAATTTGGGCCTAGAAGTATTGGGCCTTGAGTATGGGTCCGTAAGGAGGCTGCAAATAGGTATTTAATTGTGCAAGGAAATTACACAATTAAATGTCTGCTTCAGTGGTTAAGGGTCCAGAGAAGTGTTGGAAAAGTCCTGGGTTCAAACCTAGGCTTTAGCAAAAATTTTGGTTTTAAGTGAATAAAACCCTGGATGCTTGGATGTAGGCCTTTTCAATTATTTTGATAAAAAATGATACAAGGAAGCATGTGGTCTAGTGGTTGTGGCGTCATTAAGGTTGCAAGGGAGCTTGGGTTCAAATCTTGGCTCTTGCAGAATTTCTTTAATTTTTGGCTCTTATAAGAATCTGGACACTGGCACATAGGTTTATAAATATTTGCGCATGTTTTAAGTCACAAAAGGAGCTTGTGTTGTGGTGGAATGTAGCGTCGGGAGCATAGGAGAGGGCAAGGGTTCGAATCCCATTGCAAGCAAAAAGGGATATTTATTTTGCAGTTGGGACGGTTTTGGAGGATTGATGGAGGGATCCCACATCGAGAAGCTAGCATGAGAGTAGGCGAGAAGCTGGCTTTAAATAGAGCGATCTATGAGGAGAGTAAGCATACCTTGGTTGGCGTTTGGGCATAGGAGTGTTCGGAGTGCGGATTAACTCCAGATTTCTATCAGGTGTGTATTTCGCACTACTCTAGTTGTAGAGTGGCAAATGCCGAAATGCCGGTCACACGACGATGGTAGCCACACGAGCGTGCGAGCGCATGTGTGGGAGCTTCGACGTGATAGCTGAGGCCATCATGAGTGTTCTTGTGGGTTTAGGCTGTTTGGGCCACGATGGGCTGAAAGGGGCCATGTGGGGCCAATGGGCCCGTAGGCTCAATCAGATAAGTTGTATGATTGTGTAGTAAATATTGGACTGGACTATGTGAATCTCATATCTGTGGATAGATTTGGGTTAAATGGGCCACAGAGCGTGTGGGCCCATTTGGGTCGAGAATGGGCCCTAGGCACATTCACATCGTTATCTTTGTTTAGAATACCTTTGTTTACAAAATTACTGAAATACCATTGGTTTACAAAATTACTGAAATACCCTTGACTTTTAAAATTACTAAAATACCCTCGGTTTGTGAAATTACCAAAGTACCCCTAATTTGAAAAATTATCGAAATACCCTCAGTTTGAAAAATTACCGAAATACCCCTAATTTGTAAAATTATCGAAATACCCCTATTTTGAAAAATTACCAAAATACCCTCAATTTGCGAAATTACCAAAGTACCCTTGATTTGTAAAATTACCGGAACACCCCTGATTTATGAAATTACCAAAATACCCCCGATTTATGAAATTACTGAAATACCCTCAATTTGTGAAATTACCGAAATACCCTTAATTTATAAAATTACCGAAATACCCCTGATTTGTGAAATACCCCTGTAGGGTAGAATTATCGAAATACCCCTATAGGGTAGAATTACTGAAATACCTCTGTAGGGTAGGATTACCGAATACCCTTGTAAGGGTAAAATGACCGTTTTGCCCCTTAAGGGTAATTGACTCACTTGAGTGCGATTGGGTGATTTGTGATAATTGGTATTTGTATTTGTGTATGTATGATTGTTTATGGGCATAACATTTCGCATACATGACATACCGCATGGGGTTGGAATATTGATACGGAGGAAGTTCTGATAGGGTCGCACGGGTCGCATGACGACTGTGGATCCAATTTTGATCTGTTAAGGTCGCACGGGTCACTCGAGACGACTGTGGATTGACGGACGGCTTAAGGCACGTAATTTGATTATGGCTCTGTGCCAACCTAAATATGGCTCGGTGCCATCTTGATTATGGCTCTGTGCCAATCGTATTTACCCGTGGCTATGTGCCTAACATATATATCGATGACTCTGTGTCGATCATCTTTACCCAAGGCTGTGTGCCGATTATATTACCGTAGCTGATGGCTTTGTACCGGTCTTATTACAGTTACCGATGGCTATGTGCCAATTATGAGACCGTTACTGAAGGCTTAAAGCCGCATAAATACTAGCAGCTATGCTACGATTTTGGTTAGTGCCGCAATCGGTGCTAACATTGGGAGTGTAGGGATGGCATGGGTGATTTATTCCCCGCAGGTAGTGCAGGGTTGGACGGAGGCAAGTGCAGGGTTGGATGGGATGGGTTAGCATGCATCACACATTATGCATATGGAATTGATTCTAATATGGGCTAGGCCCAATTGTTACTGATATGGAGAATGGGCTAGGCCTATTTGGTTCTGATAAGGGCTGAGACCCAAGTGAAATTGTACTGGGCTTAGATCCACACATATTGTTTTGTTACTGTAATTGGGCTCCGGCCCAGATTGATTATGATTTCTATCTGTTTTACTAACTGTTTTAGTTAGGAGGGGATTACACACTTAGTTTTCGCAAACTCACCCCGTTTCTAATTGTGCAGGTAATCCCCATCTTTAGGAGGATTGGTGTTGCGAGGGACTCGGAGATGGCCACACGGCTGCCTTTGGATTTCATTTATGTTTTAGATTCTATTTTGGGTTTTAATTTTTGTAACAAGGCCTCTTTAAGTTTTTGGATTTTAACTTTGGGTTTGATTTATGTTTGAATTATATCCGTTAGAAGTAAATCACTGTTTTCCAAAATGTTAACTGTTTTTAAGCAACACTACATTTTCGCAACATTTTCGAAATGGTTTCGCGACTTAATCATTTTCGTAAATCAATTTCTTTCAAAATTTGCTTCCGTAACTAAAAAGATATTTTGGGAATAAAATTAATAATTTTTCAATGTACCACGTTTTAAAAATAAACTAATGTAACTGAGAGTTTACTTAAGCTTTTAAACAAGAAGGGTTTTTAATGAAAACAAAGTTTTCGAAAAACACTTCAATGTGACACACCGAATTTGGGTCTAACTTCTAGGCTAGGTTTGGGGTGTTACAGGAAACCACCTAGAAATGTATCTGAGGTCAGAAGCTTTTTGGGATTACTATCGACGTTTCATTAAAGGGTTCTCGATGGTTACAACACGGTGACCAGACTGTTGATTTAGAGTACCAAATCAAATCTGATGATTGTTTGATATTCCGAGATAGAATCTGTGTACCAAAAAAACCAGAGCTGATTCAGAAAATTTTACACGAGGCACATAGTAGTTGTTTATCCGTTCATCCTGTAAGTACTAAAATGTATAATGATTTGAAACAACTGTATTGGTGGTCGGGTATGAAACGAGACATTTCTGAATTTGTAGAAAGATGTTTAGTGTGCCAGCAAGTTAAAGCTGAACATTAAGTGCCTTCGGGTTTGCTTCAGCCTGTGATGATATCGGAGTGGAAATGGGATAAAGTGATTATGGATTTTGTATCGGGATTACTGTAATGCGTAGGTTTGTGCAAGTGTACATAGTCTTTATCAAGTAATAAGTAAGTATCGAGTTATCGTCTCCACGGGGATTGTATTTATGCTAAGTCACTTAATTTGTAAAATTATATTAACAATTTAGTAAATAAAAACACAATATAGTTGAGAAGTGGTGATTAAAATATATTAAACTAAATGCAATGACCCATAATGCAAATTATCCTAAGTATGCAAACTATATGAATGAAATATATTTTAGTAAAATTAAACACAATTTGCAACAATTATAACATAAATAAACTAGGACAATTACTTTAATTAAACTCAATTTATTATCAACATGCTTAATAACATTCAGAAAAACATTCCATGGCAACTCGATCTTTCATAAGTTTGGAAACCACATTAGGTCCTTTCGAAATCCTTTACTTAGTAAATACACATTTTACTGATCCTTATTTACTAAGGGTTTCTTAGCATTTGTGTGAGGTAACAGGGACATGTCAGGTTTGAAACAGTTTAATCACACAAATCTAAAAACTATGCAGATAACAGAGCTTGGTCAGAGTTGTTATGCAACCTATAATTTAATCGGGTCAGGGTCTAAATTGAGCTTGCACATTTCAATTATGTGTCCATTAGCCGTCGTCTGGTCAAGATCGTTCAGCTAATTCAGGTGCATTTCAATCACGTATGAACAAAATACAGACTTGATTTTAATTGAAAATATGATCGATTGAGGCACAAACATTATAAGCATGAATCAAATAAATATTATTTAATCAAAGCAATCATCCTAGCTTAAATAAAATTAAGCTAACATTGTTGTAAACAAGAACAAAGAACACATAGCAAACATCTTGAGATTAAATTAAAGAAAAGAAAGATTAAACCCAATTCAGAGTGGTTATCACCCAAGACTCTGACTGACGAGGCTCCTTCGTTCCTTTGCTTTGCTCCTTTTCTGATGGCTCTCCAAGGTGGTCGACCAAAGGTTCTTTAAGAGGCTTAATTGTTAAAATCTCTATAAAGAGATGATGCTAGGGAAAAGGCTAAGAGAATTTGGAGAGAAGAGAGAATGATGAATTATGAGAATGATTGAAGAATGATTGAGGGATGATGAATGAGGGAATGTGTAACGCCTCAAATTTTGGGCCTAGGAGAAATAGGTTTTGAAATAAGGGAACAGTTAGGAGACTGCGCATAGGTATTTAGTTGTGCAAGAAAATGTCGCAATTGAATGCTTGCTTTAATGGTTAAGTGAGTTTGGAGTGTTTGGGGATGTTTGGGAAGTCCTGGGTTCAAACCTGGGCTTTAGCAAAAAATTGTTCTTTCTTAATTAAAAGGGGTTGAGCTTAGCAGGTAGGCTTTATAAATAATTGTAGGGGAAAGGAGACATAAGATGAGCTTGTGGCTTGGTGGCAAGTGGCGTGATTTGGCTGAGGGGAGAGCTTGGGTTCGAATCCCTTGGCATGCAAAAGAATATTTATTTTATTTCCTTGCAGCAGGAGAAGTGGAGTTGGACTGAAACTCTGCCACGTGAAGTTTGAATTGGTCTTGGAGTTGTTATGGAGGATATCAAGGAGGGATAAGGGGAGTGATTTGTGGAGAATTTCAAAGAGTTTGAAGTGTGAGGAGAGTTGTGGCCGAATGGGACTCTAAGGCCTTAGTGAAATTTGGCTAGGGGGAAAAGAGGGAGCATTTTTGGCACTAGGATTTCCTTGTTCGGTTCTTGTGAGTGTTGATAGGAGAGTGCCGAATTTCATTACTGGGAGTTTTGGGTTTTTTTCACTTTTTGCATTTTGGGTTCTCTCAAGTCTAATCAGACTCTGGCCCGACAACTCGTGTCATTTCCCTTCCGACCATTCGTGTCATTTTTCTCCTCATCTTTGATATTTTCTTTCTCTCATAGCCGAACCTTTCCTTCTCTTCTTTTTTAACTGCTCATCTTCTATTCTTTGTTGGTGAATATCACCATTTGTTAATCCTTCTCTAAGTCGATCTTCTGCAAAGGTTCTGACTATCGGTAAGTGATCAAAAACTATTCTCTGCTTTTCTTTTAAAACTGAATGCACCTATACTCTTCCTTTATTTTCCAAAACCAAATAACCCCATTAACCAATTGTTATTTCATTCTTCACGTACTGCACTCATTGCGATGCTAGGGTCTTCCTCGAGGAGTGGTGAAGTGTGAACGATTTGGAGGAGTCACACTTTCGTTCTCAAACGTCCGGTAAGGTAATAGGGTTACCTCATGTTTTTGGGGTTGGCCGAATATTCCCTACCATTTTCTAATCGGTTCTTGACTGTACTTTAGGAAAGCAGCGAAGGCGTGTGATCGTTTCTGAACAGCGAGCGTTGAGGGATTACGGTCACCCTCATTCAAACAAGGTAAGAAAGGTATTTCGGATTAAGTGTTATTAAGAGGGTGTTACCCTAAAAATTAAGGACTAACATTGGATCTCGATGAATCTAGGTTGGATGCTCTTAGATCTTGGAACGACTCCGTAAAAAGGTGTGTAATCACACTATCTCTGCTGTGAATCGGCAAAAGTTGAAAAGCTGAAACTTCGGCATTTGAGGCCTCACGAGTGTGCAATCGCTCAGGTGGTAAAACCGAGCCAACAACCGTGGGCGGTGGACTGAAGAGGCCACCACGAGTGTTCTCGTGCACTTGGGCCGTTATGGGCCTCGTTGGGTCAAAATGGGCCATGTGGGCCAATGGGCTCGTGGGCCCCACATGGATAAAATTTACGAAAAGTAGCAGAAACTGGATTGGGCTATGAAGTTTGCATAGTCGTGATTGAATTTGGGCCAAATGGGCCACACGAGCGTGTGGGCCTATTTGGGTCAAATATTGGGCTTGGAGCCCATTTACACTGTTTTGACCAAATGGATTATCTGTGTCACTCGAGGTGACTGTAGGCCTTCGAAAAGGTCGTTAACTGTACCGAGACCCAAGGGTAGGTAAAATAACCAAAATACCCCTAAAGGGAAAAATTACCGTTTTACCCCTAATGCATGAAAATAACCATTTTACCCCTAGAGGTAGGTTGACAGATGAAAATATGTATTGTATGACTGTACTGAGTAGGACATATTGTATACACGAAATATTGATGACATGACATACTGCATGGGGTTGGGATTCTGGTATGGAGGAAGTACTGTTACTGGTGGCTCTGCCACACATACTGATACTGGTGGCTCTGCCACAATTACTGTTATTGGTGGCCTTGCCACATATACTGTTACTGGCAGCTCTGCTGCATTATTATTACTGGCAGCTATGCTGCAATATTGGTGTGTTGACTGGGTGGGTCGACTTTGTCCCCACGTGGTGTGTTGGTTGGTATGGGTGGTGTGTTGGTTGGATTGGGGTGGGGTGGGTTGCATATTTGCACCATACTGATACTGTACTGGGCTTAGGCCCACATTGACTACTATAATGGGCTAAGGCCCACACAACACTATTACTGAATAGGGCTCAAGCCCAGACTGTTACTGCATGATAGGGGATTACACACTGAGTTCTCGTAACTCACCCTTTTCTTTTAACTGTATAGGTAATCCCCAGCCTTAGACGATTTGGAGCTACGAGGGACTCGAAGGTGGCCACACGTTCTCTAATATTTTATTTTAGACCTAGTTATTTAAACTTTTATATTGGATTCTAATAAGGCCTCTATAATTTCTGGATTTTAAATTTGGGATTTTAGTGATTGTGATTTATATCTACTAGACGTAGAACACGGTTTTCCAAAATAATAACATTTTCAAACACTTCGTTTTTGCAACTCAATTTTCTTAAATATCACGTTTTCTTAAATCATTTTGTTTTAAATCAAGCTTCCGCAACAAATAAGGTTTTAAAGGTAATAACGTTTTAAAAGGGAATAACTTTTTAATAGACCACGATTGAAAATAAACAAACGCAAACTGAGGTTTTCTACAAGTTTTAAATGGTAAGAAGTTTTAAATTTCGAGAAGGGTTTTCAATGGAAACATGGTTTTCGAAAAACACTCCAATGTGACATGCCAGATTCAGCCATAACATTTAGGCCGGGTTTGGGGTGTTACTGTAACACCCAAAACCCGGTGTAGACGTTATGGCCAAATCTGGCGTGTAATGTTGACGTGTCTTTTAAAAATTGGACTTGTTGGGAGAAAACCGTTTCTGAGTTGAAATCTCTTTGTTAAAACTCAAAACATCTTAACCATTTACTAACCAATTAAAACGTCTTTACTTTAAAAACATTGTATGTTGCGGAAGCAATATCCAAAATGTTGCGAAAACGCGGTGTTTTGAAAACATTTAATCTTTTTGAAAACCAGCGTTCTATCACTATCAGTTAGGTATCAAATAAATAAAGCCAAAATAACATAACTGAGGTTTAAGAGGCCTTATTACAGAATCAATAGCCCAATATAAAAGAAATATATAAGTCTAAAACAATCATCAGCGAACGTGTGGCCACCTCCGAGTCCCTCACGGCTCCAAATTGTCTAAGGCTAGGGATTACCTGTATAGTTAAAAGAAAGGGTGAGTTTATGAAAACTCATTGTGCAATCCCCTATCATTCAGTCACTAATATAGCGATAATGATGCGGGCCTAAGCCCTTTTCAAGAATGAGAACAATGTGGGTTTTAACCCAAGCGAAGATATGATGTAGTGTGGGCCTTAGCCCATTCTGAGATCGTAATCGAAATAGAATACATGTGGGCCTAAGCCCAATGAAGGATGAACGATGATCGATGAAATGCAACAATGCAATCATGCAACCCATCCCAATTCAGCCAACACACCACCCGTACCAACCAACACACCATGTGGGCATAAAATCGACCCACCCAGCCAACACACCAATATCGGCACTGGTTGCGGCACTAATCGATATCGTAGCAAAGCCGCGATGTCAGAATGGCTAAGAAGCGAAAGCGGGATAGCTATAACGCCATGAGTACGATGAATATGATTGGCACAAAGCTATCGGTAGTAGTAATATGATCGACACACGACCATCGAGAGCGGTAATATGATCGACACAAAGCCATCAGTAACGGTAATATGATCAGCATAAAGGCATCAGTAACGGTATATGATCGGCACAAAGCCATCAGTAACGGTAATATGATTAGCACAAAGCCATCAGTAGCATCGCGTGAAGCCGCCAAGACCCGATATCGCGGCAAAGCCGGAAGTAATGATGTCGTAGCAAAGCCGCGATGAATGATATATGTGGAAAAGCCACGATGCGGTGATTGTGGCGAGCCACGCACGATACTTCCTCCATAACAGTATCCCAACCCCATGCAGTATGTCGTGTATGCAAAATGCCATGCTCAGAATCAGTCATACAAATCACAGAAAAATCAGTCCTTTATGTCACAGACACATCAATCATTTACATCACAGACAAATCAATCATTTACCCTCGAGGGGCAAAATAGTCATATTACCCTTTGGGGGTATATCGGTCAATTCACCTAATAGAGGTATTACAGTCATTTTACCTACATGGTATCACGATCATTTTACCCTACAGGGGTATTACGGTTATTTTACCCTATAGGGGTATTTCGATAATTCTACCCTACAAGGGTATTTCAGTAATTCTACCCTACAAGGGTATTTTAGTAATTCTACCCTACAAGGGTATTTCGATAATTCTACCCTACAGGGGTATTTCAGTAATTCTACCCTACAGGGGTATTTCGGTAATTCTACCCTACAGGGGTATTTTGGTAATTCTACCCTACAGTGGTATTTCGGTAATTCTACCCTACAAGGGTATTTCAGTCATTTCCATCTATTAGGGGTTTCGGTATAGTTAACGACCTTTTCGAAGGCCTACAGTCGCCTCGAGCGACACAGATAATCCATATGGTCAAAACAGTGTAAATGAGCTCAAATCCCAGTATTCGACCCAAATGGGCCCACACGCTCGTGTGGCCCGTTTGGCCCAAATTCAAACACGGCTATGCGAACTTCATAGCCCATTCCAATTTCCGCTACTTTTTGTAAATTTTATCCGTGTGGGGCCCACGAGCCCATTGGGCCCACACGACCCATTTTGGCCCAAGTGCTCGAGAACCCTCGTGGTGGCCTCTTCAGTCTACCGCCCACGGTTGTGGGCTCAGTTACCACCCGAGCGATCGCACGCTCGTGAGGCCTCAAATTCCGATGTTTTGGCTTTTCAACTTTTGCCGATTCACAGCAGAGATAGTGTGATTACAGACCTTTTTACGGAGTCATTCCAAGATCTACGAGCACCCAACCTTGCTTGAATGAGGCGACTTTAGTCCTCCAAAACCACTATCCAGAAGTGATCACGCGCCTTTATGGTTCATCTCGACAGATGAAAGAAAAGGTTTTGATTACTTCAGTCACTTGCACCCATTTGCTCTACTGAAGCCCCGATTCGTCAGAACCCTTTCAAGACTGAAACCGCAACACCACTGCAGAGTACAGAGATAGTCGGCCAACACCCACAAAAAAAAGAACACCGAAAGGAGAAGAAATAGAGGAAGGAAAGAAATGATGAAAAGGAGAACAAAAAGAATCGGCTATGAACCAAAAGCCGAGGAATAGGAAGGAGGAAAAGGGGGATTCGGCAGCAGAGGAAAAGAAAAGTGCACAAGTGTGCAGAGAAAAGAGTGTAAAAGTGTGCAGAGAAAAGAAAAGTGCAAAAGTGCCTAACACCTTCGTCACCGAGAGAAAGCAACCAAAATAATTTTGAAAAGGACCCAAAAGCCGAAAAATGGGAGGAGAGCAAGGAGAATTCGACAACTGCTAGACCAAAGCCGAAAAATGACTAACACTCCCCCCATCTGAATTGTCAAAGTTTGAGTTCCCCCAAACGGCACAACTTTCCTCTCACTCAAACTCATTGATTCCTTCCACCAATCTCTCCATAATCCTCTCCATAATTCGCTCCTACAATCTCTCCATGACCAATTCAAACCTCTCATCCATCAGACTTCCACTGCAACACAAACTCTAGCCGTCCTAGCTGCAAAATAAATGCCCCCTATGTTGCGCCAACACTCGAACCTCAGACCCACTTGCCACACTTGTAACGCCACAACCACTGCACCAATAGGCTTTTTGTGTCATATTTTAACCACAAAAATCTAAAAGGCCTACTATCAAGCAGCAAGGGTTTTATTCACTTAAAAACTAAAATTTTTGCTAAAGCCCAGGTTTGAACCCAGGACTTCTCCAACACTTTTCAGGACACAAAACCACTCAAGCAGTTATTTTTTTGTGTCATTTCCTTGCACAATTAAATACTTATGTAAAGCCTCTTTACTGATCCATGCACAAGGCCCAATACTTCTAGACCTAAAATTCGGGGCGTTACAAATCACCCCTCCTTAAAGAAATTTCGTCCCCAAAATTTCCAACTGTCTGAATAGTCGCACAACCCAGACTTCACCACCACGCTCCCGCTGCGCACTCTGATTTCAAAACATTACTACAGCCTCTTGAACCAAGTTCGCGTGTATCTCTTGTGCCCATTGTCTATTCGCGTTTCAAAACATTACTCCCATCATCATATAGACTAAGGTGAGCAAACATCGCTCTCAGGTCTGCTACCACCTTACGGCTCAACGCATCAGCTACTACGTTAGCCTTACCCGGATGGTACTCAATCAAGTAGTCGTAGTCCTTCAACAACTCAATCCACCTTCGCTGCCTCAAATTTAAATCTTTCTAAGTCAAGAGGTACTTCAGACTCTTGTGATCCGTGTAGACTATCGACTTTTCCCCATACATGTAATGCCTCCAAATCTTCAAGGCGAAAACCATTGCAGCCAACTCCAAGTCATGTGTCGGGTAGTTACCCTCATAAGGCCTTAATTGCCGAGACGCATAAGCGACCACCTTTCCATCTTGCATCAAGACACACCCTAAGCCGATGTGCGATGCATCGATGAGAGACCGTGAATTCCTTTCCTGCCTCAGGCTGAATCAACACCGGAGCTTCAGTCAGAATCTTCTTTAACTTGTCGAAACTTTCTTGCTATTTTTAAGACCACACAAATAGAACCCCTTTTCTCAACAACTTAGTCAGCGGCGCTGCAATCAAGGAGAAACCCTCCACGGACCTTCTGTAGTATCTTGTCAAACCCAGAAAACTCTGAATCTCTGTAACCGACTTAGGTGGTTTCCAATCCAACACTGCTTCGATCTTCTGAGGATCCACCCTAATCCCCTCAGCCGACACCACATGACCAAAGAAAGTTACCTCCTTAAGCCAGAATTTGCACTTACTAAACTTAGCAAATAGTTGCTTCTCCCTCAGAATCTGTAGAACCACCCTAGATGCGCATCATGCTCCTCCTAATATTTTGAGTACACCAAAATGTCGTCTATAAACACTATGACGAACTGATCCAAATACGGCTGAAACACCCGATTTATCATGTCCATGAATGCTGCCGGCGCATTGGTCAACCCGAATGGCATCACCAGAAACTCGTAATGCCCATACCGAGTACGAAATGCTGTTTTATGAATATCAGCCTCTCTCACCTTGAGTTGATGATACCCTGACCTAAGATCTATCTTAGAGAATACCGATGCACCCTTAAGCCGATCAAACAAGTCGTCTATCCTGGGTAACGAATACTTGTTTTTCATCGTCAACTTATTCAGCTGGCGGTAGTCTATACACATCCACATAGTACCGTCTTTCTTCTTAACAAAAAGCACAGGTGCTCCCCAAGGTGATACACTCGGCCGGATGAAACCTCTATCCAGCAACTCCTGAATCTGAGCCTTTAACTCCACCAATTCTTTCGGCGCCATCCTATACGGGGCAATAGACACTGGCGCAGTTCCAGGTAACAAGTCTATACCGAACTCAACCTCGCGGTCAGGAGGCAAACCCGAAAGTTCCTCTAGAAATACATCAGCAAATTCCCCCACGGTTTGGACATTCTCTACAGTTGCATCCTTGGCTTCCAAAGCACAGACATGCACCATAAATGCCTCACAACCTTTCCTCACCATTTTCTTCGCATTCAGCGCAGATACCATATTGGATAGGTAATCTCTCCTATTACCTATCATCACCACCTCTTCGCCTTCCATTGTCTTCAACACCATGTGCTTAGCTGCGCAATCCAAACTGTCCTGGTCCTTCACTAACCAATCCATCCCGAGAATCAGATCGAACTCCCCAAACGGCAGTTCCATCAAGTCAGCCAAAAACACGACCCCTTGAAGTTCTAGGGGTACATCCCTATATAGTTTATTTACTTCTACAGAGTGACCTAGAGGGTTTATTATCATCATCTCCTAGAAGTAATCTCAAAGTCTAAGTTCATAGTTTCCACTATACTCATCGGCAACATATCTGAGTCGTCGAACTAACATCTATCAAAGCAGTATAAGGCAGTCCAAAAATTAAGAACGTACCGGTTATGACATCCGGTGCGTTGCCCTCCTCTCGACGCCTTCTTTGCGTGAGACCAATCCAGGTCGTCTCGCCTCCCGAGCTCCCGATTACCTCGCCCGGTGCTTCGCGGCCTTGTCCAGAACAATTACCTCCCCTGGCCGAACCGTGACCCCTCTGTGGCTGTTGACCATCCCTCCTGAACTGTGTACGACCCTGACCCTCAGACTGAAATCTAGCTGACCTCTGCGGACAATCCCTTACCCGGTGCCCCATTGACCCACACTCGAAGCACCCTCTATTTTTGGTCCAACATTCCCCCGTGTGAGACTTCCCACATCGAGCACACTGTGGCGGCCACTGAGTAGTAGCAGCAGCAGGCCTCGCCGCTTGATTCGGCCCACCATACCTAGCTCTTTTCTGCTGATTCCCAGCAGACCCTGATGACCCAGAACTCCTCTTATTCCAACTCCTATCCTGGTTCCGTCTCACCGATCGCTTTTACCTCCTCAAAGAACCTTGGCCTTCTCTACTAAGACCGCAAATTCTCTCTCCTACTGTGGAGCAATCAATATCCGTAGCTCATCTCTAAACCCATCCTCAAATTTGACACAGTGCTCATGTTTCGTGCCCACAATACCCCGTGCATACTGACTTAACCGAAGAAATTCTGCCTCATATTCCGATACTGACTTATTTCCCTAAACCAAATTCAGGAACGCCTTACGCTGCGCATCGATGTAACTAGCCCCGACGTATTTCCTCTGATAGGCTGCCCTAAACAAATCCCAAGTGATGTCATCCGCCATTGCTCCATCCCTAACTGTGAGCCACCACTGATATGACTCATCTCGAAGAAGAGATACTATACCCTTCAGTTTCTCCTCATTCGTAAAGTCCAGGTCGTCCATGATATGTAATATCCTGGGTTGGGGGGCTATTTTGTTGTTGCATGATATTGCATGTGTTGGTGTGCTGTGTTGCTGTTTTTGTAGTGTCGGGGCTTAATTGTAGGCTAGGAGTGTGCTCGAGTAGGTAGGAAAATTTTTATTTTTAGGCTTTATAGAGAGGAGCCGATGGAGCCGAGGGATATGTATTTTATTTGGTGTTTTGTTGCACAAATGAGGAGGCGGCAAAGTGGCAAGGCATGTGCCACTTGGAGCTTGAGGGTGGCGTCATCTACAAGGGGAGAGATCCACGTGTTCAAGTCGCAGAGTCCCTATTTTGGTTCCCATTTTGGACGGCATGGAGGGAGAGGTAGAAGGCAATTAGAATTCTACTTTGGACTTGGTCTTCCCATTCAAATGGAGGGTGATGAGGATTTTAGGAGGAAGACTTGGTCAAACATGTTTGAAGGAGTGGTGGTGAGTGAATGGAGGGATATTGGCTGAATTTTTGGGTGTTTGGAGTGGGGGAGTGGACGGCTTAGTGTGGAAGAGGGATGTGCCGAAATGCACTTTCTACCTTGTGCATTTTCGGCCAAAAGTAATTAGTAAGCAAAAGTTCTCTCATTTTGTCAAACAAGCCGATTTTCTCAAAGAGTTTTCTCTCATTCTTTTTGCTTTTGAAAACCGAAATACCACACTCCTAAAGCGGCGAGAAATATCTTTGATCTTTGGTGTTCATTTGGTAGCCGAGTATCCTCCTCTTCATCTCCTTTTTCCTTGGTTCATTTGTGAAGCCGAATTCTCCATTCATCTTCCCATTTCTTTGTGCCGAAACTATTTCTTCTTTTGTTCAATTGTGCAAGCCGAAGCTCTCTCTTCTCAAATATTCTTTTTCTCTTCTTGAAACTTTGGTAGCCGAATCTTATCTTCCAAAACACTTTCTTCACCTATTTGCTTTCAAACTGAAAGTCCCCACACTCTACTTATCTTTTATTCTTGTCTTTTGTTCAAAGCTCAAGCCGTTTGTCTCCATTTGTTCCTTCTATTCCTCTTGGCCGAAACTCTCCTCTCTCTTAGTAGTTCCTTGGTGGCCGAATATTAGAAGGGTGGTAATCGTGTTGGGTTATTATTTTCTTTCGATTGGAAGGGGGTAAGTGTTTGGCCAAATGGCCATGTCCATCTTCTCTAGTTCTATGTTGAATTCGGTTGGATTAAAAGCTCATGATTGGTTGTGGTTGAAAGGGTATTAACCTGTTGTTAATCATCTTGTGATAGGGTCTTTGGATATTGAAAAGTAACCAAGAAGAGTTTTCGACTTTTTTAACCGATTGGTAAGCAGTGGTTGTGGTAAGTGATTGGTATTATCATTAATCGTTCAATCTTTTGGTTTCGATTAAGTCAAGATCATTAAAGTTTAACCGTTTCTCTTTTAGGGTTGGTCGATTGTCAAGGGGAATCACCGCTTGATTCGAGATTTGGTGGGAAACCAAATCAAGTTTAAAGGTGAGGGTTTGATATGGATTCTTTTGGGGTTAGATGGTCTTGGCCGAATGTGATAAGTTGTCTAATGCTCTTATTTGGCCGATTATAGGAGCAAGATAATCAAGGGGGCTTAGATCTGCTCGAGGGGTTTTAGGTCGTTGTTTTCCGTGTGTGTAACTAACACACCCATACTTAGTAATATTATTAATAACTCTGATTGCTTTGTAAAACCAAACAAGATGATGGATTAATTGGTACCCAAGTGGGGTATATGTACGGATCAGGGTAAGTCCGTAGCATTACGAGTTCTCTTGATGTATACTCAATATTATGATCTATGTTATGTATGCTATGAGATATAATGCTTGGCATGTTGGCATGATATGCATGACTTGTATGAGATGCATGATCACATGAGTATGGCATGATGATGGGTGATATGAGTGGAGGAGGATGATGATATCCGTGTCTTTGGGACACTGTGTCTTTGGGACACCGGAGGTTTGGCACCTCCGGTGGTTTGGTACCACAGTTGATTTTGTGACTTCTGGTCACAAGTGATTTGGTATCACATTTGTGTCTTTGGGACACCGAGGTTTGGCACCTCATTGCGACTCGTCCCCGTGGTTAACACCACCGTGGGTTGGCCCCACTTTGAGATATGGGATCGCCTCGCTAGTGATTTGGTATCACACGATGGGTTGGCCCCATCATCGGATTTGTGATCGCGGTCACAAGTGATTTGGTATCACACTCGTGTCTTTGGGACACCAGAGGTTTGGCACCTCATTGCGACTCGTCCCCTCGTGGTTAACACCACCGTGGGTTGGCCCCACTTTGAGATATGGGATAAATCGCTAGTGATTTGGTATCACACGATGGGTTGGCCCCATCATTGGATTATTCGTGACTTTGGGTCACCGGTGGTTTGGCACCACACTTATGGATATCGTGACTTTGGGTCACCGGTGGTTTGGCACCACCAAAGTGGTTTGGTACCACACGGGTAGAAAAGCGATATGGATGGTTAGGATCGGGTTGCATTAATCATGTTGCTATGTATGATGTGTGTTAGCATGTTGTTTTATCGGGAGCGGGATTTATGCACTGAGTCATTCGACTCACCCTCTCCTTTGACATTTCAGGTGACACTTAGACGCGGAAATGGAGTAAGGATGGACTCGGGGTGCTCATGCCACGCTTAATAAAGTTTTACTCAGACTTTATAATTTGGGTACTTTAGCTTGCTTTTTATTATTTGGGTTTTGTTTTGGATTGTAAAAGGCCTTTAAATTATGCTTTATGATGTTTATGCTTTAAATAGACTTTAACATGCCTTAACAAAATAAGTGGGTTGAAATTTTACTAAAATTTGGAAAGACAATGATTTAAAAACTATAACGCAAAGTGTTTTAAACTATACCATCGGGTATCTCACCATGACTTGCATTAGAAACTCAAACGATTTCCAAATCAAAACTCGATTTTCTACCAAGTTAAAATGTCTTAAGTAACACTAAGAAACTATTTGAATAATGAAATGGAATAAACTCATTTTAACTACATCTTTTGGTTAAGCTTTCAAATTTTTTTTTTGGGTTTTCGAATACACCACCCGATTTCAAACAAGCCTACTCAAATTTTCTTCAAATACCCTAGATAGTGAAGTGTTTACATCCCCGCTTTTAAACGAAAAACCTAAACCTCTCAAGCACGTTTTTCCCGTAACATACCGCATTGATCGTGGTGTATTGACCGGGTTTGGGGTGTTACAATTGTGGTATCGAGCCAAGTTCAAAGGTTTCTACTGTGGGCCTGAGGCCCAAAATGCTTTCAAAAGTCATTTTAAGTGTTTTGTTTGAAATAAATGGTTTGAAGGGCATGACACCGAGTCTCCGGCACCGATTCGCCTGTAAGTACCCTTACTATTGCTTGTGATTTATTGATGTGATTGGATGATTGCGATAGTGGATTACTTTAGAAACCAAATCGATAGGATTCTCGTGAACTCGCGAAAACAAAGCTTCTTTACTATTCATAAGACTTTGCTTTAAAACAAATGGAATAAATATTGATGCATAAAACTCCTAAATCGAGAGCACGTAGAGAATTTAGTCATGAGCGCTAGAGGTGGACGTGGTCGTGGACGCAGGTCGTGGTAGGATGATCGTTTCGAACCCGTAGGTCCGGTCGTGGGTCGAAAATGAGATACGGCATCGCCACCGGTGGAGGTGGTGAGTTTCAAGATCGATCGATGATGCGAAGCGTCACAGCGATGCCGCGAGTGTTGGAAAGGGTAGTGGTGTAGGTGGTGGTGCAGGAGTTAGGAAATTGCTTCTGAGCGACTCGGGCAAACGGGCCGAATTCTTTCGAGGTGTTTCTGGTGTTGCTCTCAAAGATCGCTTGAGTATTGGCTAGAGGCAACGGAGCGGATCATGGATGACTGGACTTGACCGCCAAGAGAAGTGAAGGGCATAGTATCGCTTCTCGGGATGAGTCATATCGGTGGTGGTTCACGGTTCGGAGACGATGTTGTGGCAAGCAGAGGATCCGACATGGGATTATTTCGTGGTCGCGTATCAAAAGAAGTACATTGTGGCTAGTTATATTGACTCCAAATAAAGGCATTTTTGAGGCTTGTCCAAGGGAGTAAGTCTGCTTCCGAGTATGAGGTCGAGTTCTTGAAGCCGAGCCAGATGCTGTGGGTATTGTGGCTACCGAACACGCAGAGGTGTGTTCGTTTCGAGGATGGTCCGAGAGACGAGTTGAGGTCGATTGATTGCTCCCCGCCAGGAGCGTGAGTTTGTGTCCTGGTTGAGAAGGCTAAGGTAGCCGAGGGTGTTAAGGAGTCCGTGAGGCGTGGGTATGGACAGAATGCATAAGAGGAGCTTTGGGTCTTACGGATCGCGTCGGGTAATCCTCGTAAAAGGGCTAGACAGAGTGGGCCGAATCGGCCTGGTAGGGTTGTTGCCGCTAGTCGTGGACCGCCGCGGTGTAACCATTGTGGGAGATATCATTGGGGAGGCTGCTGGACCGGTGGAAAAGGTTGTTTTGAGTGTGGTTCTCTCGGATCATCGCGTGAGGGACCGCCCGCGTAAGTTGGCCAGATTCACCCGAGTCGTGGCCGTACTCGATTCAGAGTGAGTGGACCGCCACCGCAGAGGGGCCGTGGTAATGGCAGAGGTAGTAATGGATCTGGGTCGGGCCGTGGAGCACCGGGCAGGTGCGCGGTAGTTCGACGCCGCATACTGGGTTAGTGTATGCAGCAAGGCGCCGAGAGGAGGCGACGCACCGGACGTCATAACCAGACGTTCTTGATCTTTGGTTCTCCTTTACCGCTTTGATAGATGTGGGTTCGACGATTCTTACATGGCCGAGTATAGTAGAGACCATGGACTTAGACTCGAGATATCTTCTAGGCGGATGACTCGTAATTAGCCCTTTAGGTCACTCGTGGTAGTAGATAAGTCGTTTAGAGACGCACTTCTAGAACTCCAAGCGGTAGTGTTTCTTCAGCCGATCCGATGGAACCGCCGTTGGGGAGTTCGATTTGATTCTTGGGATGGACTGGTTGGTTAAGTACCAGCGGTTGGATTGCGCCGCTAAGCGCATGGTTCTAAGGACGATCGAGGGTGATGAAGTGGCTATGATAGGTAATAGGAGAGATTGCTTATCTAATGTGGTATCCGCCCAAGGCGAGAAGATGGTCGAAGGCCGTGAGGCGTATGTGGTTCATGTGTATGCCTTGGAGGCTAAAGAGTCCGCCGCAGAGAAGGTCCGCATGTTAAGGAATTTGTTGATGTGTTTCCCGAGGAGCTTCCGGTTTGCCGCCAGATCGTGAGGTAGAGTTCGGGATAGATCTGTTATCCGAATCGCGCGGTGTCTATTGCTCCGTATAGGATGGCGCCAAAGGAATTGGTGGAGCTTAAGGCTCTGGGATTCGTGGAGTTATTGGATCGAGGTTTTATCGTGCCAAGTGTTTTCACGTGAGGTGCGCGGTACTCTTTGTTAAGAAGAAAGATGGTACGGTGCGGATGTGCATAGACTACCGCCATTGAATAAGTCGACGATTAAAAACAAGTATCCGCGTTGCCACGGATAGATGACTTGTTTGATCACCAAGGGTGCGTGGTATTTTCTAAGATTGACCGAGGTCCGGGTATCACCGATTAAAGGTGAAAGAAGCGGATATTCACAAGACAACGCTTTTGGACTCGAGATGGGCACCACGAATTTCTCGTAATTCCGTTCGGGTTGACTAACGCGACCAAGCAACATTTATGGATATGATGAATAGAGTGTTTCAAAGATATCTGGATCATTCGTCGTGGTTTTCATAGACGACATCTTGGTGTATTCAAGAACAGAGGAAGAGCATGATGTGCATTTGAGAGTTGTCTTTGCAGATTTTGAGGGAAAAGCACTCTATGCTAAGTTCGAGAAGTGCGAGTTCGGCTTAGAGAAGTGACTTTCTTGGGTCATGTAGTGTCGGCTGAGGGATTCGAGTAGATCCTCGTAAGATTGAGGCGTTTTGGATTGGAAGCCGCCTAGGTCGATGGTCGAGATTCGAGTTTTCTGGTTTGGCCGGATACTACCGAAAGGTTTGTTGAGGGTTTCTCGTTGATAGCGGCGCCAATGACCAAGTTGTTAAGGAAAGAGGTTCCGTTTGTTTGGACCGAGAAACAAGCAGGGGAGTTTCGACAAGCTTAAGAAGATTCTAATGAAGCTCCGGCTTTAATTCAACCCGAGGTGGTAAGGAATTCACGGGTCATCGCGATGCATCACATAATGGGTTGGGTTGTGTGTCGATGCAGAAGGTAAGGTTGTGGCTTACGATCTGGGCAATTGAGGCCACATGAGGTCAACTATCCGACGCACGATCTAGAGTTAGCGGCTGTAGTCTTTGCGTTGAAGATTTGGAGGCACTACTTGTACGAGAGAGATCAATAGTCTACACCGATCATAAGAGTCCAAGTACCTCTTGACTCGTAAGGATTTGAATTTGAGGCGCGCAGATGGGTTGAGTTGCTTAAAGATTACGATCGCTCGATTGAGTATCATCCGGCAAGGCTAACGTGGTGGCGCACGCGCGCTGAGCCGTAAGGTTGTTTCGAACTTAAGAGCGATGTTTGCCCACTTGAGTTTGTATGACGACGGGAGTATTCTGGCAGAGTTGCAGGTTAAGCCTACTTGGGTTGAGCAGATCAGAGAGAAACAGTTAGAGCATGAGGTGCTGAGTGCACGGAGGTTGCAGGTACAGAGTGGTGGTTTGGAAGGTTACAACTTGTCTAGTGATGGGGTGCCGTGTTTCCAAGGTAAAGCTTGTATGCCCAAGGATGTTGAGTCGAGGCAGAGGATTCTTCAGACGCACATAGTAGCCCTTATGCTATGCATCCCGGAGGTAGTAAGATGTATAGGGATCTCAGAGAGCGATTTTGGTGGCCCGGTCTCAAGAAAGAAGTGACAGAGTGTGTTGGGAAGTGTCCGACATGTCACAGTCAAGGCCGAACATCGCTGCCGTCGTGGTTGCTTCACCTGTGAAGATTCCTCGATGGAAGTGGGAAAGGATAACCATGGATTTCGTCGCTGGGTTACCGCTACGCCAAGCAAGAAGGATCTGGGTTTGGGTAATTGTGGATCGATGACTAAATCACCATTTCATTTCATTCCGGTGAGAGTTGACTACTCACTTCGCAGGTTGGCGGTCGTATGTTTCGAGAGATAGTGAGGTTGCACGGTGTGCCAAGATCGATCATCTCGGATAGGGATCCGAGATTTACGCCAAGGTTCGAAAGCGTTGCATCAGCTCGGGCACGCGGTTGGATTTCAAAGACGGCTTTTCCGCATGATCGACGGGCAATGTAAAGAGTTATTCAGATCTTAGAGGATATGCCGAGAGGTTGTGTCCTCGGATTTTAGAGGTAGTTGGGAAGAGTTTCTACCATTAGTCGAGTTTGCCTACAACAACGCTTACTAAGCGAGCATCAAGATGGCACCATATGAGGCGTTGTATGGTAGGAAGTGTCGATCACCTATGTGTTGGACTGAGTTAGGTGAACGCCGCTTGTTAGGACCCGAGTTGGTTGCCGACCGAAAACAAGGTTAAGTTGATTCAGTTCTCGGTTGAAGGAAGCTTCGACCGGCGTAAGTCTTATGCCGATCTTGCGGAGAGACATAGAGTTTTTTCGTGGGGATCAAGTGTTTCAAGGTCTCGCCATGGAAGAAGGTTTTGAGGTTCGGAAGAAAGGCAAGCTAAGTCCGAGGTTTATTGGGCCGTATAAGGTTTTGAGACGAGTGGGACCGTATGGCGTATCAACTGGAGTTGCCGCAGAGCTTAGTCGATTCACGACGTATTTCACGCTTTCGATGCTTCGACGTTGTCGCTCGGATCCGCCGCATGTGGTAGCAAAGTGGAAGAGATCGAGGTAAATCCGATTTGACTTTGGAAGAAGAACTTGTGCGATTCTAGATCGGGATGTGAAGGTTCTGCGTAAGAAGTCCGTGGCTTTGGTTAAGGTATCGTGGGCGGAATCATGGCGTGGAAGAAGCCAATGGGAACCCGAGGATATGATGAAACAAAGCAGCATTCGCAACTCTTTTGATCGTGTAATTTCGAGGCCGAAATTATTTTAAGGGGGTAGAACTGTAATATCCTGGGTTGGGGGCTATTTTGTTGTTGCATGATATTGCATGTGTTGGTGTGTCTTTGGTTGCCGCTTTTGTGTAGTGTCGGGGCTTAATTGTAGGCTAGGAGTGTGCCCGAGTAGGTAGGAAAATTTTTATTTTTAGGCTTTATAGGAGGGGAGCCGATGGAGCTGAGGGATATGTATTTTATTTGGTGTTTTGTTGCACAAATGAGGAGCCGGCAAAGTGGCAAGGCATGTGCCACTTGGAGCTTGAGGGTGGCGCCATCTACAAGGGGGAGAGATCCCGTGTTCAAGTCGCAGAGTCCCCATTTTGGTTCCCATTTTGGACGGCATGGAGGGAGAGGTAGAAGGCAATTAGAATTCTACTTTGGACTTGGTCTTCCCATTCAAATGGAGGGTGATGAGGATTTTAGGAGGAAGACTTGGTCAAACATGTTTGAAGGAGTGGTGGTGAGTGAATGGAGGGATATTGGCCGAATTTTTGGGTGTTTGGAGTGGGGAGTGGACGGCTTAGTGTGGAAGAGGATGTGCCGAAATGCACTTTCTACCTTGTGCATTTTCGGCCAAAAGTAATTAGTAAGCAAAAGTTCTCTCATTTTGTCAAACAAGCCGATTTTCTCAAAGAGTTTTCTCTCATTCTTTTGCTTTTGAAAACCGAAATACCACACTCCTAAATCGGCCGAAATATCTTTGATCTTTGGTGTTCATTTGGTAGCCGAGTATCCTCCTCTTCATCTCCTTTTTCCTTGGTTCATTTGTGAAGCCGAATTCTCCATTCATCTTCCCATTTCTTTGTGCCGAAACTATTTCTTCTTTTGTTCAATTGTGCAAGCCAAGCTCTCTTTTCTCAAACATTCTTTTTCTCTTCTTGAAACTTTGTAGCCGAATCTTATCTTCCAAAACACTTTCTTCACCTATTTGCTTTCAAACTGAAAGTCCCCACTCTCTACTTATCTTTTATTCTTGTCTTTTGTTCAAAGCTCAAGCCGTTTGTCTCCATTTGTTCCTTCTATTCCTCTTGGCCGAAACTCTCCTCTCTCTTAGTAGTTCCTTGGTGGCCGAATATTAGAAGGGTGGTAATCGTGTTGGGTTATTGTTTTCTTTCGATTGGAAAGGGGTAAGTGTTTGGCCAAATGGCCATGTCCATCTTCTCTAGTTCTATGTTGAATTCGGCTGGATTAAAAGCTTATGATTGGTTGTGGTTGAAAGGGTATTAACTCGTTGTTAATCATCTTGTGATAGGTCTTTGGATATTGAAAAGTAACCAAGAAGAGTTTTCACTCTTTTAACCGATTGGTAAGCAATGGTTGTGGTAAGTGATTGGTATTATCATTAATCGCTCAATCTTTTGGTTTCGATTAAGTCAAGATCATTAAAGTTTAACCGTTCTCTTTTTGGGGTTGGTCGATTGTCAAGGGGAATCACCGCTTGATTCGAGATTTGGGGAAACCAAATCAAGTTTAAAGGTGAGGGTTTGATATGGATTCTTTTGGGGTTAGATGGTCTTGGCCGAATGTGATAAGTTGTCTAATGCTCTTATTTGGCCGATTATAGGAGCAAGATAATCAAGGGGGCTTAGATCTGCTCGAGAGGGTTTTAGGTCGTTGTTTTCTGTGTGTGTAACTAACACACCCATACTTAGTAATATTATTAATAACTCGATTGCTTTGTAAAACCAAAACAAGATGATGGATTAATTGGTACCCAAGTGGGGTATATGTACGGATCCGGTAAGTCCGTAGCATTACGAGTTCTACTCGATGTATACTCAATATTATGATCTATGTTATGTATGCTATGGGATATAATGCTTGGCATGTTGGCATGATATGCATGACTTGTATGAGATGCATGATCACATGAGTATGGCATGATGATGGGTGATATGAGTGGAGGGAGGATGATGATATCCGTGTCTTTGGGACATCGTGTGTCTTTGGGACACCGTGAGGTTTGGCACCTCCGGTGGTTTGGTACCACGGTTGATTTTGTGACTTCTGGTCCGGTGATTTGGTATCACATTTGTGTCTTTGGGACACCGTGAGGTTTGGCACCTCATTGCGACTCGTCCTCGTGGTTAACACCACCGTGGGTTGGCCCCACTTTGAGATATGGGATCGTCCGCTAGTGATTTGGTATCACACGATGGGTTGGCCCCATCATCGGATTTGTGATCGCGGTCACCGGTGATTTGGTATCACACCTGTGTCTTTGGGACACCGCAGGTTTGGCACCTCATTGCGACTCGGCCCTCGTGGTTAACACCACCGTGGGTTGGCCCCACTTTGAGATATGGGATCGCCTCGCTAGTGATTTGGTATCACACGATGGGTTGGCCCCATCATTGGATTATTCGTGACTTTGGGTCACCAAGTGGTTTGGCACCACACTTATGGATATCGTGACTTTGGGTCACCGGTGGTTTGGCACCACCGGTGGTTTGGTACCACTGAGGGTAGAAAAGGCGATATGGATGGTTAGGATCGGGTTGCATTAATCATGTTGCTATGTATGATGTGTGTTAGCATGTTGTTTTATCGGGAGCGGGATTTATGCACTCGAGTCATTCGACTCACCCTCTCCTTTGACATTTCAGTGACACTTAGACGCGGACATGGAGCCGGGATGGACTCGGGTGCTCATGCCACGCTTAATAAAGTTTTACTCAGACTTTATAATTTGGGTACTTTAGCTTGCTTTTTATTATTTGGGTTTTGTTTTGGATTGTAAAAGGCCTTTAAATTATGCTTTATGATGTTTATGCTTTAAATAGACTTTAACATGCCTTAACAAAATAAGTGGGTTGAAATTTTACTAAAATTTGGAAAGACAATGATTTAAAAACTATAACGCAAAGTGTTTTAAGCTATACCATCGGGTATCTCACCATGACTTGCATTAGAAACTCAAACGATTTCCAAATCAAAACTCGATTTTCTACCAAGTTAAAATGTCTTAAGTAACACTAAGAAACTATTTGAATAATGAAATGGAATAAAATCGTTTTAACTACATCTTTTGGTTAAGCTTTCAAAATTTTTTTTTGGGTTTTCTGAATACACCACCTGATTTCAAACAAGCCTACTCAAATTTTCTTCAAATACCCTAGATAGTGAAGTGTTTACATCCTGCTTTTAAACGAAAAACCTAAACCTCTCAAGTACGTTTTCCCCGTAACATACCAGATTCGGTCGTGGTGTATTGACCGGGTTTGGGGTGTTACATGATACGTTCTGTCGCCTCCAGCCAATACTCCGCCGTATTGGGAGCCACACCAGATACACCTCTGAATACCTATGCGCCATTAGCCCGGAGTCGTTCGGACACAGATTTCCTAGCTCCTGTTCCAACGCCTACACCCGCGACTCTCTCCAGAACCCGCAGCATTGCCTGTGGCACTGCGTTATCACCACCCGTCTGATCCTGAAATTCCGCGCCCACAGCTGGCGGTGGTGGTACCTCAATTTCCGACCCATGTCCAAACCCTATCGGTTTTGACACTGTCATCCTACCTCTACCTCATCCACGTGTATTCCACCCACGTCCTCGTGTACTCATAACTATCGTTCACGAATTGATCTGATTTAAAAGTTTTATACGTTAGACCTATTCCACTGTTATTAAAGCACAATCTTATGAATAGTTTAGTACGTGGATTGTTTCCGTAGGTTCACACACAACCCTAAGGTTTCAGTCTCTAAAGTGATTCCCTATTAGTCATAGCATCATCATTACAAGCATATAAACAATAGTTAGGGTACTTACTCGGGCGGATCGGTCTGGAGACTCGGTGTACATGCTTTCCCAACCATAAATAAATAAATAAAAACCTTTCATAACCCATTCTAAAATCATTTTCGGCCTTGGGCCCACAGACGAACTTTTGAACCTGGCTCTAATACCAAAATTGTAACACCCCTGAAACATCCCAAACCCGGCCTACGAGCCTTGACCGGATCTGGTATGTTCCTTGAAGAAAACCAGTTCACATTTCTTTTATTACCTTTGAAAAACTGTGGGTTTTGAAGAAAGTTTTTTTGTGGGTTGGGCTTGAGTTGAAAACAAGTTTGTTTTATGTTAAAAACCCATTTACCTCGAGTGACAAAATATTTAAAGTTTATTCTTAAACTAAATTGACTTAAGCTCTAATAAAATTTCGTCACATAGCAAATAGAATAGAAATTAACATAGTTCACTATGGCCTTATTACATCAAATAAAACCCAAAATAAAATTTATAAAGTGCTTAAATAAATTAAAATGTCCAAATTAAATAAAACTTCAAGTTTGAGCATGGCCACCACAAGTTCTCGCTGCCTCGATCCATCACTGTTCATCACCAAACATGTTACACACAACGGTGAGTCAACAGACTCAATGTGTACTACAACACTAAATCTTAACAACTTAGGCATACGTAATCACATCACATACCAATTCACATAATAGATCAAAATAATGATGCAATCCCAACCCAACCCTATATGCCATCCACTACACATCCCCGCACTAACCTCGCACACCGTGGGGACTACTAAGTCGACCCTCCATCCGCTACACACCATCGAAGGCGCCGCCGCAGTCGACGTGCTCATCGCCTCTTATGAGTATTCGTGGTCATAGGTCACCACACTCGGATATCGTGGTCTTAGGTCACCACATTCGATTATCGTGGTCTTAGGTCACCACATTTAGATTTCGTGGTCTTAGGTCACCACATTCACTTCCCCTTTTCAATAACCCATGTGCCCTATAACATATATTATGCATTAACATGCCAACTTTCACATTCTTATCACATATTAAATATAACATGTTTCATAATCCTAGTAGGAGTAGGATACGCACTGGTACTTTGTATCATTCACTGTACCTTAGCCATATTCTTGCACATTCTTATAGTCACATACAAATTAAATAATGCCATAAATAAATTAAGAAGTAGTGTGAGGTACACACTGATTAACTTAGCGTATTCCTTGAAATCCGAAAAAAAGAAAAACCGATCTATCGCTTTAGATCCTTAATCCCTACATTTGGTCAATCCTTACTATTTAGTAAAAGCCTATTCGGCCATAAGACTGAATCTCAAGGATTATTGTAACCAAAACTTACCTTGTGCCGATCAAATCCCGAAAACTTGCTGAGTTCCTTCTTGAGATCGGCTAGCCATTAAATCACTTAGCTATGTTAGTTTCTGGCTTTTGAATAAATAAGAAACAGTTCTACATACCAAAAATAGGCCTTGGTCGAATACCTTATATGCTTACCTTGTGGATTCTAAAGTCCCGAAAAGATTCACTTGCTTAGGGAGTTGTCGAAATACCTATGGACTCATGTTAGATCCGATTTCATCCTTAAACATAATTAATGGCCTTTGGCCGAATATTCACTTGAAGCTTTAAATCCTGAAAAATCCTCCTTTTAGTCGCCTACTCTGATAATCCCGAAAGATCCTTCCATATTTCGGCCAAAATCAATAATAGGGATTAGTCCCTAAATTTCGATAAGTCTACAATATAAAAGAATGGAAACCAAACTTGGATCTTACCCTTATTTGAAGAAATCGATTCCACCTTCACTTCAACCTTCAGGGATCGGCTATGGCTAGATGATGATCTCACAACCTTCGTCTTTTGGAAGGTTGAGAGAAAAAGAAAAAAGGAAGAGAAGAAAGGTGAAGAAATCAGCTTGCTTTGCTAGAAATTTCGGTTTTGACAAGATAGCAGAGAAGAGAGGATTTTGCTAGGAAAATTCGGCAGAGGGAAGAGAATGAATGAATGGCCTTAGTTCTCCTCCTTGTGCCGAAATTACTAGGCCAAGACTCCATTACTTGGCCACCACTCTTCTATTTTGATAGCTTTATCCCTTTAATTTAAAATTAAAAGAAATAATCCTTTTAATTATACCAATAATTATCCTCATTTATCCACCTATTTAATGTAAATTTAAAGAGGATAAAACTCCTCTTTAAGAGCCTTCATGCCATCCAACTCCCTTGCTCCTTGTAGCAAAATAAAAATCTTTTATTTTGCTTCCTATGTGACTCTAACCTTGGCCCCTTTCTTTGGACATGGCGCCACTTGCTAGGCCCTAAGTGGTGCCTTGTAGCCATTTTACCAAGGCTATTTGTATGTCATATTTCACATACATTTTCTCTTAAGACCACCTTGCCTTAGTTTCCCCTTTTGAACTTTAAAACTTAACATTTCTATGACATTTCCTTACATTTCCAAGTTTCCAAAATTTTCGTTTTCCTCTTTAAACTTGACATTTCCTTTCATTTCCGAAGTTTCCTAAATGTTCGCTTCCTCTTTGAATCATTTTTAAATCATTTCCTTACATTTCCTAGTTTCCAAAAATGTTCGCTTCCTCTTTTGAATCATTTCTAAATCATTTCCTTTCATTTCCTAGTTTCCAAAAATATTCGTAATACATTCATAACGCATAAGACATGTCATTTCGCACAATTAAACCGAAAATGCATAGGCCCTTTTCAGTCAAGTTATAGCTTCTACCCCCTTAAAATAATTTCGTCCTCGAAATTTCCTAGCTAAAATAATTGAGGGTATTGTCGTCGCATTGCCTCTTCTTGCTCCCATGAAGCTTCCTCCGATCCATGTTTGCACCATAACACTTTGACTAGAGGAACTGACTTCCTCCGCAACACTTTCACGTCTCGTTCCAAAATCTGAATCGGCTCCTCTTCGTAGGATAAGTCTGGCCTTAGCTCCACCTCTTCAACCGGTACTATGTGAGATGGATCTGATCGATATCGCCGTAGCATGGAAACATGGAATACGTCGTGCATCTGCTTCAACTCCGATGGCAACTCTAACTGATATGCCACTGGTCCAACTCACTTCAACACTCGGTAGGGCCCTATAAACCTTGGGCTTAACTTCCCTTTGCGACCAAACCTCATCACCTTCTTCCAAGGCGAGACTTTCAGAAACACTTGATCTCCCACTTCAAACTCTATTTCCTTCCGTTTAAGGTCTTGCGTATGACTTTCGCCTATCGAGGCTTCTTTTAACCGTGTGCTCCGATTATCTCAACCTTCTCTTTAGTTTCGCCACTAACTCGGGCCCAAAACTCGACGTTCTCCTAACTCACCCAACAAGTAGGTGTTCGACATTTCCGACCATACAACGCTTCATATGGTGCCATCTCGAATGCTAGCCCGATAGTCGTTGTTGTAGGCGAACTCAACTAAAGGAAAATAGTCTTCCCAACTTTCTGAAATCCATCACACATGCCTCTCAACATATCCTCCAACACTTGTATAACCCGCCTCGCATCGCCTCGTCTCGATTGTGGATGAAAAGCCGTAGTGAAGTCTAACTTAGTGCCTAAAGCTTGATGAAGTGCCCTCTAAAATCGAGACGTAAACCTTGGGTCCCTATCGAAGATGATCGATACTGCACTCAGTGCAACCTTACAATTTCCGCTACATATAATTTGGCCAACTTCAAGAGAATAATCCATTCTTATCGGAATGAAATGCGCGGACTTGGTCAAACGGTCCACTATTACCCACACCGAGTCCTTCTTAGTAGGCGTAAGGAAGCCCACTAACGAAGTCCATGGAGATTCTTACCCACTTCCATTGTGGAATCTCGATTAGTCAAGTAATCCCGATGGAACTTGGTGTTCAAATTTTAACTTGTCGACACGCCGACATTTCCCCACGAATTCGGCAGAACTTCCCGCTAAGATCAAAGCCACCGTAATCGCTCCTTAAATCCTCAGACAACTTAGTGCCTCCAGGATGCATAGCATATGGGCTACTATGCGCCTCCCGAAGAATCCTTTGTCTTAACTCCTCGTCTTTTGGCATACAGACCTTTACCTTGAAGCACAATACTCCCTCATTGTTAACACCATAATCTTCTAACTCTCCGCTCTGCATTTGTCGTAGCTTAGCACTTAAGTCCTCATCCACCAATTGACTTTCATTTACTTCATTCAACCACGTGGGTTTGACTTGCAATTCTGCCAGCAGACTTCCATCATCATACAAACTTAAGTGTGCGAACATTGCCCTTAGATCCCGACACCACTTTCCGACTTAAGGCATCCGCTACCACATTCGCCTTGCTCGGGTGATACTCGATCGAACAATCAAAATCCTTTAATAGCTCCACCCACCTTCATTGCCTTAGGTTCAACTCCTTCCGAGTCAGCAGATACTTTAGACTTTTTGTGGTCCGTGTAGATCACCGACTTTTCTCCATAAAGGTAATGCCTCCACACCTTAAGAGCGAAGACCACCGCCGCCAATTCCAAGTCATGAGTTGGGTAGTTAACCTCATGAGGCCTTAATCGCCGAGACGCATAAGCCACCACTTTTCCATCTTGCAATAGAACACACCCTAATCCCGTATGCGTAAGCGCCACAAGATACCACAAACTCCTTTCCCGCCTTCATTGAATTAACACTGGAGCCTCGGCCAAGACCTTCTTGAGCTTCTCAAAGCTCTCACTGTTGCTTATCCGTCCATACAAAGGGTACTTCCTTCCTCAATAACTTTGTCAAAGGCGCGGCTATTGGACGAGAACCCTTCTACAAACCTCCCGTAATAGCTCGCCAAACCTAAGAAACTTCGGATTTCAGCCACGGACCTAGGTGGTTTCCAATCCAACACCGCCTCGATCTTCCTAGGATCCACCCTTATTCCTCTGCGGATACCATATGTCCTAAGAATGCCACCTCCTTAAGCCAAAATTCACACTTGCCGAATTTGGCATAGAGCTTCTTTTCCTTAATACTTGTAGCACTATCCGTAGGTGCTCATCATGCTCATCCTCCGACTTCGAGTATACTAAGATGTCGTCGATGAACACGACGATGAACCTATCCAAGTAGGGTTGGAAGACCCGGTTCATCATATCCATGAACGCTACTGAGCGTTCGTCAACCCAAACGGCATTACTACAAACTCATAATGGCCGATCTTGTCCTAAAGGCGGTCTTATGGATATCTCGCCTCCTTCACCTTCAATCGATGATATCCGGACCTTAGATCGATCTTTGAAAATACGGCGACCCCCTTAAGTCGATCGAACAAGTCGTCTATCCTGGCAAAGGGTACTTGTTCTTGATGGTCAACTTATTCAATCGACGATAGTCTATGCACATTCGCATAGTCCCATCTTTCTTCTTCACAAACAAGACCATTTGCTCCCATAGAGACACACTTGGGTCGGATGAACCCATGATCCAGCAATTCTTGAATCGAGCCTTGAGCTCAACTAACTCCTTTGACGCCATTCGGTATGGGGCGATTGACACAGAGCTGCTCTGGTAGCAAGTCTATTCCAAATTCCACCTCCTTATCCGGGGTATTCCTGGTAATTCCTCCGAAACACATCCACGAAGTCCTCACCGTTCTAACTCCATTGACTCCTTCCTCCTTTCCATCTAATGCACCTACGAAGGCTAAAAACGCCTTGCACCCTTTCCAAACCATCCTTTCAGCCTTTAGTCTTTGAAACTACATTAGACAAGTAGTTTCTTCTTTCTCCTATCATGATAATCACCTTACCCTTCGGGATTCTTAGTTCCATTCGTTTAACCGCACAATCCAACACGGCTCGATGCTCTACTAGCCAGTCCATCCCAAGTATGAGGTCAAATTCTCCGAAGGGTAACTCCATTAAGTCACCAGAAAGTTCACTCCCGAATTTCTAGGGGTACACTCCGAAAGATCTTATCCACCACTACAGTTTGGCCTAATGGGCTTACTACAGTCATCTGCCTATCAGAGAGTTCAGAGTCTAGGCCTAGTGTATCCACTACACTACATGCAACATAGGAATGGGTCGAGCCCACATCAATCAGAGCATAATAAGGTTTCCCAAATATAAGGAACGTACCGGTTATGACGTCCGTGGCGTCTCCATCATCCCTCCGTGAACCACATAAACCAAACCCGGTTGCCTTGCCTCAAGATAGCAAAGCACCTCTGCCCGGTGTTCCTCATCCTCTGCCAGCACCATTACCTTTATTATTCGGACCACGACCACGTTGGGGCTGCTGTCTACCTCTACCAGCCTGATGAACATTTTGAGCTGCTGGCCGCCTCTCATTCGGCTTCTTTGGACAATCCTTAATCATGTGGTCCTTAAACCCACACCTAAAACATCCTCCCATCTTTTTCCAACACTCTCCTAAGTGTTTCTTTCCACACTGGTCACAAGGACGACATCGCCTCCCAGAGTAGCGACTGTCGACCTCGCATGCCTATCAACTCTAGGCCTTTTATTCCCAGATGATCCTGACGAACCAAAGCCTCTTTTCTGCCTGTTCTGGTCGAAGTTCCGCTTTGTAGAATCCTTAATCCCCTCAGCTACCTTAGCTTTCTCTACTAAAGCAAAAAACTCTCATTCCCGATGCGGAGCTATTAATGTTTTAAATCATCCTCAAACCAGCCCTCAAATCGGACACACCGCTCATGCTCGTAGCCACCACTCCTCGAGCATAACGGCTCACCGAAACTCGGCTTCATACTCGCCACGGACTTGTTCCCTTGAACCACCCCATAAATGCCTTCCTTTCCTCATCGATACCGGAATGCCGACATACTTCTTCCGATAAGCCATCTTAACATAGTCCCACGTCGATCCTCACCGTGGCGCCATCACGAATCGTGAGCCACCATTGGTACGCTTCATCGCGTAGGAACGCCACCATTCCTTTCACCTTCTCTTCAGGGGTTAGATCTAGTTCATCCATGATCCGCTCAGTTCATTCCAACCAATACTCAGTGGTACTGGGTGCCACTCCTAACACTCCACGGAACACCTCAGCTCCGTTGGCACGAAGTCACTCAGGTACCGACTTTCGGGCTCCCGAATTTCCTCCGCACCACCACCAACTCTAGAACTCACGAGACACACTGTGACACAAGATCATCCCACATGCTGCGTAGGCTTGCCGCCAACACCAACAAATTGGGGGTGGTGGTGGCATCTCGTTGTCAGACCCCTGACCTGATCTAACGGGTTCCGACACGGTCATTCTAACTCTACCGCGTCCTCGTGCACGTTACGACCACGCCCCTAGAGCTCGCTTTCACCGTCGCGATCCGATTAAAATTTTTATGAATTAGTGCTTGTTTCACTTATTACCCATGAAGAAGTTTTATGAAAAGAAATTTTAGGAGTGGTTCTTTCGTATTCATACATGCACTGATCTTTGCATTCATACATCCATCAATCAATTATGAACTTCCGTTCATTCGGAGAGAAATGTTGTAGTTTCCATTGTTGTTGTTTTTCCACTACCCGTGGGTATTTTCGTAATTTATCCTACTGTGGGTATTTTGGAAATTTTGAATCTCTGAGGTATTTTGGAAATTTCATAAACCAAAGGCATTTCTGTAATTTTACCGCTAGGGGTATTTTAGTAATTTTGCAATTCAAAAATTTTTCAAAAAATTTTGTAAAAATAGTTCTCACGAATTAAAAAGGGTAATTTTAAGAGTTTTAGAACTAGGTTTTTTTTTATAAAAACACGGCTAGTTCCCTTTCGGGTTTTAGTTATTGTGTTTAGCCTATGACCGAGTCCTCTTGGTCGGGGTGAACCAAAGCTACGCACCAGGTAGGATTCGAGTGGAGAGGAGGTGAGTCACGCGGACTGCTTAAGTACCAAGCTCCCACCGAAACCGGTCCTAGACATGCGCATGAGGTTGCCACACCCACCGAGTCTTCCTGGTTAGGGTGAACCGAAGCTACGCACTGCAGGATTCCAGTGAAGAGGAGGTGAGTCACTAGGATCGCTTAAATACTGTGCTCTCTTAGGATCCAATCCTAGACATGCGCATAGGGGTTACCACACCCTAACTCGGCGACTTAGCCATAGGTTTGTTTAGGCATTTAAGTCTTATGTATATGTGTTTGAGTAGACTAGACCTACGGTTCAAGTACCTATCATACTATTCTACGTTCCATTACATTTCTACCCTTCTACAGATCATATTAAAAATCACACAAGGGATAGGGGTACTCACCTGGTGGACCTCGGGTAGGAGACTTGGGTGCCATGCCAGAAAACCTGCTGATTTCATAAAATATTTTCATAAAACTTATTTGGGCTTGAATCAAAAACATTTTGGGCCTTAAACCTCAGGCCGAGAGTTTGAAACAGGCTCTGATACCAAACTAAAACATCCCAAACCCAGCCCACGAGCCTTGACCGGATCTGGTATGTTCCTTGAAGAAAACCAGTTCACATTTCCTTTATTACCTTTGAAAAACTATGGGTTTTGAAGAAAGTTTGTTTGTGGGTTGGGCTTGAGTTGAAAACAAGTTTGTTTTATGCTAAAAACCCATTTACCTCGAGTGACAAAATATTTAAAGTTTATTCTTAAACTAAATTGACTTAAGCTCTAATAAAATTTTCACATGAGCAAATAGAATGTAAATTAACATAGTTCACTATGGCCTTATTACATCAAATAAAACCCAAAATAAAATTTATAAAGTGCTTAAATAAATTAAAATGTCCAAATTAAATAAAACTTCAAGTCGAGCATGGCCACCACAAGTTCTGTAGTCTCTCGGTCCATCACTGTTCATCACCAAACATGTTCCCACAACGGGGTGAGTCAACAGACTCAATGTGTACTACAACACTAAATCTTAACAACTTAGGCATACGCAATCACATCACATACCAATTCACATAATAGATCAAAATAACGATGCAATCCCAACCCAAACCTATATGCCATCCGCTACACATCCCCGCACCAACTCGCACACCGTGGGACTACTAAGTCGACCCTCCATCCGCTACACACCATCAAGGCGATCGCTGCAATCGACGTGCTCATCGCCCTTATGAGTATTCGTGGTCTTAGGTCACCACACTCAGATATCGTGGTCTTAGGTCACCACATTCAGATTATCGTGGTCTTAGGTCACCACATTCAGATTTCGTGGTCTTAGGTCACCACATTCACTTCCCCTTTTCAATAACCCATGTGCCCATAACATATATTATGCATTAACATGCCAACTTTCACATTCTTATCACATATTAAATATAACATGTTTCATAATCCTAGTAGGAGTAGGATACGCACAGGTACTTTGTACCATTCACGGTACCTTAGCCATATTCTTGCACATTCTTATAGTCACATACAAATTAAATAATGCCATAAATAAATTAAGAAGCGAGTGTGAGGTACACACTGATTAACTTAGCGTATTCCTTGAAATCCGAAAAAAAAAAGAAAAACCGATCTATCGCTTTAGATCCTTAATCCCTACATTTGGTCAATCCTTACTATTTAGTAAAAGCCTATTCGCCATAAGACTGAATCCCGAAGGATTATTGTAACCAAAACTTACCTTGTGCGGTCAAATCCAGAAAACTTGTTGAGTTCCTTCTTGAAATCGGCTAGCCATTAAATCACTTAGCTATGTCGGTTTCCGGCTTTTGAATAAATAAGAAACGATTCTAAATACCAAAAATAGGCCTTGGCCGAATACCTTATATGCTTACCTTGTGGATTCTAAAGTCCCGAAAAGATTCACTTGCTTAGGAGTTGTCGAAATACCTATGGACTCATGTTAGATCCGATTTCATCCTTAAACATAATTAATGGCCTTTGGCCGAATATTCACATGTCTTACCTTGAAGCTTTAAATCCCAAAAAATCCTCCTTTTAGTCGCCTACTCTGATAATCCCGAAAGATCCTTCCATATTTCGGCCAAAATCAATAATAGGGATTAGTCCCTAAATTTCGATAAGTCTACAATATAAAAGAATGGAAACCAAACTTGGATCTTACCCTTATTTGAAGAAATCGATTGCACCTTCACTTCAACCTTCATGGATTCGGCTATGGCTAGATGATGATCTCACAACCTTCGGCTTTTGGAAGGTTGAGAGAAAAAGAAAAAGGAAGAGAAGAAAGGTGAAGAAATCGGCTTGCTTTGCTAGAGATTTCGGTTTTGACAAGATAGCAGAGAAGAGAGGATTTTGCTAGGAAAATTCGGCAGAGGGAAGAGAATGAATGAATGGCCTGAGTTCTCCTCCTTGTGCCGAAATTACTAGGCCAAGACTCCCTTACTTGGCCACCACTCTTCTATTTTGATAGCTTTATCCCTTTAATTTAAAATTAAAAGAAATAATCCTTTTAATTATACCAATAATTATCCCTCATTTATCCACCTATTTAACAAAAATTTAAAGAGGATAAAACTCCTCTTTTAAGAGCCTTCATGCCGTCCAACTCCCTTGCTCCTTGTAGCAAAATAAAAATCTTTTATTTTGCTTCCTATGTGACTCAAACCTTGGCCCCTTTCTCTTTGGACATGGCGTCACTTGCTAGGCCCTAAGTGGTGTCTTGTAGCCATTTTACCAAGGCTATTTGTATGTCATATTTCACATACATTTTCTCTTAAGACCACCTTGCCTTAGTTTCCCCTTTTTGAACTTTAAAACTTAACATTTCTATGACATTTCCTTACATTTCCAAGTTTCCAAAAATTTTCATTTTCCTCTTTAAACTTAACATTTCCTTTCATTTCCAAGTTTCCAGAAATGTTCGCTTTCCTCTTTTGAATCATTTCTAAACCATTTCCTTACATTTCCTAGTTTCCAAAAATGTTCGCTTTCCTCTTTTGAAATCATTTCTAAATCATTTCCTTACATTTCCTAGTTTCCAAAAATATTGAGAATACATTCATAACACATAAGACATGTCATTTCGCACAATTAAACTGAAAATGCATAGGCCCTTTTCAGGATGTTACAACCCCAAACCCGGTCAACACACCACAACCGAATCTGGCATGTTACAGAGTGAAAACATTTTGAATAAAACAAGTTTTCCGATTAATTTCTATTGTAAAACTCCTTTATCATTTTAAGGTTTAGAAAACCTCGTATAAAGTGATGTTGAAATTGTTTTGGTGTTGCTTTAAAACCCGGAGAATCTCTTTTGCTGGAAATTCCATTTGCTGTTTCTAGTTTTGGAAAACCTTTAGATACTTTTTAAAATCTGAGTGAGTTGAGCATGGTCAAGTTTAAAACCATTTGCATTTGAAGTTGGTTGAAAAATTAAATTTGAAAATCATATAAGTTACCTTTGTAATCATTTTGTGAATCATGTTACCCGATGGTAGCGTTTGAAAATCTCGTTAAAGAGTATAGATTTGAAAACATCGATTTAATCCCGGTTACTTAAGCAAATCAAGTTATTAATCACATGCATAAGATAATTAAAATAAAATCAAGCAATTAAAAACCCAAAAAAATACTTAGCGGCCTTATTACAAAACCAAAACCAAAATTTAAAGGAAATATAACCCGAAATAGTAATTTAAAAATAAACTCGAATTTTAGATGCATGGCCACCTCGAGTCCTCCCCGGCTCCATATCCGCGATCTATGCCTCATCTGCAAAATATAAGGGAAGGGGTGAGTCACCAAGACTCAGTGTATAAATCCCCAACCCGATAGTGCAAGCACTTACGCAAATCATCAGTAAAACATGCAAATCATGCAACCCCAAAACCTAACCGTCCGATCTCCTTTATCTACCCCGTATGGTCAAAACCACTGGTGATCGAAGTCACAAATATATAAGTGTGGTCAAAACCACTGGTGACCGTAGTCAAAAATCAAGTGATGGGGCCAACCCATCGTGTGGTCAAAACCACTGATGACAATCCCGTAATCAACATGTGGGGCCAACCCACTGTGGTACCAAACCACTGGGACGAGTCACAAATATAGTATCAAAAGCGGGGCCAACCCGCCGTGTGGTCAAAACCACTGGTGACAGTCCAAATCATCCTTCCCCCTCCTCTCATCAATCCCGTCATCATGTCCATATTAATCGTGGCATAATATCATGTTCTGATGAAAATAACCCATAGCATACCATTATACAGTGAAATGATAACACATATATCGAGATCCGTATAACAGGGGACTTACCCGGAGTCCACGCTCATGCCCACAAGGCAAAATCACTGATTCCAATGGCCATTCGGCTTTTAACAGTAAACACAATGAACATATAATACTAATGAAGTGTGTAAGCGTTACACACCTGACTACTTGTAGTTCTAAGTGAAATCCCGAAACGTTTGCCTTCACATTTCCTACAATCGGCCAACACCATACTTTTAAGACTAAAGCCATTCGGCTTAATCACAAAATCCCAAAGATATGTCGCCCGAAGGTAGCACTTACCTTAACGCCGATTTGGTTTCCAACCAAATCCCGAAGATCCACTGTATTCGACTACACTTCTCCCTATAATCGGCCAAGTACCACTATCATTGGATTAAAGCCTTCGATATTAACCACAACAGAAGATGTTGAAACCGTAAAACACTTACCCCCTTACCTTACTGATAGATTCGGCCTCCAATCACTAAAGTTCGGCACACCCTAGTGATGTTAGGGGTTTCAGCTACCAATATAGAACAAGAATAGAGTTTCAGACTTGGATCTAAAATCAAATGGAGAACTAACAGAGAGGTGGGATTTTGATATTACCCAAATCAGTCAAGAAGAGAAGAAGAACTACACTTACCAGGAGATTCGGCTATATCCCAAAAGATAGAATAGTTTTCGGCTTTTCAAAGGGATTAGCACTCGTGAGAAGAGAAGAAAATAAAATAAGGGTATTCGGCCAAACTCTTTGAAAGAAGAGAAGAGGACTCAACAAGGTTTCAGCTTTTCAAGATGGAAGAGATGGAAGAAGAGAATGGAACCAAGATTCGGCTTAAGTGATGGATTGATTTCGGGAAAAGATGGAGAAAAGAAGTGAAATAGGAAGGGATAGATTCGGCAATGGGTTTAAGAAAAGAGAAAGATGAAGTAGAAAGAAATGGAGAAGAAGATGTGAGGGTCAAGTTTCGGCTTTGAGCAAAATAGGGAGAGGAATAAGTGAACAAAGATGGATGGTTTCGGTAAAGTAAGGAGGTTTCGGCTCTTCAAAGGGATGGCAAGGTTTGGTTTGGCCAAGTACCACAGTTGGTGAAAGAGAAAAATACCAAATGTGGTTTCGGTTTTGACACCAATCGAAAATGAAGAAGCCTTCTATGCTAGCCGAAAATGCACCCTTACTTGGCTATGGAGATTCGGCACACCTAGCTTCCCAAACCGATTACACCTCCTCCCCCCACAGTCCATAATTCGGCCAACACCTCAAGACTCTCCTATCCACTCATTCAAATTGGTTTGAATGAGTCAAGCTCCACAATTTTCTCCACTCCATCCATTTCAAATATGATGATCCAATCCTCATCCATTCAAGAGAGTCCCACCTGAGCACACCTCTTCCTTGCTTCTGGCGTGAAAAAGAATAAGCAGAAAGGGATTTCTGTAGCTCGAACCCAAGCTCTCCTTCCCTGCATGTGGCGTCACCTTCCTGGCACCTTAGTGGCGCCTCCTTTGCCACTTTACCACCAAGCCATTTGTGTCTAAACCCTCAGACAATTTCTTTTAACCCCTAACTCTCTTAGCTTCCTCTCTCTCTAAGTACCAAAAAAATTAGCCATGACTCGAGGCCTAACCCGAAGTCATGCTCGGACCCCAAAACATGCTAAACTAGCACAACCAACATAATATCACATGCAATAACACACAAAATGCAGAGACCAGATTTAAGAGTGCTCTGGTTCTACCCCCCTTAAAAATAATTTCGGCCTCGAAAATTAGTCGGAGAAAGAGTTGAGGTATTCTTTGCCGCATCACATCCTCTGGTTCCCACGTGGCTTCCTCCGTACCATGGTTCCGCCATAATACTTTCACCAAGGGAACTGACTTCCTACGCAGAACCTTGACATCCCGATCAAAAATCTGTACTGGTTCCTCCTTGAAAGACAAGTCCGAGCTCACCTCTACCTCCTTAACTGGCACAACATGTGACGAATCTGATCGATAGCGCCTAAGCATTGAGACATGGAACACGTCGTGAATCTGACTCAACTCTGCGGGTAACTCGAGCTGATAAGCTACTGGTCCCACTAGCTTCAACACCGTATATGGCCCAATAAACCTAGGGCTTAGCTTGCCCTTTCGTCCAAATCTCAACACTTTCTTCCACGGCGATACCTTCAGGAAGACCTTGTCACCCACTGCATACTCTATATCCCTGCGCTTAAGATCAGCGTAAGACTTCTGCCTGTCCGATACTTCCTTTAGGCGAGCCTGAATTACCTTAACCTTATCCTCCGTTTCTGCCACCAATTCCGGACCCAACATCTGCCATTCACCCAATTCTGTCCAACACGTCGGAGTACGACATTTCCGTCCATATAGTGCCTCATATGGTGCCATCGAATACTCGCTGATAATCGTTGTTATAAGTTTAACTACGCCAATGGCAAATACTCCTCCCAACTACCGCTGAAATCCAGAATACAACCCCTTAACATATCTTCAAAAATCTGGATTACCCTCTCAGACTGTCCATCAGACTGCGGATGAAAAGCCGTGCTGAAATCCAACCTCGTACCCAACGCCTGATGCAAAGCTTTCCAGAACCTCGACGTGAACCTTGGATCCCTATCCGAAATAATTGACACTGGCACTCCATGCAACCTTACTATCGCTGCCACATACAACTTGGCTAACTTCTGGAGCGAATAGTCAACTCGGACTGGTATGAAATGAGCCGACTTAGTCAGACGATCCAAAATTACCCAAACTGAGTCTTTCTTGCTAGGCGTAAGGGGTAGCCCACTGACGAAATCCATCGTAATCCTTTCCGACTTCCACTGCGGGATCTTTACCGGCCGCATGATCCCCGATGGCGAATCGATGCTCACTTTAACTTGCCGGGCATGTCGGACACTTGCCCACAAACTCCGTTACTTTCGCTAAGACTCGCCACCACGAATCGTTTCCTCAAATCACGATACATCTTATCGCCTCCGGATGCATAGCGTATGGGCTGCTATGAGCTTCTCAAGAATCATTGTCTCAACTCAATGTCCTTGGGCATACATACTTTCCCTTGAAAACACAAAGACTCCATCACTACCCAAGTCAGTAACCCTCCAATTCACCACCTTGCACTTGCAACCTCCGAGCACTTAGAACCTCATCCACCAGCTATTTCTCCTTAACTCGATCAATCCACGCCGATTTACGGTAATTCTCGCCAAAAGACTCGTCGTCATATAGACTAAGGTGAGCAAACATCGCTCTCAGTGCGCTACCACCTTACGGCTCAACGCATCGGCTACTATGTTAGCCTTACCGGATGGTACTCAATCGAGCAAATCGTAGTCCTTCAACAACTCGATCCACCTTCACGCCTCAAATTTAAATCTTTTCGAGTCAAGAGGTACTTCGGACTCTTGTGATCCGTGTAGACTATCGACTTTTCCCCATACAAGTAATGCCCCTAAATCTTCAAGGCGAAAACCATCGCAGCCTAACTCCAAGTCATGTGTCGGGTAGTTACCCTCATGAGGCCTTAATTGCCGAGACGCATAAGCGACCACCTTTCCATCTTGCATCAAAGACACACACCTAAGCCGATTGTGCGATGCATCATGAGAGACCGTGAATTCCTTTCCCGCTCAGTGAATCAACACCGGAGCTTCAATCAGAATCTTTTTTAACTTGTCGAAACTTTCTTGCTATTTTTCAGACCACACAAACGGAACCCCTTTCTTAACAACTTAGTCAGCGGTGCTGCAATCAAGGAGAAACCCTCCACGAACCTTCTGTAGTATCTTGCCAAACCCAGAAAACTCCGAATCTCTGCAACCGACTTAGGTGGTTTCCAATCCAACACTGCTTCGATCTTCCGAGGATCCACCCTAATCCCCTCAGCCGACACCACATGACCCAAGAAAGTTACCTCCTTAAGCCAGAATTCGCACTTACTAAACTTAGCGAATAGTTGCTTCTCCCTCAGAATCTGTAGAACCACCCGTAGATGCGCATCATGCTCCTCCTCAGATTTCGAGTACACCAAAATGTCGTCTATAAACACTATGACGAACCGATCCAAATACGGCTGAAACACCTGATTCATCATGTCCATGAATGCTACCGGCGCATTGGTCAACCTGAATGGCATCACCAGAAACTCGTAATGCCCATACCGAGCACGAAACGCCGTCTTATGAATATCAGCCTCCTTCACCTTGAGTTGATGATACCCCGACCTAAAATCTATCTTAGAGAATACCGATGCACCCTTAAGCTGATCAAAAAAGTCGTCTATCCTGGGCAAGGGATACTTGTTTTTGATCGTCAACTTATTCGGTGGCGGTAGTCTATACACATCCGCATAGTACCGCTCTTTCTTCTTAACAAAAGCACAGTGCTCCCAAGGTGATACACTCTACGGATGAAACCTTTGTCCAAAGCAACTCCCGAATCGGAGCCTTTAACTCCACCAATTTTTTTGGTGCCATCCTATACGGGGCAATAGACACTGGCGCGGTTCTGGGTAACAAGTCTATACCGAACTCAACCTCGCGGTCGGGAGGCAAACCGGAAGTTCCTCTGGAAATACATCGATAAATTCCCCACGGTTTGGATATTTCTCACATTTGCATCCTTGGCTTCCAAAGCACAGACATGCACCATAAATGCCTCACAACCTTTCTTCACCATTTTCTCCGCCTTGGTATGAGATACCACATTGGATAGGTAATCTCTCCTATTACCTATCATCACCACCTCTTCGCCTTCCATTGTCTTCAACACCATGCGCTTAGCTGCGCAATCCAAACTGGCCTGGTACTTCACTAACCAATCCATCCCGAAAATCAGATCGAACTCCCCAAACGGCGGTTCCATCAAGTCACCAAAAACACGACCCTTGAAGTTCTAGGGTACATCCCTATATAGTTTATTTACTTCTACAGAGTGACCTAGAGGGCTTATTACTGTCATCTCCCTAGAAGTAATCTCAAAGTCTAAGTTCACAGTTTCCACTATACTACTGGCAACATACGAGTGCGTCGAACCAACATCTATCAAAGCAGTATAAGGCAGTCCAAAAATTAAGAACATACCGGTTATGACGTCCGGTGCGTCGCCCTCCTCTTGACTCCTTGCTACGTAGACCAATCCAGGTTGTCTCGCCTCTGAGCTCCCAACACCTCTGCCCGGTGCTCCGCAGCCTCGTCCAGAACCATTACCTCCCCTGGCCGAACCGCGACCCCTCTGTGGCTGTTGACCATCCCTCCTGAACTATGTATGACCCTGACCCTCAGACTGAAATCTAGCTGACCTCTGCGGACAATCCTTTACCCGGTGCCCTATTGACCCACACTCGAAGCACCCTCTGTTTTTGATCCAACATTCCCTCGTGTGAGACTTCCCACATCGAGCACACCGTGGCGGCCATCGAGTAGCAAAGCAGAGTGTGTGCCTCGCCGCTTGATTGGCCCACCAAACCCAGCCCTTTTTCTGCTGATTCCCGGTAGACCCTGATGACCTAGAACTCCTCTTATTCCAACTCCTATCCTGGTTCCGTCTCATTGACTGTTTTACCTCCTCAGCAACCTTGGCCTTCTCTACTAAGACTGCAAATTCTCTCTCCTACTGTGGAGCAATCAATATCCGCAGTTCATCTCTCAACCCATCCTCAAATCTAACACAGCGCTCATGTTTCGTGCCCACAATACCCCGTGCATACCGACTTAACCAAAGAAATTCTGCCTCATATTCCGATACTGACTTATTTCCCTGAACCAAATTCAGGAACGCCTTACGCTGCGCATCAATGTAACTAGCCCCGACGTATTTCCTCTGATAGGCTGCCCTAAAGAAATCCCAAGTGATGTTGTCCGCCATTGCTCCATCCCTAACTGTGAGCCACCACTGATATGACTCATCTTAGAGAAGAGATACTATACCCTTCAGCTTCTCCTCATTCGTAAAGTCTAGGTCGTCCATGATACGTTCTGTCACCTCCAGCCAATACTCTGCCGTATTGGGAGCCACACCAGATACACCTCTGAATACCTCTGTACTATTAGCCCGGAGTCGTTCGGACACAGATTTCCTAGCTCCCGTTCCAACACCTGCACCCGCGACTCTCTCCAGAACCCGAAGCATTGCCTGTGACACTGCGTCATCACCACCCGTCTGATCCTGAAATTCTGCGCCCACAGCTAGCGGTGGTGGTACCTCATTTTTCGACCCATGTCCAGACCCTACCGGTTCTGACATCCTACCTCTACCTCGTCCACGTGTATTCTGCCCACGTCCTCGTGTACTCATGACTATCGTTCACGAATTTATCTGATTTAAAAGTTTTATACGTTAGACCTATTCCACTGTTATTAAAGCACGGTCTTATGAATAGTTTAGTACGGGGATTGTTTCCATAGGTTCACACACAACCCTAAGGTTTCAATCTCTAAAGTGATTCCCTATTAGTAATAGCATCATCATTACAAGCATATAAACAATAGTTAGGGGTACTTACCTTGGCAGATCGGTGCCGGAGACTCGGTGCCATGCTTTCCCAACCATAAATAAATAAAAAAAACCTTTCATAACCCATTCTAAAATCATTTTGGGCCTTGGGCCCACAGCCGAGCTTTTGAACCTGGCCCTGATACCAAAATTGTAACACCCCAAACCCGGTCAACACACCACAACCGAATCTAGCATGTTACAGAGTGAAAACATTTTGAATAAAACAAGTTTGCCGATTAATTTCTATTGTAAAACTCCTTTATCGTTTTACGGTTTAGAAAACCTCGTATAAAGTGATGTTGAAATTGTTTTGGTGTTGCATTAAAACTCGAAGAATCTCTTTTGCTGGAAAATCCGTTTGCTGTTTCTAGTTTTGGAAAACCTTTAGATACTTTTTAAAATCCGAGTGAGTTGAGCATAGTCAAGTTTAAAACCATTTGCATTTGAAGTTGGTTGAAAAATTAAATTTGAAAATCATCTAAGTTACCTTTGTAATCATTTTGTGAATGATGTTACCCGATGGTAGCGTTTGAAAATCTCGTTAAAGAGTATAGATTTAAAAACATCAATTTAATCTCGGTTACTTTAGCAAATCAAGTTATTAATCACATGCATAAGATAATTAAAATAAAATCAAGCAATTAAAAACCCAAAATAATACTTAGCGGCCTTATTACAAAACCAAAACCAAAATTTAAAGGAAATATAACCCGAAATAGTAATTTAAAAATAAACCCGAAATTTAGATGCATGGCCACCTCGAGTCCTCCCCGACTCCATATCCGTGATCTATGCCTCATATGTAAAATATAAGGGAAGGGGTGAGTCACCGAGACTCAGTGTATAAATCCCCAACCCGATACTGCAAGCACTTATGCAAATCATCAGTAAAACATGCAAATCATGCAACCCCAAAACCTAACCGTCCGATCTCTTTTATCTACCCCGTGTGGTCAAAACCACTGGTGGTCAAAACCACTGGTGACCGAAGTCACAAATATATAAGTGTGGTCAAAACCACTGGTGACCGTAGTCACAAATCAAGTGATGGGGCCAACCCATCGTGTGGTCAAAACCACTGATGATAATCCTGTAATCAACATATGGGGCCAACCCACTGTGGTACTAAACCACTAGGACGAGTCACAGTATCCATATGTGGTCAAAACCACTGGTGGTCAAAACCACTGGGACTTAGTCACAAATATAGTATCAAAAGCGGGGCCAACCCGCTGTGTGGTCAAAACCACTGGTGACAGTCCAACTCATCCTTCCCCCTCCTCTCATCAATCCCATCATCATGTCCATATTAATCATGGCTTAATATCATGTTTTGATGCAAATAACCCATAGCATACCATTATACAGTGACATGATAACACATATATCGAGATCCGTATAACAGGGGACTTACCCGGAGTCCACGTTCATGCCCACAAGGCAAAATCACTGATTCCAATGGCCATTCGACTTTTAACAATAAACACAATGAACATATAATACTAATGAAGTGTGTAAGCGTTACACACCTGACTACTTGTAGATCTAAGCGAAATCCTAAAACGTTTGCCTTCACCTTTCCTACAATCGGCCAACACCATACTTTTAAGACTAAAGCCATTTGGCTTAATCACAAAATCCCGAAGATATGTCGCCCGAAGGTAGCACTTACCTTAACGCCGATTTGGTTTCCAACCAAATCCTGAAGATCCACTGTATTCGGCTACACTTCTCCCTATAATAGGCCAAGTACCACTATCATTTGATTAAAGCCTTCGATATTAACCACAACAGAAGATGTTGAAACCGTAAAACACTTACCCCCTTACCTTCATCGATGCATTCGGCCTCCAATCACCAAAGTTCGGCACACCCTAGTGATGTTAGGGGTTTCGGCTACCAATATAGAACAAGAATAGAGTTTCAGACTTGGATCTAAAATCAAATGGAGAACTAGCAGAGAGGTGGGATTTCGATATTACCCAAATCAGTCAAGAAGAGAAGAAGAACTACACTTACCAGGAGATTCGGCTATATCCCAAAAGATAGAATAGTTTTCGGCTTTTCAAAGGGATTAGCACTCGTGAGAAGAGAAGAAAATAAACTAAGGGTATTCAGCCAAACTCTTTGAAAGAATAGAAGAAGACTCAACAAGGTTTTGGCTTTTCAAGATGGAAGAGATGGAAGAAGAGAATGGAACCAAGATTCAGCTTAAGTGATGGATTGGTTTAGGGAAAAGATGGAGAAAAAAGTGAAATAGGAAGGGATAGATTCGGCAATGGGTTTAAGAAAAGAGAAAGATGAAGTAGAAAGAAATGGAGAAGAAGATGTGAGGGTCAAGTTTTGGCTTTGAGCAAAATAGAGAGAGGAATAAGTGAACAAAGATGGATGGTTTCGGCAAAGTAAGGAGGTTTCGGCTCTTCAAAGGGATGGCAAGGTTTGGTTCAGCCAAGTACCGCAATTGGCGAAAGAGAAAAATGCCAAATAAGGTTTTAGTTTTGACACCAATCAAAAATGAAGAAGCCTTCTATGCTAGCCGAAAATGCACCCTTACTTGGTTATGGAGATTCGGCACACCTAGCTTCCCAAACTGATTACACCTCCTCCCCCCACAGTCCATAATTCAGCCAACACCTCAAGACTCTCCTGTCCACTCATTCAAATTGGTTTGAATGAGTCAAGCTCCACAATTTTCTCATCTCTATCCATTTCAAATCTGATGATCCAATCCTCATCCATTCAAGAGAGTCCCACCTGAGCACACCTCTTCCTTGCTTCTAGCGTGAAAAAGAATGAGCAGAAAGGGATTTCTGCAGCTCGAACCCAACCTCTCCTTCCCTGCATGTGGCATCACCTTCCTGGCACCTTAGTGGCGCCTCCTTTGCCACTTTACCACCAAGCCATTTGTGTCTAAACCCTCCGACAATTTCTTTTAACCCCTAACTCTCTTAGCTTCCTCTCTCTAAGTACCAAAAACAAAAAAATTAGCCATGACTCAGGCCTAACCCGAAGTCATGCCTGGACCCCAAAACATGCTAAACTAGCACAACCAACATAATATCACATGCAATAACACACAAAATGCAGAGACCCCGATTTAAGAGTGTTACATATGCAGATCGAAGTTTCACTACAGTTTTAGTCCCCTATAGTTTCAGTTGCTCTATCTAAAGTGGAATAGTCTAATTTCTAAAGTAGCCACAGTACTTCCTAACTTACTGCATTTCATTTTCTAAACAGACAAAAGTATTCAGAAAGCTTACAGATTCGGCGCCGGAGACTCGGTGTGCCACACTTTACAGAAGAAATATCTCAAACCCTTTACATATTGAAAAACAACTTATTGAAAACAAAAATTTGAAAACCCATTCCACAGATGAGTTTTGTAACTTGGCTCTGATACCACTAAATGTAACACCCCAAACTCGGCCTAGACGTTATGGCCAAATCTGGCGTGTCACGTTGATCTGTCTTTCAAAAATTAGACTTGTTGGGAGAAAACTGTTTCTGAGTTGAAATCTCTTTGTTAAAACTCAAAACATCTTAACCATTTACTAACCAATTAAAACGTCTTTACTTTAAAAACATTGTTTGTTACGGAAGCAATATCCAAAATGTTGCGAAAACGCAGTGTTTTGAAAATATTTAATCTTTTTGAAAACCAGCGTTCTATCACTATCAGTTAGGTATCAAATAAATAAAGCCAAGATAACATAACTGGGGTTTAAGAGGCCTTATTACAGAATCAATAGCCCAATATAAAAGAAATATATAAGTCTAAAACAATCATCAGCGAACGTGTGGCCACCTCCGAGTCCCTCGCGGCTCCAAATCGTCTAAGGCTAGGGATTACCTGTACAGTTAAAAGAAAGGGCGAGTTTATGAAAACTCAATGTGCAATCCCCTATCATTCAATCAGTAATATAAGCAGTAACAGTCTGGGCCTGAGCCCTTTTCATTAACAGAATAATGTGGGTTTTAACCCAAAATAGTAACAATGTAGTGTGGGCCTTAGCCCATTCTGAGATCGTAATCGTAAAGAATACATGTGGGCCTAAGCCCAATACAAAGGATGATGACGAACTAAAATTCAACAATGCAATCATGCAACCCATCCCAATCCATCCAACACACCACCAGTACCAACCAACACACCATGTGGGGATAAAATCGACCCACCCAGCCAACACACCAATATCAGCACCGGTTGCGGCACTAATCAGTATCGTAGCAAAGCTGCCAGTAATTAGAATGGCTAAGAGCCGTAAACAGGATAGCTATAACGCCAAGAGTACAGTAATATGATTGGCACAAAGCCATCGGTAGTAGTAATATGACCAGCACACAGCCATCAGTAACGGTAATATGATCGGCACAAAGCCATCAGTAACAGTAATATGATCGGAACAAAGCCATCAGTAATGGTAATATGATCGGCAGCAAAGCCATCAGTAGCATCGTAGCAAAGCCATCAGACTGTTACTGCATGATAGGGTATTACACACTGCGTTCTCGTAACTCACCCTTTTGTTTTAACTGTACAGGTAATCCCCAGCCTTAGACGATTTGGAGCTGTGAGGGACTCAGAGGTGGCCACACGTTCGCTAATATTTTATTTTAAACCTAGTTATTTAAACTTTTATATTGGGTTGTAATAAGGCATCTATAATTTCTGGATTTTAAATTTGGGTTTTATTGATTGCGATTTATATCTGCTAGACGTAGAACACAATTTTCCAAAACAATAACATTTTCAAACACTACATTTCTGCAACTCAATTTTATTAAATATCACGTTTTCTTAAATCATTTTGTTTTAAATTAAGCTTCCGCAACAAATAAGGTTTTAAAGGTAATAACGTTTTAAAAGGGAATAACTTTTTAATAGATCACGATTGAAAATAAACAAACGCAAACTGAGGTTTTGTACAAGTTTTAAATTGTAAGAAGTTTGAATTTTCAAGAAGGGTTTTTAATGAAAACATGGTTTTCGAAAAACACTCCAATGTGACACGCCAGATTTGGCCATAACGTCTAGGTTGGGTTTGGGGTGTTACAGAATGAGAGGGTCTTATTTATAGTTGAGGAGAGGGGGATAGTTTGCTAAAAATAGTGGATGTTAACCTATTCAAATCTCCTCAAATTGTGGCCGACCATGCTTAGTGGCTTTTGACTTTGATTTTTGCTTGATTTTTAAGCAATTTTGGATGCCTGACAACTCAGGACTAAGACTCAGTCAATCGTAAATCTTCGGGCAAATCTCTAATTTCTTCAACACTGCAAGGACCTTGTGTAATTAAACCAAAGAATGGTTTTAATGGACAGCCATGTGTAGCCTAATATTTTGTTTACTTGGTCTCCAATTTGGACGGTTTTGTAATCCAGCAAAGCTATCAGACCTGTCCAGAATAAATAAACAAGTTAGAGGACCAAAGAATAAACTTTATCAAATTTAATTAATTAATTAAAACCCAATTATTAATGAAATATTTTAAAATGAATTATTAAATATAATTTTATATTTTATTATTTAATTTAATCATGCATGGCCCACATTATGTCTTAAATATATTCAAATTAATATAAAATAAGCCATTTATTGCATGAAAACTATATAATAAAGCATAAAATCACATTTTAATAATTTCTATGTCCTAATTTCATATTTTCACATATTTCATTAATTTATTAAACAATTACTAAGTTTTAACAAAGGGTTTAAGTAAAAAGGTGATAAATTACATAGGAAAAATCCTATATATTTTTCCGTTTACAATTACCCCTGTCGCCGAAAAAGAAAGATGCAATTTGGGTTGTCGTTGATCGACTGACGAAATTTGCACATTTCATTCCGGTACGTACTGACTTTTCGCTTGATAAATTGGCAAATTTATACATTTCTGAGATTGTTAGATTGCATGGAGTGCCAGTTTCGATTATTTTAGATAGAGATTCGAGGTTTACATCGCGTTTTTGGAAGAAATTGCAAGAATATTTGGGCACAAAGTTGAATTTTAGTACAGTTTTCATCCACAAACCGACGATCATTCCGAGAGAGTAACTCAGATTCTCGAAGATATGCTCAGATGTTGTGTTTTAGAGATTGAAGGTAATTGGGAGAAATATTTGTCGTTGGTTGAATTTGCATATAATAAAAACTTTCAATTGAGTATAAAGATGGCACTGTACGAAGCTTGGTATGGTCGTAAATACCGAACTCCATTATATTGGACCGAGCTTAGCGAGAAACAGATTTAAGGGGTTGATTTGATTAGAGAAACTGAAGAAAAAGTGAAAGTAATTCGTGATTGTTTGAAAGCAGCTTCAGATCGTCAGAAATCATATGTGGATTTGAAACGTAAAGATATTGAATTTCAAATAGGTGACAAAGTTTTTTTGAAAGTATCTCCGTGGAAGAAAATACTTCGTTTTGGTCGTAAAGCCAAATTGAGTCCGAGATTCATCAGGCCGTATGAGATCATCGAACGAATAGGTCCAGTAGAATATCAGCTAGATTTACCAATTGAGTTAGAGAAGATCCACAATGTTTTTCATGTGTCGGTGTTGCATCAATATCGATCGGATCCATCATATGTGATTTATCCATCGAAGATTGAGATTCAGCCTGATATGACGTACAACGAAGAATGGATTAGAATTTTGACTCAAGAGATCAAAGAATTGAGGAATAAACGCATAGCTTTAGTAAAAGTCTTGTGAAAACGTCACAGAGTTGAAGAGGCTACGTGGGAGCCCGAGGAAGCTATGAGAAAACAGTACCCTAACCTATTCACTGGCAAGATTTTTGGGGACGAAAATCCCTAAGGGGGAGAGTTGTAACAGCCCATTTCTAGTCAAATTGGAACGGTGGTTTCGGGACAACAAATCTGATGTCAAAATATTTATTTTATTATTATTTTAATGTTTACAGTATGAAATTATGTTGGTGTGAAAATTTCGTTAAGAAATTTTATTATTTGGTTGGTCAATTTGATAAAAAGGACTAAATCGCGTAAAGTGCAAAAGTAGTGCTCTATTAGTTAAAAGTATTTAATAGCTATAGAACCTTAAAGTTAAGGTCCTTATGTTGTAATTAGACCATTAATGTAATGAATGGACATATATGGACATGTATTAAAGTATTTTGATGGTTATTATTTAAGGTTAAAAAGGTAATTTAGTTAATTAAGTTATAATTAATAAAACAAAAATGAAACCATTATCTAAGATCATCATCTTCAACCGTACATAGCAAATAAGAAAAGCCATTTCTTTAGGTTTCATTCGGCCCAGCTTTCATTTTCTATTAAGGTACGATTTTTGTCCCGTTTTTAATGATTTCTACGTTTTTGATATCGTTGCAGCTAGTACTAGCTAGCACAGGGACTATTTTGTAAAACTGTTAAAATTTTTGAATGTTGCCATTAATGAATATGTGTGAGTTTTGATGATTGATGATAGAGTATTAATGCTTGTTGATAGATATACAAGTTCCGTTAAGTGATTTTTAGTGAAACTACAAATTAGGGGTTAAATTGTAAAATGTGTAAAGTTAGTGATTAAAATGTGAAATAAATGGAAAATATGGGCTGCTAGGGGCATAATGGTAATTTGGATTGCATGGTTTAGTCTTGAATTTCATGAATTTGTGATTTTATGTCATAAGGATTAAATTGTAAAAAATGTGAAAGTTTAGGGGCAAAAGTGAAAATGTGTTTTAAAGTGTGTTTTGGACTAAATTGAATGAATAGATGATTGAATAAGTTTATTTTGAATATATTTAGATCAAGAAAAGTGAAATACGGACTTGGATCGGAGAAAAGATAAAATTATTGACTAATTGACTCGATTCACCGTTTTATCATCCGAGGTAAGTTTGTATATAGTAAGCATTGTTAATTTATGCTTTAAATGCTTTGATATTGTATAAATTGTGTATATGAGATTAAAGTTATGTTAGACGAAGATTCGGTTATATATGGCACTTAGTGTGTGATTTGAGATAGCTTCAGCTGTATATGGCACTTACTATGCGATTCGAATTAGCTTCAGCTATATATGGCACTTAGTGTGCGAGATCGAGATAGCTTCAGCTATGTAAGGCACTTAGTGTGTGAGCTTAAAATAGCTTCAGCTATGTATTGGCACTTAGTGTTCGAAATCTCAAGTATTCGACTGTATTTCGAATAGGTATGAACTTATTATGAATTTGTACAGGTATGTACATGAAACGCATGAGCTTTAAATAGAAGAAATTTTGAATTTGTATATAAGCATATGAGTAAGTATGAGGAAGGTTTGTTTGTTATTATGAATTATTTGTTAACTAGTTCAAATTGATGAATGGTGTATTATGAATTGTAGATTTCACTTCATACGAGCTTACTAAGCTTTATAACTTACTTTGTTTATTTTTCTAGTGTTTTATAGTGATTTCAAAGCTAGCTCAGATTCGGGGATCATCAGAGACATCGTCACACTATCCAACCATCACTTTGGCACTTTTGAACTTATGGTTTGGTCATATGGCATGTATAGGAACTTTGAGTCATGTTGATTATGTTTTGGTAATGATGTTGGCCAAATGAATTGGCATTGTAAATGTTTATATTTTGGTTTGTATATATAGCCATGGGTGATGGCTTAATTTTGGTATATTTGGTATGTTTGAATCATGTGCATATATATATATGCTTATGTCATGTGTATATTGAGTTGGTTGTGATGATTGATGGTTATAGGTATTTTAGGGAGTTAATTGGATGATTTATGATATTGGTATGCTTGTGAAATTTGGCCAAATAATGTACATTTGAGTTTGGTAATTTTTTATGTTTGAAGAAAAGGGTATTTGGTGTGAATTAGTTGGTAAATTGGAATATTGTATGCCTAGTATATTAATGATATTGAAATGGATGAAATGATATTTGGTTGAAGTATATTATTACCTATTATGCTTTGTTTTGGTGCCATATGTGTAGGTGAAAATGTGTACCAAATGGGGTGGCAAAATGGCTTGGTAAATAGCCTATTTTTGTCCACACGGGCAGAGACACGGGCGTGTGTCTCAACCGTGTGTGACGCACAGCTATGTTACACGGCCATGTGTCCCTTGGTGTTGAAATTTAAATGAAGTCAGTATGCTCTACATGGTCTCACACACGGGCGTGCGATCGGCCGTGTGGCACAAGTCAGTATACCCCCTAATTGGCACACGGCCTAGGACATGGGCGTGTGATTTGGCCATGTTGCATAAGTCAGTATACCCTACAGGTTTGGCACGGCCTAACACACGGCCTGGCACACGAGCGTGTGTGGCCAATTCGAACGGCACACGGGCTAGATACACGGACGTGTGGTTGGCTGTGTGACCTAAGTCAGTAACCTTATTTGTTTGGACACGGGGTTGGACACGGGCTGGGACACGACCATGTGCTCCCATTTCGAATGTCCACACGGCCTGTGACACGGGCGTGTCTGGTGGCCGTGTGAGACACACGGCCTTGCCACACGGGCGTGTGTTCCCTGTTTTGAGAAAAAAAATTAAAAGTTTCGTGAAAGTTACTTAAGTTATCAAATTTGTCCCGAACCACTCCCAAAGCATGTTTAGGGCCTTGTAGGCTCGTTTAAGGGACACTGTGATTGGTTATGATTGAATTGTATTTAAATTGATAATTATTTGAGAAAAGTATGATTAAATGTGTTGTAAGTCTGGTAATGCTCCGTAACCCTATTTTGGCATAGAATACGGGTGAGGGGTGTTACACATGTAGCACACAGATGCTGGATTTTATCAACATTCATCAAACACATGGTCTTCAGCGTAATAAAAACACGATAGTTTGGCTGAATTTAATTCCTAGACTATAGTAGGATTTTTCATTGTTTTAATCATATTAACCAAATAAGATACTTAGGTTGTCAATGAAGTGATTGCATCCAGCTCTATAGTATCGATAGCTCTCTTACCCGTCCCAACTCTTGTGGTAGGATATTGATAATCATTATTGGCAATCTTTTCCAAAATCTCATATGCTTCATTATAAGATTTATCCAACAAAGTACAATTGGTCAAAGAATCAACTACCATCCTCGTATGCGCATCCAGCCTATTATAGAATATCTCCATCTGAGTCCAGTTTTGGAATCCATGCATTGGAAATTTTAGAACTAAATCTTTAAATCGTTCCCATGCTTCATATAGTGTTTCATCCTCCAATTGCCGAAAAGATGTGATGTAACGCCTCGAATTTGGGCCTAGTAGAATTAGGCCTATTGGGCCTTGGGCATGGTAGTGTTTAAAATTTTAGAGAACAAGAGAACGACACTAATGCAAGTTGGACCTATTAGGTGAGTGATTTTGGAAGGTTAGGGGGCTTCCATAAAGTCCCGGGTTCAAACCTTGGCTTTAGGAAAAATTTTGGTTTTAGGTGAATAAAGCCCTGGGGGTAAGTGAGTAGGCTTTAAGAATAAATTATGGGAAAAAAAAGACACAAAAGGAGTTATGGTCTAGTGGCAAATGGCGCCACATGGGAGACAAGGAAGTGACGCCATAGAGGAAGCAAGGGGTCCAAGGTTCAAGTCTTGGCACTTGCAATTCATTTTGTTTTTCTTTTAAATGAACTTAGACTTTGGCCCATAGGCTTATATTTAGTTGCGCATGTTCTAAGTCACAAAAGGAGCTTGTGTTGTGGCGGCATGTAGCGTCTGGATCATAGGAGAGGGCAAGGGTTCGAATCTCATGTCAAGCAAGGGAGTGTTTATTTTGCGGATTGGACGGCCAGAGTTTGTGTCAGATTTAAACTCTGCTGAAGGGGGGATCCCACATCGGGAAGCTAGCATGAGAGTAGGCAAGAAGTTGGCTTTAAATAGAGCAAACCATAAGGAGAGTAAGCATACCTTTCTCGGCTTACCCTTTTCACTTTGTGGCATGCTCGTTTGGGTTAGGTGTTGGATCATTCGTTGATCTGTATGCCGTTGGGTCGTGGTGGTGGTGACCGTAGTTGATCGACACACCCCTTGGGGGTCAAGGGTGCGATCATTGTTGGCTTCTACGCAGAACAGTGTTCAGAGCGCGGATTAACTCCAGATTCCTATCAGGTGTGTGTATTTTGCACTACTCTAGCTGTAGAGCGGCAAATGCCGAAATGCCGGTCACACGGCGATGGTAGTCACACGAGCGTGTGGGATCATTTGGGCCGGGAATGGGCCCTAGGCCCATTCACATTGTTATCTTTATTTAGAATACTTTGGTTTACTAAATTACCGAAATACCATTGATGGGTAAATTACCGAAATACCCTTGATGGGTAAAATTACCGAAATACCCCTGAGGGGTGAAATTATTGTTTAACTTCTAAATGACAAAATGATCGTTATACCCTTAGTGGTAGTTTAAATGATGTTTATGTGATATTTATATAACTGTATATGATTGTGATACACTGCATACATGTCATATTGCATTGGGTTGGGTTTTTTCGATTTGGAGGAAGTCTCGTTATAGTGGCTCACCACATACACGTTGTTGTTATAGTGGCATTGCCACGTATATCGATTTTTAGTTAGTACGACCACGTATATCGTTGTTAGCAGCTAGACTGGACCATTGGAGAGTTTGGCTGGGTGGGTCGACATGGTCCCCACATGGAGAGTTTGGTTGGTACGGGTGGAGAGTTTGGTTGGTATGGGTTGGGTTACATGTCCATTGCATTGTTATGATATAGGGCTTAGGCCCAAATTGTTACCGAATAGGGCTTAGGCCCAGATTGTTACCGAATAGGGCTTAGGCCCAGATTGTTACCGAATAGGGCTTAGGCCCAAATTGTTACCGTATAGGGGATTACACACTGAGTTTTCGTAAACTCACCCGTTTTTAATCTGTCTTTGGTAATCCCCACCTTGACGGACGGATCGGAGCTGTGAGGGACTCGGAGAAGACCACACACTGCTTATACTTGCTGTTTTGATTATTTACTTTTAAATTTTTTGATTTTGGTTGTAATAAGGCCTCTCTATTTTTTAACTTATTATTTCTGATATTTATTTATGATGTTTTCTAATTGCTAAAAGTGGAATACGATTTCCAAAATGATAACTGCTTTTAAGCACTATGTTTTCGCAACGTTTTAAATATGCTTCCGCAACAGATAAGGTTTTAAAAGTAATTACGTTTTCAAGTGAACGACAATTGCTTAAGTGTTTTGAGTTTTAACAAAGAGGCTTTAACTCTCAAACAAGTTTTTAACAACAAGAAATATGGTTTTGAAAAACACCTTAATGTGACACGCCAGATTCGGGCCTAACTTCTAGGTCGGGTTTGGGGTGTTACATGTGATGTCATTTCTAAGATTTTCATTTATATTTTAGGGATTATATCGTAGCAAAAACCCCCACGCAAAGATCATTCCATGATGCCACTGTTCCTGACCACAAAGATGTTACACCTTTAGCCTGTTTTTTCGTCGAATTAGGGTTAATGAGTATTATCATACAACTGAAAACATTTAACATCTAGACAATTTTATAAATTGAAATATGTCATAATTCATTCATCCACATGCAATCCATCCCTAAATCGAGCCTTCGAGGACTTAAAAATAACTTTGAAACAATTCAGGACCAATTTGAAATTGTAACACCCCTAACCTGTACCCATCGCCGAAACAGGGTTACGGAGCATTAGTAGACTTTACAATTCAAACGTACAGAAATTTAAAACATTTCATATCATAGTAATAAACATAATAAAACCAAGTCAAATCATACATATTATCCCTTATACGAGCCCTTGAGGCCCTAAATATGCGTTAGAAACAAGTCAGGACTAAATCAAAAACTCTAAAAAATTTTAGAAAACATTGAAAAGTTTCAACACTGCAGGGGTCACACGGCCAAGAGACATGCCCGTGTCTCAGGCCGTGTGGGCATTCAAAATAGGGACACACGGTCGTGTCCCAACTCGTGTCTATGCCCATGTATAATTCACTAACTTGGGTCACACGGCCAAGCCCCACGTCTGTGTGCCAGGCCGTGTAACAGCATGACTTGCAACCCTTTGAAAGCTACAGGGGACACATGACCTTGTGTCATACACGGCTGAGACACATGCTCGTGTCTCTGCCCGTGTGGACAAAAATAGGCCATTTTACAAGCCATTTTTCTCACTCAATTAGGCATGTACCTACAATAAACATTGAATATATTTACAAGCCAAAACAAGGCATCCAAATCAAGCATAAACAAGCCATAAACATATGGTATAACATCATACAACCAATATGCCCTTAGGCACCTCAAATACCTATACATGCCATTAAAACCAAAATTAAACATCCAAATGTACCAAAAAGGATCAATGGATAGTGTGATATAGCTCCGACAAGCTTCCAACCTGAACGAGCTTCCGATTCACTATAAAACACGAAAAATAACACAGAGTAAGCATTTAAGCTTACTAAGTTTGTATAATATAGAATAAAACTTACCATTTAGTCAAATAATAGGTAAATAAACATATCATATCCCAACATAATTTGGCAAAATGCCTAAGCACATATACATCAACCATGTTAGCCATGTAAATACATATATAAACCAACAATCATGGATGGGCACATCAAATGATTAATTTCATATACATGTATCATCCAATTCCATTTTCCATATAACATGTAACAACATTTCCATGTAATTCATATGTATGCCTGTAATAGTTTGTATCGAACTCTTACCAATTCGTATTAGAATATTCCCGTTGAACCATTTAGAACACCGTTGGATACCCGGGATAGCTCACACATAGTGTGCTAACTCATATGTAATAGTTCGATTTAGACCCTAGTCGGAACAGTGGTTTCAGGACCACAAATTCGAGTCTAAAAAAATATTTTAATATTGTTTTCTGAGTCTATAGCATGTGAATTGGTATGAGTGAAATTTCTGTGATTTAATTTATCCGATTGTGTGTTTAATTTGAGAAAATGACTTAATCGTAGAAATTGTAAAAGTGGCCTTCTAATTGAATAAGTGCCGAATTGTTATTGTCTTTAATATGTGAAGTCCTTAAGATAGAATTAATCCATTTTATAAGTTAGTGGATGGAAATGGACAAATATGACCTTAATGTATATAAGTTTCAAATATTAATTAAAAGGTTAATATAGTAAATAATTTAATAATATGATTATAATAAAACAAAAATATGAAAATGGTGGAGTTGTTCATCTTTTGGTGCCAAAAATAAGAAAAGAGAAAGGGTTTTAAGCTTTTATGATATTCGGCCATTACAAGTCTTGATTAAGGTATGTTTCGGTTTTGGTTTTTGATAAATTCTACATTTTTGTAATCGTTGCTTTGTGTTCTTCAAAACCCATGCTTTAATTTTTTGAATTGATTATGATTTTGAAATGTGCCGTTGATGACTTCATGAGTTTTGTGATGTTTGAAGATGAAATATGAAAGTTATGTGTTAGATTAGCATAGGTTGTCTTTGGATTTTTGATGAATTTGAGTAATTTGGACTAAATTGAGAAAATAATATTTTCAAGGATTAAATTGTGAAATAATTGAAATGTATGGACTTGTATGAACTATATGAACATTCGGCTAAGCTTGGGTGATATGAAATTTTGTGTATTTTGTGATTTTGTGAAATAAGGACTAAAATGTTAAAATGTGAAAATATGAGGGCAAATTTGTAAAGTTCCCTAAATGTGTGTTTTTGGATTGAATTGAATGATTTGGTGAATAAATGGATTAAATTTGAATATGTATATATCAAGAACCGAAGAAAACAGATTTAGATCGAGGAAAGTTAAAAGTAATTGAGTAGCCGAGTCCGTTCGTTTATCCGAATCAGAGGTAAGTCTATATACAAATAAATGTATTTGTGTCGATTTATGTATGTTCATATGAAATTTAATTGTGATGAATGAGATCGAGATGATATATATATATATGAAATATGAGGAAGTATTGATAATGTATCAATGTCCGAGAAGTCCCGTACGAACCTAGGAATAGATAGGATTTTATATGTCATGACATATGTTTCTGATATGAGATATCGTGTAAGACCTCATCTGGGATGTTGGCATCGATTTGAGATTTATGTGTAAGACCATGTATGGGACATCGACATCGTATTTGTTTCGTGTAAGACCCTATCTGGGATAGTGGCATCGATATCTGGTTACATGTAAGACCACGTCTGGGACGTTGGCTTTGTACGATTATTCTGAGTATTCTGAGTATCCTATTTTAATTTCGAATGGTTCAAAGGGAAAATTCTGAGAAATGAAAGACTATGAGAAATGTATAGACGATTCATGTATGTTTGAAATGTACTCTACATTTGAGTATGTAAGGTAAGTATTTATGAATAAGCAAACATGAGATAAGTGCATATTTTTGTTGAGACAAAAGGTGATATATGAATGAATTAGCTATGATCTAATGAAGTACATGGTGATATATATGTTGGTAAGCAAATGGCTAAACAAATGAGACAAAGAAGAATTATGAATGTGCAAATGAGCTATTAGTGATCTTATATTTGATATGATTAATGAATGCTTATATGTTAAGTTTATTTGTATATAGCTTACTAAGCTTTTGAAAGCTTACTCTGTGTATGTTTGCATTGTTTTATAGATCGTTAAAGCTACAGAAGGCTCGGGGAACGTCGAGGATCATCACCACACTATCAAACTCATTTTGGTACCATTTGAAAGTGTATACATTAAAGTATGGCATGTATAGGCTAGTCACTTTGAATTATGTTTGAGATATGTACATAACCATGTGATATGGCTAGATAAATGATTGTGGTATGAATGAGTAGTCATGCTACATGATGCTTTGTTTTGGTATGGTTTGATGGTTAGTAAAATGGTCAAATAATAGTAAGCTTATTGATGCAAAGTAAGCATATATATATTTGATGAATGGTGGTTATAATGAAATGGTAAGTTTTTGATGAATTATACTTGGAAATGTTTGTCATTTGATTGAGCTAATTGCTGCATAAGATGGTGTGCTTGAAATGCTTTTGAATGCTTGGAAAAGTTGGTTTTTTTGGCATGATTTGAATTGGTATGATGCTTGTAGGGTTAGCCTAAAGTGTAGGTGGCATTTTGGCCTTGCAAATGGCCTATAATTGTAACACCCCTAACCCGTATCCGTTGCCGAATTAGGGTTAAAAGCATTATCGGACCGATCAGAAATGTTTACAAACATTTCATATTGTAAGTCATCGATTACAATCACTATGTCCCTTAGATAGGTCACCGAGACCTTAAGCATGCTTTAAAGGAGGGTAGGGACTAAACTAAACTCATAAAAAAATTCTCATAAATTTAAAACTTTTTGAACACTGCAGAGGTCACACGCCCGTGCAGTCAGGCCGTGTGCCTCCCACGGCTACAAGACACCCCCATTTGTCGTGGCCATGCCAAAACAGGGTAGGTATACTGACTTATTCCCACGGCCACCAGGCACGCCCGTGTACCCTGGCCGTGTACTCTTAGGCTATATACTGACTAATTCCCACGGCCACTAGGCACGCCCGTGTGCCTCAACCGTGTTGGCAAAACAGGCCACTCGCATGGCCAAAATGCCAACCGCAAAGGGTCAAACCTACAAGCCATCCACCAATTCATTTTATGCACAATTAACATTCAAAAACATATCAAACTATTCAAAAAAGCTTTGCATCCAATCTCATTTTCAATCATACCAATTTGCACAATTAAAAGCACTTATACATCCAAGCATGATTCAACCACATTATTCATCCATGTAGCCATTTCATTGATCAAACATACACACTCATTATGCATTCATAAGCTTACCATAACATTGATCATTTTAATAGCTAACTTGCCATACCAAAACATGCATCATATACCATATTTACTCATGCACATTACTAACATTAGCTAGCCAAATCACATGGCTATTTACAACTCAAACATATACCAAATCACTAGCCTATACATGCCATACTTCGTATATACATTTTTAAAAGGTACCAAAATGAGTTTGAGTAGTGTGATGACGATCCTTGACGGTCCCGACCCTTTAGTAGCTTTGATAATCTATAAGACAGTGTAACACCCTGAATTTGGGCCTAGAAGAATTAGGCTTTGGGCTTTGGATCTCAGAAAATTTTTAAGTGAACGAGAAAATGACAATTGGCATATGGGCTTTGAGAGTTAATGAATTTGGAGTGTCTAGGGGTGTTGGAGATGTCCTGGGATCAAGTAAGGGTATAGGAAAAATTTTGGTTTTAGCCCAAGGGAATTGTGACTTCAGTTAGTAGGCCTTTTAAATAAATGAAGAAGAAAAATGACACAAAAGGGCTTGTGTTGTAGTGGCAAAGTGGCGCCACTTAGGGAGCAGGGAGGTGGCGTCATGAGCAGGCAAGGGATTCCAAGGTTCGAGTAGTGGCATGGTATTTTGTTGGGGATTTAATTTTTGCCTTCTGGATGGTTAGTAGTGGCGTTGGATGTGAACTCTGAAGGAAGTGTTCATAAGAGAAAATTAAGGAAGGGATAAAGGAGCTTATCTTAGAGAAAATTTAGGATGAGATTGAGGAGTTATCAGGGAGAAAAGTTAGGAGCTGAGAAGTGTGAAGAGTTGGTGTTGTTTTGGGAAGTGGGAAGTGTATAAATTTGGCTTATGAGGGTAAATGAGTGCCGTTTTTGGGTCTTTTAGGGGGTATTACGAATTTTTATTGTGGCTTTCGGCATTTGGAGAGTTTTGCAAATAGGTCAGTCTTTCTTTTCTTGACCAAATATCCTGTAGTTACCCTCACGCAAGCACATTTGATCTTTTCTTTTCTCCCCTCATTCTGTTCTTCTGTTGTCAAATTCTTCCATTTTTGAATAACCATCATTCCTTCTTGCCAAAATCCCTATTGGCGTTCTTCTTCTTTTTTTGAAAGCTGAATACTCCCTTATAATCGAATAGCCCTATCTTTTTGTTGATTCCTTGTTGTTGTCCCTCCATCACAAATTGGTTGTTGTTATCTACTCTTAATCAAGTTTTAAAAGCCGGATCTTGTTTAGTAGCTATCTAGGCCGCAGGATCAAAGGACGGTTTCGGTAAGAACTCAATCAATTTCCTTAGTGTGTTTTTTTAAAAGCCGAAGGGCTATCTAACTACTCCTTTTCGTTAACCTTGTATTAACAAGGGTAGGGTTCAAAGATCACAAGTGTGGCAAGGATCGTTAGCAAAGTGGTAAGTGTTCTCGTCTCAGTTATGGATTAGTGGATGGCCAAATGTAAGTATGGCTTATAGAGGTGACTTATGTGGAATATGAGTCACTTGATTTTGATGATATATGTTTGGGTGAAGATCTAGGGGATATTCGCAAATAGTAGCTAAGGAAGGGCTACTAGAACTGGTGGCACGCGGTAAGGTTACGGTGAGGTTTCGGTTTTTGATAAAGAATGTATTAAGCCCTTAGTTAATCGTTAAGTGATGTCTATTGTAGGTTCGGGGTTTGCAGCACGCGTTATTACCAGGTGTGTACAAACACTATACACACACGATGTCGGCAAGGCTGAAAAGCCGAAAAGCCGAAAGTGGCTAAATGGGCCTGCCGAGCTTGTGGGCCCAAATCGGCAATGGTTGATATGTAAACTTGAGTATGAATTGACATGAACGGTTTTATGATGTGTTTATAATCGGGCCTAATGGGCTACATAAACATGATTGGGCTTAGTGGGTTTTACGAATATGATTGGGGCCTACTGGGCTATATGAACATGAGTGGGCTTTATGGGACGTTAGGAATGCATGTTAGGGTTTAATGGACTCTAGGCCTAGTTCTGATAAATTCTTAAATAACATAAAACTTATTTCTAATAATCAATCATGTCTGTGGACAAGTCGATTAGTTAGAGTGTGGTAACCGACATATGCATGTCTTGGATTGGATCTAGGGAGAGCTTGGTACTTAAGCGGTCCTAGTGACCCACCTCCTCTTTTCTAAGATCCTACCTGGTGCATAGTGTTTGTTCACTTTAACCGCGAGGACTTGTTGATGGGCAAAAGTTCATAACTAAAACCTAAGGTAAAAGAAATTACGGAAATACCCCTGTAAGGTAGAATTACGGAAATACCCCTGTAGGGCAGAATTATGAAAATACCCTTTTAGGGAAGAATTACGGAAATACCCCTGTATGATAGAATTACGGAAATACCCCTGTAGGGTTGAAATTACGGAAATACTCTGTAGGGTAGAATTACGAAAATACCCCTGGGTATTGAAATGACTAAAATACCCCTAGGTGCTTAATGTGTGAAAATGTGTATGTTGCATTCATGAAATATATGTTGCACTTGGGTGGGTTTGAAGATACGGAGGAAGATATGTTAGGATCGCATAGTCGCTTGATGACCGTGGATCCATCGGTGGCTTTAAGCCCATTATATGCTCAGCAGCCTTGCTGCAACGTTGAGTAGTGCCGCTGTTGGTGCTACCTTTGGAGTGTAGGGATGGGTGGGTTGATATTTATATCCCCACAGGAGTGTAGGGTTGGTACGGGTGGAGTGTAGGGTTGGATTTGGGATGGGTGCATTGCATTCATGTGATATTGATATGATATGAGGTCATTGTGGGCTAAGGCCCAGGGCCACCGATTTTGATAGGGCTTAGGCCCAACGTGATAATTGCATGTTGATTTGATTACCAAGGGTCGTTACATCGAGTTTGAAACTCACACCCTTTTTATTTAATGTTTCAGGTGACCCTCAGTAAACGGCTCGATGTGGAAGAGGACTCGGAGGTGGCCACACTACAAGCTACTTAGAAGTTTTTCTTTATTTGTTTTGAACAACTCTATTTTAATTACTTTATTTTCATTGGGATGTAATAAGGTCGTGTACCTCCAAATTGATTTTACATTTGAGTTTTAATTATTGTTCGACTGTTTAACCATTAAACTTAATTAAATTTTTAAAATCTTAAACTTAAACAAAGTCATTTTGGAATTATTTCGTTGATGTGACATCACCAGATTCGGCCATAACGTCTGGGCCGGGTTTGGGGGTGTTACAAATAGAGTAAACACACACAGAGTAAGCTTTCAAAAAGCTTAGTAAGCCATATACAAATAAACTTAACATAAAATGCATATAACCATATTGGCACATTGACATTATTAATTCTCATAGTAAATCCATCACATATAGTCTTTGGCTCATTTGCTTAGCCATATCTTACCATATTTCTCAACTCAAATACCACATATACATGTAACTCCTTCAAGCACATTTTCTCATATAATCTCATCATTTCATATACATAATCATCTTAGTAAGTTCATATAGATACTTACCTTTCATACACACTTAGTGTACATACCAAACGTACCTGAAACGGATATATAATTCATATAATCATTCGTATCTTGGATTTGCCCATTGAACCATTCGGAATCTCATAGTATAGTCAGAGTGCTCGGAATAGTCATACAATGCCAACGTCCTAGACCTGGTCTTACATGTAATCAGATATCGATGCCACTGTCCCAGACAGGGTCTTACGTGAATCAAATACGACGCCGATGTCCCAGACATGGTCTTACACGTAAATCTCATATCGATGCCAACGTCCCAGACGTGATCTTACACAAAATCAATTATCAACGCCACTGTCCCAGATAGGGTCTTACATGAAATCTCGAATCAATGCCAATGTCCCAGACGTGGTCTTACATGATATCATATAATAGACACCTATGTCATGACATAGTTAATCCTATCTATTCCTAGGTTCAAACGGGGCTTCTCGGACTTAAACAACTTGTCGACTTATTTGTAGTCTCAGATAGCATATACATTCCATCTCAATGGATAATTATAATAATTCAATTATCATATATACTCAAATAGTTCAATACAAATACATTTATTTGTATATTGACTTACCTCGTATTCGGATATTCGTTCGGACTCGGTTATTCAACTACTTTCGCCTTTCCGCAATCTAAGTCTGTTTTCTTTGGCTCTTGATCTATACATATTCAAATGTAATCCATTTATTCACTAATTCATTCAATTCAATTCATGAACACACATTTAGGGAAATTTGCATTTTAGCCCTCACATTTGCACATTTTATCAATTTAGTCCATTTTTCTCAAAACATCAAATATACAAAATCACCATATACCCATGCTTAGCCGAATGCTCATGTATTTCATACAAGTCCAAACATTTCATTTATTTCACAAATTAGTCCTTCAAAATGCTATTTTCTCAATTTAGCCCTATTTAGCTAAATTCATCAAAAATTCAAGAACAACATATGTTCATCTAACATATAGCTTTCATATAACATTATTAAACATCATAGAATTCATATGTTCATTCATGTCACTTTGCAAAATTTTCATCAATTCATAAAATTGAGACATGGGTTTTGTAGAGCATGAAGCAATGATTACAGAAACGTACAAATTATCAAAAACCGAAGTCAAAACTTACCTTAATCAAGCTTAAAACCAACCGAAACCTAGCTTTCTTTTTCTTTTCTTCTTTTTTTTTTGTTTTCGGCAATATATGATGATAATGGCCCCCTTTTCTTTTATTATAATGTTTTTGTTATAATATCATAACTTATATTATATAATATAAACTTTTAACTTATAAAATTAATATAAAACACACATATATGCATAACCACATTTAATGCCTTCCACTATAACTAAAAATGGACTATTTGCCTTTTAAGGACTTCACAATAATAAAGCCACATCAATTTGGCCATTAATCAAATAGAAAGCCACTTTTACCCTTTTATGCAATTTAGTCTTTTTCTCAAATTAAGCACACAGACAAACAAATTAATTCACGAAACTTTAGCACATGCTTAATCACACACAGTAAACATAAAAAATAATATTAAAATAATATTCAGACTCAGATTTGTGGACCCAAAACCACTATTCCGACTAGGGTAGAAACCGGACTGTTACAATTCTCCCCCTTAGGGATTTTCGTCCCCGAAAATCTTAACGATGAACAGATTCGGATATTGCTGTCTCATTGAATCTTCAGGCTCCCACGTAGCCTCTTCTATTCCGTGTCGATGCCATAACACTTTAACTAACGAAATTCTTTTGTTTCTCAATTCTTTCACTTCACGAGCTAAGATACGGATTGGTTCTTCTTCGTAGGTCATATCAGATCAAATTTCAATTTCAGATGGAGTAATCACATGTGACGGATCATATCTATATCTACGGAGCATCGAAACATAAAATACATTATGTATCTTTTCTAGTTCTGAGGGCAACAACAATCTATACGCAACTGGCCCAACTCGCTCGATAATCTCATACGGCCCGATGAATCTCGGACTCAAGTTGCCTTTACGTCCGAATCAGAGTACTTTCTTCCATGGAGATACTTTCAAAAACACTTTATCACCGATCTCAAATTCAATATCTTTACGTTTCAAATCCGTATAGGATTTCTGACGATCAGACGTTGCTTTCAGACTATCACGGATTACTTTCACTTTCTGTTCAGTGTCTTTTATCAGATCAACCCCGTATATCTTATTTTCACTGAGTTTGATCCTGTAACATCCTGAAAATAGGGGTCTAGCATTATTGCATTATTGCGTGTGTTGTGTGTGATAAGTTTATTATTCAGGTGTGTTTGGGGGTCCCAGAGAGGCTCGGGTTTGAGCCCAAGCCTTGTTGGAATTTTGGTTTTTGGGCACTTAAGGGAGGAGAGCGGTAAGAGGCAAGGCTTAAAGGAAATTATTGGCGTTTTGCTAACACAAGAGGAGCTTGTGGCCTAGTGGGTGATGTTCTAGGGGAGCATGGGAGAGGGAGAGTGTTTGAATCCCATCTGCTGCAACAAGGAACTTTATTTTTGTGCTCAAGGTGAGAAGAGGTGGAGTTGGTGTGGGACTCTACCAGGTGAAGATTTGAATTGGTCAACTAGTTTGAATGAATGATGGTGAGGATGTTGGGGAGTGAAATGTGGAGCAAATCAAGGGATTTTGAGAAGGTGGATGAGAGTTGGCCGAATGTGGGAGTTGTGGGAGGTGAATTTCGGCTATAGTGTGTTTTGGCAAGGGAATTTCAGCATTTTGGGAAATGAAATAGAAAAATTGAATTCTTTTGTGCATATTAGTTTCTTTTCTGTTCCCTTTACTTTTGTGGCATTTGTGCTTTCGGGTTCTACTTTCAGTCATTTTTCTCTATGCTTTGTTTGCTAGCCGAAACCATCCTCTCCTTCTCCTCTCCAAAGTTTGAAGACTTTTCTTCTATTTCTTACTAAGAGCCGAACCCTTCTCATCTTCTTTTTGTACGCCTATAGCCGAACCAAGAGTTTTGGGTCTTGCTGCTTGTGCCAAAATTTTGCTATTCCATTCGGCTCTCTCTTAATACCAAGGTAATAATTCTTTCCCATCCTTCAATTTTCTCCCTTCCATAGCCGAATGTTTAACCTTATCATTTTCTTTTATTTTTGTTTGTTCGTTTATTTCCATCACTAAAATCAAAACTTCAGGTCCTCTTATTCTTCCTTCTTGTGTTGTTTTTTTTTGTGGTTTTAGCAGGCTTGGTCGAATCTCTCCTTCTCTTACGAATTATCTGTAATCGCAAGCCGAACCTATTTTGGATCGGTTCCTAATTGATCAAGGTAGGGAGTATCTCTCTAATTCTTTTTATCTCTTCTCTGTTCATTTTCTCTGCTATAACTGAACTTTCGTCTCTGCTTAGGCCGATTGTGTTAAGGAGTAGGCAACTCTCTTCGTTGTTCATTAACATTCAGATTTTGGGAAGTGGTGGTAAGAGCCGAACCTCCTTATTAGATAACCTTCATTTCTCATTTATTGATTGATATTTCTTTATGGAGGCAAGTGATAGTCAGTCTAATGAGAGTGGACTCGTGAACCCTGCTCCCAAGTTCAAACGGCGTAAGGTGTCAGTGGTTTGAGATTTTCTGCCGGGTTGTGGTAGAGAGCCGACATTTGTTTAGGATAGGCAAATCATTTTTGTTCCCGCTAGTGAGAGTGACGGCAATCAGGAATGTATAGTTCTTCGCATAATCAGGTGTGTAATCTCACACCTTTATTTTGTTTTGGTTTGTGTTATACCATGTGTCGGCTAAAAGCCGAAATACCCGTAACGGGAATGCAGTTGAAATATCCTAGTGGGTATTGTTGGAGATATACCAGGTAAGTAAACTTATGTCTATACCATTGTGGGTAAATTAGCATGATTAGATGTGTGTTTTGATTATCTGACATACTATGACATTTGTTTGCATCCATCACACTATGACGTTATGACATGTTGCGTGGGAAAGGGACATTGACTGATCGGGGAAGTGTATTTTAGTGGCTCTGCCACATATCTCGTATTTTGGTGACTCTGTCACATTATTTTGGTGGCACTGCCACAATTTCGGTGATGAGCAGCGTTACTGCCATCGATGGTGTGTAGCGGATGAGGGTTGATTGTAGAAATCCCCACCGGTGTGTTTTGGCTGGAATGGGTGGTGTGTAGCGGATGGATATTTAGGTTGGGCTGGGTTGCATTGCATTCATTATCTGCTATACCATGCTAAATAGGGCTCAGACCCAGTTCGTTTCTGTATGGGCTTCACCCAATTTGATTTCGTAAGGGTTAAGGCCCGGTTGCTATCTGAATGGGCTCGAGCCCAGTTAATGTTCATGTAGGGGATTACACACTGAGTTCTCGTAACTCATCACTCTACTTAATTTTGCAGGTAATCCCTAGCTTTGAGGATTTGGAGCCGAGGTGGACTCTGTGGTGGCCGTGCACTATTTCTTTCGTAAACTCCACTTTGCATTGCTTTAGATTTATTTTAATTTGGGATTATGTTCTGTAATAAGGCCACTGGGATTTTAATTTGGTTTTTTGTTTTAAACGCATTTATGATTTATAATGAATGGTTCACGAACTATTGATAATTAAAAACAGGATTTTCCTAAAACTACAACCACTATTTTCAAAACGACACAATTTTGAAACCCACTGAATCTAATTTTAGTTATAAAACAAGTTTTCAGTGTTAGTAATATTAATAAGTTTTGCAAGAAAACCCTAAAAATGAATCTGATTTTCAATGTGAAAATAAAACTCGAATTTTTCAACAATCACGAAGTTTCTTTAAATAACCTTTCATATGGCATGCCAGATCCGGTTGTAACATCTAGGCCGGGTTTGGGGTGTTACATTTTATGGTATCAGAGCCCAAGTTGCAAAAATCGGCTGTGGAATGGGTTTGAAAATGTTTTTTAAAAATTGGTTTGAAACATGGTTTAAAAATACATGTCTTTTTGGAAGTATGGCACCCGAGTCTCCGGCACCAAATCCGTAAGTCTTCTGACCTTGTTTGATAATATGATGAAATGATTTTAGAAAGAAACTA